>JAVDPK010000881.1:1251996-1268425 GCA_034780415.1 Cichlasoma orientale | reverse complement strand
GTGTGTGTGTGTGTGTGTGTGTGTGTGTGTGTGTGTGTGTGTGTGTGTGTGTGTGTGTGTGTGTGTGCGTGCATTTGGTGGAATGCTGGAGGGCAGACTGGGATTGAATTGTGAACAGGTGCATCATAGGGGGGAGTCCAGGGAGGGGAGCCCCCGTGAGTTATTATGTGAGTCTGGCGCGCGGTGAGGTGTTGGGGTTTTCTTCACTTTGTCCACAAAATTCTCTGCGTCTTCTACTAAAATTAATAATTTTAATGAAAACATGTTTGTATTAGAAAAACGTATGTCATTAAAAACAAAACATGAATCTGCTTTAAATAGTAACTTTGTGTGCCAAAATCTGTCTATCCAGATCTCTACTTACACACACACATACACACACACACACACACACACCCTTCCTGCCTCCACCCTCTAATCCAGCCACCACCTCTGAGCCCAGGGTCCTTAAGAAAGGTTCATCCAGAGGGCGGAATCAACCTCCATGGCAAAAAGCTGGGGCTGGAGAGGCATTCAATAAGGTGGGTGGGGACTGATTAGGTTGGTGTGGGATGTGTGCATGAGTTTGTAGTAATGTGTGCGAGAATGGTTTGTAAGGGACTGTAAGAGGGCATCATTCCTGATGGGTTTGAATGTGTGTGCATGCTGGAGGTTCACTGGTTCTGAGGTTTTTTTTCTTCTACATTTGTCATGGTTCACTGCCCTGCACGTCTGCTCAGGGGTCACAGCTGAGCTTCTGGTCAGGCTGCCGGTCATAGCAGCTGCCTGAAAACACAGATTTTGGGGGGGAAAGATGAGGAGTATCTATCTGGAGTAACACTAAAAGAGGAGGTCTCAGTAAAGGAATAACCCATTGAGTCAATTATATGCATTCATTTTAGAATTCCTGATATAACAGTGACAACTGATCTAACTACAGTGGTTTAAATCACTGAGTGATTTAAACCACTCAGTGATTTTAACTGGAATTAGAAGTGACCCTGGCAGAAAGCTACTGAACACAATGTTTAACATTTAACATTGTTGTTGTGAAACCTTCCATAGTTATGCAACACATCTATTAATTAACAAACAAATCTCTGTAAAATTACAGAACCTATATTTATTTTACTGTTAATTTGCAGTCGTTGCATCAAATTTTAGACATGCAGTTTACAGTATTAAACTTGAACTTTACAGTTTTATCTTTTAAATAAACACCTGTGAAATTCTGTTAAATTTGCAAAAGTATTTTTGCAGACTTTCTATATAAATAAACATATTTTACTTTCAATAAACAACTTTATTATTCACAGTTTTTCAAGTTTAAATTAAAAACGATTAAACATATTTTAATATATTTCAAATTAGATATTTTAATTCACATTGTTTTTGTGTAATTGTATTGATATTTCAGGTATTTAAATTTTTATTTTTTACAATTTTTTTATTTTAAAAAAATTAAAAATGTAAAATTTATAAGAAAACTGTGTTAAATTACAGATTTTTGTATGTCTAAATGATTGCAAGGTAAAATAAAGTAAAGCCATTGCTTTACAGTCATTTTGAAGATCATCTTTACAGGAAATTGGCCTAGAAATGAATGATTCACTGTCTTAAATAATTCATTTTTTGTCATGTTATAATATCACTGTTTGGTATTAGACTTCTTGTGTGTACATTAAAGGCTGCTTTGCAGCCAAATCCAAACAGCACTGAATTCTTTGGAGCTGAAAAGTAGTTCTAAAAGAATAAAGAAAAAGCATTTTTTAAAGGTTAAAGTTTTTCCACACTTAAAAGGTGTTTAGTACAACGATAGCTAACAGTTCCACTGGAGCAGCTGATGGTTAAGTGCCTTGCCCAAGGGCCCAAAGGCCAAACAATGATGATATGATGATATTAATGTAGAAAAAAAAAAGCAATAAAGGGGCTGTGATAGTGAGAAATGCACTGAAACATGCTTTCAGTGAATGCCCCATGATTTAAAATGGTCTTATATCAACAGATTTTCTAGGTTTTTCTCTCCTTTCCGCAGCTCGTAATTGTTAAACCAAAACGAAGAACTTTGGTTACGTTAAAGATAGAGTTAAGATTTAGGGTTTCCACATTAAACGGAAGTTAACAAAATATCCTCTCAAAGATAGCTGCCTGTGTTTGTGTGTGTGTGTGTGTGTGTATTGTTTACAGTTTACACAGTAGCACTCTGGCAGTGCATCAAAACCATGATGCTTTTTGTTATGAGGTAAACACAACCCTCAACCCTGAGGCAAGGCCAGGACAATCATCCAGACCCAAGAAGGCATCCCACAGCCATGATACCTCCAGTGCTCCAAACCTTCACGTGACAGCTTATACACCCAGAAGGAAAAATTATAGGAGTAAAACTTCTAACTAAAGCCTAATACAATATTGTGGACACTGTGAACACCTAAGATAGGTATATTTGTTTGCAGTTTTATCCTGAGTGACTTAATCAACAGTCATAAGCATTTTAATTATGTACACAGTAAAGGATAAGCTCACGTTTTTATAAATGTTTTTGAGTGCCCTTCATGCATCTATGTTGCATTTAGTGCTATTTAGAAAAACAGTCAAGTGCACTGGTTTGACCATAAGAGGCATAAAAGTTTATGCCTCACAAAATGCTTAAAATTTACTGTCCAGCACAGGAAGAATTCCCCATAACAGGTGTCTGCTTTTTAGAAAGACACATATTTGTAGACCACCTGACTGAAACCCACATAGAGGCAAACAAGGCTATGGTCTGTGGGTTCTGTGTCTGTGCCTGCGTGTGCATGTGTGTGTGTGTGTGTGTGTGTGTGTGTGTGAGTGAACCAAAGGGGGGGAAGAACTGGAAAGCCCCCAGTGCAGGTGCAATCCAGGGCCATCCGCGACGCTCCGTCAGCTTCACACCGGGCCAGCGAGGGGTTCAGACAAGGGGGTGGAGGGTGAGATCTTCTCACCCCGCTGGCCTTCTTCTGCGAAGCAGAGCTGGTAATTTGGACAGAAAACTGGATTTGTGCCCAGCGGCAAAGCAGAGCCTGGGCAGAGAGGCAGTGAAGCAGCCCACAGCTGAGGCTCAGAGCGGGAAAATAGGGCTGAACTCAGGATGACCAATATATTTTCATTCGTTCATTCATTTGCTTGCCTTTTTATTTCCTCTCCACTCCCACCTCCACTGCTTGCTCTCTCACTGTACTGATCCACTTTTCTGTGATCAGCTTAGTCTGTCTCTGCTCCTCAGAACAGTTCATCAGCGCTTGTTAACAATGCATTCCTGCAGAAACACAGGTTGAAACTGTATATATATACAGTTATATGCACACATCTGTATGTACTGCATGTATAGAGTAATGCAATGCATGTGTATTTTTTATGCTTTAACAAGATAGTTGGAGAACATAATGCTTTCTAGCAGAAAGCTTTCCTTGTTTTTCCTATCAGTACAGTAGTTACGCCAAAGCAAACACACACACTGGCCCTTCTCAGATGTTTTGAATAGGAACTGTACTATTATGTCCACTCTCATATAATTTCCACCTGCAACAGAACAATGACCAAAAGCACAGCTTCAAAAATGTGAGAATTATTGGAATGGAAACCATCAACTGACCAGTTCTGTCTATAATGTTGTGGCCAGTGGAGACACTGGATCGCAAAATCCAGTTGAGATGTTCTGATAATAGCTTGATAGTATGCTTCCTACAAAGTGTCCGTACAAACAATCACATGTACAGTATGGTGGGTGTTTCAGGAAGCACGGTGCGAAATGTGTCCCGATTACCTCAGTATGTTAACTTCTAGAATCCCAAATCCTATGAGGCTGTGCTGCAAAGGGACAATTCTTTACAACAAAACTGAAGTTTGCAGGGAAAATCTATTATTTCAGTTCCAAATAATTATTTCTAACCCCTCTAGTTCCTTGACTATGTTTCCTAGGACTATATGACCTTAAATATTGTCTTTAACTATTCAAGTGGCCCCTAGATTTTCAAAGGTAGTTATCTTACATTTTAAGGTGTTTTTATGATGTCCAAAATTACCACAGAATTTATGTAATGCATCTGCAGGAAACATCTGGGGGTGAACCTCTGTAGACCCTAGGCTGTAGCCTACACAAGTGGCTGACACCACTGCCAGCATCTCTGTGATTAAAGCTGCACTGACAGCGATGTGCAGTTATATTTGTAGCTACAGTCTAAGTACATCATATAAAGTCCCCTTTTAGATCTTGGCCCAAGACTGTGTTGCCAAAGTTACTGTTCCTTTGTCACGTGAGAAGCAAATGCATAAATCATTTTATTAAAGTCAATATTGCATGACACAGCCAAAGCTCAGGCACTCGGCTCACATCTTTGAGCCACCCACACCAGTTACGCACTCCTTCTGATGAACTCCCCCTCCCATTCCACAAAATGAACACCCCCAGTGAATAACCCAAGACATGCTTTTTTCCCCCCCGCATTAAATTCATTGCAAATTGCAAATAATCTCAATACTTTCCACCCAAAATCTTGTGCTATGAACAGGGAACTACTATCAACACACGTGCAATAAGGCCATCCCTTTCAATCCCATAACTGACAGTCTGGCCTCTTTAATAAATGCCAATAGTAACAATTAGTAACCATAATCATAGATTCATTAATGCAGTTTTACACACCTAAAAACCGGCAGCGTGTGGGCACAGCGGACAGCTCAGTTACCCTAAATTCTCTAATTTATTTGACTCAGTTTTTACAATGACTTTAAAGGTTGTTTCCATACTGCTGAATACTGAATCAACAGGACTAAAATTATGTATCCTCCTTTCAAAACGCTGCTCTTTTTTTTTTTTTTTTCGGTGTCTCTATTTTTGCCCTCAAACAGAAAAGTCTTGTAGATTCACCTGCCAGGCTTTGTTAGTCAGTGTGAGGTCTACATCTGCCAAGGCAAGCACAGCAAAGTAATAGAAGGTAATAAAGTACCCCGTAATAGAGCATCACAGAGGAGGTAATTACAGTGAGGGGTGCCTTTTAAAGGGTTGTTTGTAATGATTCATGGTTGCACAAATGCAATTTTCCTGTCACTCCCTTCTCATCACTCATTGCTGCTCGCCTGGATCTGCAGCTAGCCTTCCTCTCACCCCTGCAAGTAGCATCTCAACTGTGCTAACTAGGCATATTTCATGAACATAGAAAAAAAACCTTTCCAATAATTTAGCTAATGTTCTATCTAGTGGCTCCTGTAGTTTCTGGTAGTTCTCTAGCTTCCAGGGCAAACTGTACACTTTGGGCTTTCTTTCATCGCTCACGCACAAACGGCCCCGTCCGCGAATATTATTCTTTGCTGCAGACAAACAAGAAGGATGTTTCAAATGTTTGATCTGACCAGTTTTCTTCCTGTCAGCGTGCATGTGAGAGCATGTAGTGAGGAGTGAGGCATAATGCTGAGACATTTAACCTTTTTTCATTCATAATCAAGCAGATTTAGGCGATAACAGCCTGGGATTAGCAGACTGTAGTCGCTGAGGTTTGCCGTAAGACAAAAAAAAAATGGGTGATTCCTTTTGTATATTAATAGAAGGTTTCTTTTCAAACATATAACCTCTGAAATAAATGAAATGAAAGAAAATAAAATGTTTTTAATATCTCTTCTCGCTGGAAAAAGCATATATATATATATATATATATATATAAAGATTACAGCAATGACAACATTCAAATAAAAACACACCTGCTAAGAATAACTTAATAGTGATTTTCTTTAATTAATTAATCATGATTATGAGGAGAACTCGTTTCTGGATTACAAGAATACTTATCAATAATCTTGTAATCAGTAATCTTATTAGTGGCCAAAAAATGTCCCACACTTCTGTAAATTTGTAATTTGTTTTCTTCATAGTCAGTTTGGAAATAAAGACCATGCACAACAAAATGCTACCTTAGATGTTCCTGATATACACGAAGGGGGTAAAATAAGAAAAAAAAATTCCAGTGAGTCAAATTTTTGGTCTTTAAATTCCAGAGAAGTTGCCGTGGATTTTTTTTATGTGGTTTTCATGTGATGTACTTAGACTGAAGAAGCCATCATCTCTACCCCTGAGTCATGTCTTATCCCTCTGTCTCTTAGTCAGTCTTGACAAATCTATAGGCCTATTTGTCACCACAAGAAAAGCACCCGAGCCCCTCCCCGTCCCTCACGCTTTGCTTTAATAAACTGGGTTTGCATGAGATGCCATTCATGTTCAGAAAAAAGCTCAGGCGAGCTGGAAGAGACTCGCGGTGGAGCTTACAGCAGCAAAATGACATCGCCTCTTTCCTTCGCATCCCAACCCCAACTGAGACCCAGACATCAAAGGCAGGTGGAGTGAAACCATGAAATTACAGGTAAGGTGTCAATTACCCTTTGAAACCAAGCACTCTCCAAATCCAGGCAAGACCCAGCCGGTCTCTGGAATTAGAACAAATAAAGAGGAACTGAGGAAAGAATGGCAGAGGAGGGAAGGGAGGGAAGAGGAGTGAAGGAGGAGGTTTTACAGGCCATGTTGACAATATGGTATCAGTATAAAAGGCCCTAATTCAGCTTTAAATTATCCCCTCCTCCTCTCTTCAGTACAACTGTACAACCATCGCCTGTTTGGGTGCGTGAGAGAGCCTCGTCTGGGCAAAAAAGGAGGAGATGAAAAGAGCTGCAAGTAAAATCTGCATCTATGCAACTGTTTTTGCATGCATCAACTTTCTCCTGCAGAGTTTATGTTGCAAAAAAAAAAGAAGCACTCTTCAGTCCATTTTCATCTCTGGTTTCACTCATCCACCTTTTCCCTTCAACATCAAAGGCAAATTTTCAGTATGTAATGACGGCTAAATCCAGCTGAACACCTTCTAATTTACAGGTACACCTTTTTACGAGCAATAAAAAGTCTTTACGGGTTAGATTACGCTAAGTATAATCTAACTGGGAAAAGGGAAAAGGAATGAAAACAACAGTGGGTTTTTTTTTTTTTTGTTCATATATCTGTTGCCGTTTCCGCTACTTTTATAAACTTCTGAGACAAAAGAAACCGTGGCGTCGTCACCAGTCTTTTAACTCACACCCAGCAGTCTCTTGTTTCTCTGTGATTCCAGTTTGACAATATAGTATTTATTATTTCCTCATAAAGGAAACTGTCACAGTGGGAATTAATTGAATTAATTATTGTTCTCTCTCTCTTTCTCTTTGTGTGCCATGAAGTCAGTTGACAGCTCATGTGGGGGAAAAATCCATCCACAGCTTTGGGTTACACAACACACACCCGACCGCGCGAGCCTGGTCCAGCCCAGACGCTGCAGAACACCCACAACGCTTCCCCACCCACCCCCCCACCCCCCTCCAGCATGCCTTCCGCTGCCAGGTGGCACCCACCGAGCCTGGCTTTAAACTAGGCTGAGGAAGGGGAAACTCTACACTTTATAAAGAACCCATTCACAGGATTTGTATCTGAGACAATAAAACATATTAGTGAATCAGAAATGTTCCATAACGTTACTGTTGCCAAACCAGCAGAGCTACTGTAGCGCATACTGAACATTAATGTGGCTGAAAGATGCTCATACTGGTCAAAGTGCCCACACGGACCCCATCCACTCACAGAAGCACCTTTAACAGCCAGACGAGCAGCAGAACTGGATGCTGGAGAGAGGAAGGCCCGGTTCATGAGTCACACTTTCTTTTGCATCATGAAGAAAAACGGGTGCACAAAGACACGATGACAAGTCAGCAGAGCCGGTTTGAAGTTTTGGGCGAAGTTCTGCTGGGAAACCTTCAGTCTGGCATGTTGTCATCTTTCAGCAGGATACGTTCTGTCGCAGAAGCTGCTCAGGAATGCTTTGAGTAAAATGATAGAAGTTGTGGGACGTGCTGGGAAGCAAGTCAGTCCACGGGGACTTTTATTTTTATATGCATTCAGTGTGTAACTGCACGTAAGCATCTACTACAACGTACAGCCAAAGTAACAGCCGCATGAATGCCTGCACAATGCGCGCTGGTGTGGATCATTGGCGTGTATCATGCTGCTGACAATTCAAACCCAATCGTGATTTGTGCATGCAGTCGCTCCACCTGTACGATGAAAGCTGCTGTAAGCTCAATTTACTTTTACACTTGGGGTGTTTACAAACGCTTCAGTTGCTAATGAATGTTGTATGGATGGAGAGCCAGACAGAGTAGACGGACCGTCTGTCAGCAGCCCGATGACAATAATAAGTCATCTGCCTTTTCAGGTTCATAAACAACTTCCCATTATTAATTCAGCATTAACTGCTGTGATTCATTGCGGGTTGCGGTCTGCAGTCTATTGCTGCCAAGTTTTTTATGCATGAGTTGAGTAAAAAAGTTGGTGTGTGGCATTGTTTCCAGGAGCTCATGCCAAACATGTGTCAATTCATCTTACACTTCCTAATGAAGTTTCTTTTTTCTTTTTTTTTCTTTTTTTTTTTACTGGGATACTGTCAAAAATACTTAGCTGAGCACTTACTATAATATATACAGTACTGTAAGTTACACTCCTTTTGCTGTCACCCAAAATGCTGATTTCTTAAACCGATTTTGAAGCTCAGACAGAAGTTTGTCACGGTGCTCGTAAGCAATAGCAAGTCATAGTCAGCTGTGGTCGCTGCAGATTCTTTAGCTCCATCCGGGTTCCTCTCCTTGATCCGAATGTAGCGTGATTACCTTGATCCACCACCCACAGGTTACATCAGCCGGTTTCTGCACTCTGTAGGTGCTTATCAACACATCAGCAGCATCCAGGTGTGAAAAGCTTCTTCGAAAAGCTCTCTTGAAAATCATGCATGTTTTTTTTTTGTTTGTTTGTTTCTTTAAAGCCTTCTCCATTAATTTCCAAGTAAAGGTACTGTGACATTAAAACTGGCCTCATGTCAGTTATTCAGCGTAAAAAATGATTATTCAGGCTTCCACAACAACATCCGAGTGCTGTCTCTTGAGCTTTTTAGCTAAAGTCATTTAAGGTAACCCTTCATCAAGCTGTTAGAGGCTCTGAGCTTTCAAGCAATGTGTGAACTTGCCTTTGTCAGAGCCACGCAGATAACCACAAGTGAGTGACACTTTTTGTCCGAGACTGCCTCAGAGGGGAAGTGATGCAATGCTGACCGAGGAGATTCAAAAACAACTCTGGGCTCAGAATCAAAGAGGCCGGACACCTTGTCTGCTCTGCTGACAGACGCGGCGTTTCAGTGGAGGTGGAGCCATGAAAGTCTCTCACTTCTCTGGTATCACTCGCACCCTCTTACACACATTTTAAATGTATTTCAAGAACTGCCGTGTTGTTGATGTATTCGTACGCAGAAGCGAAATGTTCCGGGCAGATGTGGACACGTTTCTAGCTGCTTGTCTGCGTGAGCAACTGTGTGTGGTGGATTTGCATTCTATGACTCAAACATAAATTATAGATAGAGATTACAAAACAGTGCATCGCTCAAGGTGCGATGAGTAGAACATAGATGAAAACATGTGTTTCCACAGATAAATGCAACAACATCAAGTGTTCGAACAAAGTGTATGAATATTTTCGCTCTCTGGAGGTCTGTTGTTGTTGCTCAGCTGGGACAAGACAGCTGGCCTTCGTGCTATGCCATTACTTCAGATCCCCTTATTACAGAGAATCCCAGCAGCAATGGAAGTAGCCCGTCGTCTTGGGCCAGGTAGCTCAACTAGCCCATAAATCAAGCTGGTGTTTGGGGAGGTGAGAGAGGCGGGGAAGGTAGTGGTGGAGGTGGGAGGGGGTGGTTTCAAGGGAAGTGTGTAGGAGAGAAAAGCAGGGTAAAGAGGAGACGAGAGGAGTTTCCTGTGCTTGCTGACAAGTTGGAACGAGGCTTGAGCAAACAGGCTCTATAAGGTGTGAGGAGCTGATAGCCAGCAGTAGACTGGTAAGAAGACAGACAGGTTAGATAGAAGCAGGGAGATGAGGAAAATCCAGGTTAGTGGGAAAAAGAAGTGGGGCTCTTTAAAGGAAGTAGCTGTTCCTGAAAAGGGTCTGAATGTCAGTTTAGACTGAAAATCTGTTACCACTGTCCGTCACACTCTGTCACAGACACACACACACACAAAGTGCTGTGTAAGAGTTATTTGTAATTGATTGTATTCGGTGTTAAATCAGAACTTGGGCAGTTACATGAAACAGAAAGAAAGGTGTAGTCAGTCTTTTTTTTAGGTTATTTAATAGAAGAAAAAGAATGCTGTACTTGTAAATATGCATTGATTAGTGTATAATTACATCTTCCAACAAACTGATGCATTCTCACAAACTTAGAATTAATCCATTTAAAATAAATTAATTGATGGCCATTACTGTTCCAGCTGATCGTGCTAGAGACTGGCCACATATGTAGTACGCCAAAGGTGGAGGAGGAGAGAGCTCGTAGGAGTTCGCATGCCTTGGAGGCAAATTTTAATTCATGTCTGCACCTTCAGACTCAAGATATGAAGGATCATACCTATGTTGAGACCTCTTCACCAAAGAAATGAAAACACGAAGGAAAGAGAGAATGTGACCGGCACCTGATGAAATGTCATCGTCCTCCTCACTTCAAGCCCGTGCATAAACATGCTTATATATTCCTGATATTGTCGCAGTTACTTATTATCAGCAGATTAGACGTGCGGCCCTCCCATCTCCGGACAGCTGACACCAAGCGGGTCAAATAGCAACAGCTAGTTATAAGCTAACATTATGCCAGCTAATGTTGGGCTCCTAAAAATTTTGATTACATTCTCGCATCATATGAGAGTTTATTCTCTAAGTGTCCAAGTCCAACAGCGTTAGATCCACTACAAAGAAAGCCTCACTAATGCTGGCTAACAGCAGCAAACAGTGGTGAAAACAGCAGCGCTTACTGACAGAAAAGTTCAGGCTATCCTCAACAACTCGCCTCAGTAACGCTGTCATCAGTCAGAAGTGAGATTCACTCGCTCAGCGACTCGTATTGGACTCCTTTCACAAAGTTTTACAGACTCCTCCAGAGTAAATAGAAGTGGAGACCCAGCATATTGACAGCTGAGGTAAACAGCTGACTGACAGCCTACCCTCACCGCACACAGCAGTCGTGTGCCCTACAGCGGCCACCATAGCCAGGATTATGCACTTGAATAGAGAGGGGTAAGAAAACACAACTCAATTAACTGCAATCTGCAATCTACTGACATCTAGTGGTGAGATTTTGCACACTGTAACTTTTAAAAGGGTAGGAATTTTAAAAAATTACATTATTATATAATAATGGCCCATGTGCATCAGTGCCATTATTATGCTAGTATCATATAAATATAGTATAACATAATAATGATACTTATTGTGCCATGTGCCAATGCGTATTATATGCTAACCTGTGCACAATATCACTATGGTGATATCCATTCAGAAACAGTGTTCATAAATCAGTTCAACATGATATTCAAACTATGAAAAGTTGCTAGGGAATGCATTTAGTTGCACAGGTATTAATCCATTAACCAGATTACTTCATGTAAAACTTGAAGCGCTGGATGCAAAAATCAGGGATTAACAAAGTGAAGCCTCAGCTAAATTCCAAGGCTTAAACAAAATAACATTACTATCAAAGTATCACAGAGTATTTTAAAGCATCCCTTAGTTAATTTGTGCAACACACACAATATCTCCTCAGCTCACTAACCTCAGTGTTATTCCACTCACTGCAGGTGCAAATTGCTTGGTTGCTCCTAATTTGCATCCTACATCCTGGTGGTTTGTTTTGAAATAATTTGTCCAAAACAGTCTTGTGGCATCATAATAATCAAAAGCCACTGTTGGATTTGTTTTATTTGGTGGGGATTTCAGTGATTTGTCTGTGTGAAGGGGTTAAATTCCTTGTGGTGATGTTACTGAACAATCCTGCCACTGTTTTCTGGAGTTATGACTGATTGGGTGCTTAATTATGATCCTGTGAAGTAAGGCAGTTGGAATCTTTGTGATCTCTCCGGTTTACGCTGATTAGCTGTTACGATGTTTGATTGCTGTGTAATGAAGTCAGAATCGAAGAGTTAAACGTTTTGAAAACTGCAGCGTCTGCACCATCTTCTGACAGCATGGTGTCTGCTGCTTGTGGCCGTGAAACCTGTTGTGTTTTTATAACGGAATAAAAACGCTCGCAAGTCAGAATTAACACATCATCTGAAATGTGTGATCTCACGTGAAGCTCAACAACCAAAGCGCATCCTACAACTACTATCAAAGCATTAACACTGCATGTCTAAGTTGTTGTAGGTGTGTTTCGCTGATCGAGTAAGCATGGAAGAATCTGGCAGAGATCTCCTGTTTGCAGGAAATCCAGAGGGAAGCCACTTAGAGCTGTATTTATCACTCCCATGAGTAATAACCACCGAGGAAAACACAAGTTGGCACCAAACACAATGGCGCAATTGTTTTTTCTAGTATACGGGAGGGGGTAAAATGAAGTGCTTTTAATATTCACATACAGTATATCTGTTACCAGTTTGGATTGCAGCCTTCTCCTCCTTTCCAGGAGGGCTTGTTTAGCATTGAGCCCTGGGGGGAACAGGTGGATTTTAGGTGTGTTCCCTTGCTGTGTCTGGACAAACCGACACACACCAGGAGACAACGTTGCAGAATGGATGACATAGTTCAGGTCTTTTTTAATAAGCTTGTAATAGTGCTTTTGTGTTCTAGACCTGCGTCATTTGCATGCCTCATAAGTGGGAAAAAGGTGATTATGTTCCATCATGCCACCCATTGATGTTTTCTTTGGCCAGGTGACGCTATGTTTGCTTAGCAGGGGTGCCAGTTTCTGCATTTCGGCACAAAGCATTTTGTTTTAGCGCTAATTACACGGCAGGCAAACACAAATGTTTCTTCCTCTCCTCTGTGGGTGACATTTATTGACAATCGGCCCCGTCTAGCCATAATACGCCAGAGGCGGAGGAATCAACCACTTCCAACATAAACACTGCAGAAAGAGGAGCTTCAAATGTGGTAGATTTTACCATGACAACTGTAACTATGTTCAACAAATTAGTCCAAGATTCCCTCGTTGTTTACACACCGTGAAATGACAAGAGGCCTTTTTTTTTTTTAAAATCAGACTGACAGCAGGAATCCTTCAGATTTGACAGTTTGTTTTCATCACTGTGGCTGTGAATGGGCACAGACACCCACTCCAAGTTTAATTTGGAGCTTCAGATCTAATGTGTGTGTGTGTGTGTGAGTTTTTGGCATTAGCGGTATCCAGTGGGATTACGGAGAACACACGGACTGCGCTCATCATCAGATATTCATAATCTTCCTTATTTTGCCGATTTGGTGCGTTAGAGTGTGTTAGAGCGTCTGACACCAGGATCAAAGATCAGTAGATGTAGTCGGTGTCTCCCTGTTGAGTGGCTCTCAGTCTTGTGTGGAAATGGTTGGAGGGGTCAGTGCCTGTAGGTCACCCATACAGCTATTCCCTCTCTCCTCTGATGCATCCCTCCCTCCATATCTGCATCCAACACTTAGCTGCAGCAGCTTCAAAGGACGCGTCCCGTCACACCCTGCACATCAAAGACACACAGTCAGCATCTGTGCCAATCAAAGTGCGCACATAAGTGAAGGTCCTCATAAGTATCTGTGTAAGTTCCTACTGATGTCACGTCTTTAAATGGATGACCTGTTGATAGCGATTTGCCCAAGGACTTTTCAAAGCAGCAGCACCGCCAGCTACAAGTGATTTTCTTTTCTTCTTAAATTAAAAAAAAATAAAATGAAATAAACATCTCCGACCATTCAATTCACGGTCAGTGCTTTAAACCCACAAAGACAACAGGTGGGAGGCAAAGCCAGCAGCAGCTAACAGATAATATTATTATTATTATTAAGCATATTATGACAAATGGCCTACGCAGCTGGTATTTTAAAGAAGTAAAAGGCATTTAAAATGTAAATATTAACAGACAATCTGGCTCCCAAGTTTATATTTTAGTGGCGTCATCCTGATTAAATCGATCCAGTGTTTCATTCTGCTGATGGACACAGTTTACAGTGTACAGCAAAGTGTGCAGCAAAGCAGATCACAAACTGAAGAGGGGAAGAGGCAGAGCTGCAGATGAGCATGCAGTTCATAAAGTCAAATATGAATGTCCTTAATATGAATATTATTATTATAACTAAAGCTTTTTTATTATTATATATTATTATATTATATTATTATAACTTGTAATATTATAATACCCTAAAGTCATCATAATAAAAATGCATATTGTGTCCTATTCTTCTCCAAGACACCATGCTTTATACTTTATATTATCATAGCGGGTATCCATATTTAAGAGCTTGGCTGAAATTCATATATCACACAAGACTGTACTATTTTTAAAAGTCTTCTTCTTCTTTTGGCTGCTCCCTTTGGGCCTCATCACAGCGGATCATCTGCCTCCATCTCACCCTGTCCCTAGCATCCACTTCTGCCACACCAACCCTCTGCACGTCCTCCTTCACTGTGTGGTCTTCCTTTTTTTCCTCCTGCCTGTCAGCTCCACCTTCAACATCTTTTGCCCAGTATATCCACAAAGTTGAGATGGTGTGGGCATTTGCAGACATGTCCAAACCATCTCCACCTTGTCTCTCTAACTTTGTTTCCAAACCGCTCAAGCTGAGCTGTCCCTCTGATGTACCAACACGGTCACTCCCAAATCTCAGCATCTTCAGCTGTGCCGCCTCCAGCTCGGGCTCCTGCCTTTTGTAAGTGCCACTCTCTCTAAACCATGCATCATTGCAGGTCTCACTACTATCTTGCAAATCTTCCCTTTCCTGCTTGCTGCTTTCCTTTTGTCACAAATTGTCCCTGACACGTATCTCCACCCACTCCACTGACAGCACTGATAGTTTCCATTGTGCATGCATCTTCCGTAGCACTGACAGATATTTCAAATCCTCTGAATACCTCTAGGCCCTGACATAGACATGTACACCAAACATCACTGCACTGAGAGCTGGTACTGGCCTCAAATCTCACGCTTTAGTAAAACACCAGCTTTCTGTCTTTGGACTCAGGAGTCTGGAAGTTGCTCACATGAGCTGAAGTGCAGGTGGTCCCATATTCTGCCAAAATGATCTGGATCTGGATCAGGATCAGAATCTGAATCTGCGTAAATTACAGCATCTGAAAACCTCACTTTCTCTGCATGTTCAGACGAGGACTGCGGTCATAGATCATTCTGGCTCTGTGTGTGTCTGCGTGCCCATCTTTTTTTTTGTTTCTCTCCTTTTTTCTCTCACCGTGTTTGTCTTTGCTATCTGTTTTGTTACGTATAGTTTCTCAGCCCTGATGGTGCACATCCTGCGTGTTTTTAACAGAATTATCTTTCTTTCATCAAAAAAAAAACAATATAAATTTGGAAAAATGCTGATCTGTTGCAGAACTAAAAGATCAGACAAGTTTCTGCCTGTGTCATCACGCCAGTCTGAGCATTTCTCTCAACTGCAACTAGCAGCTATTTTCATACACAATCCCTTCAAGGACCATCACAGAACGACCATCACAAAAGACACAACTCACAACTGAAAAGCTAAAATAAGGAAATATTGTTGCACTTTGCAAAAATGAAAATACAGCGAAGATTTATGTGTCAAAATAGCTTTAAAATACATTTTTGTTCTTTTTCTGTCATTATATCATTTAATTTTTGGAATCACAGAGGACATAAAAAGGGCTTAATTCTCACTTTTTTTCTGCTTAATCTGAGCTATACTGAAGCAGCTATTTCAGGGAGTCTCCTCAACCATGAAGTTTTTTCCCTTTTATTTTTCTTTCTTTTCATAATTTGTACAGCCCTTGACCTTGAGATAATAGAGGTTTCTTTTTTTCCGGATATTTTTTAAGTTGAGTTGCTCATTTAGGGATTAATATTGAACCCTTCACTGTAATTACACATATATCCTGCCATATCTTCTTTATGAATGTGTTTCAAGGCACATTTATTTCCTTGTGGGAATGTGAGCTCCTGGTTCTCAATTTTGTGGGACTGTCGCACATTCTCACCCTGTTGTCTGGATGTACAAACAAACTGAGAGCTGCACGCAGATGGGGACAAAAGCCAGGCTTATGGCTGAGGCGAGGAGGAGTCAGGTGGATCAAGGAGCAATGTGGGAAAGGTGGAATCTCCCGCTGATCCTCCTGGGACCAACACCAGGAAGAGAAATGTCAGATTTACAGGATTCAGTGTTCTCCTGGGAAACATGGAGGTACTGACGCACATTCACACACATTTACTGGGAAAAGAAGGTAAATAATTGCAGATATTTGACCGTTCCTGAGAAGACGGTCTTCACACATTCAAAGGCATACTCTAACTGACATGTATGATTATGCAAATGCAAAAGTAATGCACGGTCACACAGACTGATAAACTGTCAGATTAAAGGAATCAGCTTTTGATGGGAAAATGCAGAAAAACGCATTCA
>JAVDPK010000881.1:1241268-1251860 GCA_034780415.1 Cichlasoma orientale | reverse complement strand
ATGAATTAAAAAGAAGATAAATACATGTATCTAGTTATCTAGTAACTTTAGTGATGGTGGCTTTATTTAACACAAATTTTATTTTTATTTACATCTTTCAATAATGTATCAACATGAAAAACATTTATTTTATTGTAAGCAGTCTATTTTATATTTTAGTACATTTTTATATGTAAATATGGGCAGACTATCATGGGAAAAGAAGCAAAGCATCTAAGTGTAAACAGCTTATGTGACCTTTTTGTAAAGATCCGCAAACCCATTAACTGAAGATTTATTGTCATTAAGTATACACCGCACGAATAAAATTGCCATAATTACTTTTTATGAGTTTGCATCTGAAAAAAAATGATTATATTTTCTTAACTAAAAATATAGGCTCTGTCAAATGGCTTTAGAAGAAATATGACAGTGAGTTACAAAGTGTAGAGATGACAGTCCTGTGGGACCCCGGCCTGCAGTAAGAAGCGAGATTAGAGAGATTACAGTTAAAGAGTATCTCGTCCTGTGGAGCCCCTTCTAAACACCAGCTCCCATCAGATGGGCCTGGTCTGATGGAGGAAACAGAAGAGATTATACATGTTTAACAGTAATCCCCCTCTCCTGGAGCCGCGCCAGCGCTGAGCAGAAGACCTCCATTTGACTGGAGAAACAAAGGAAAGCGAGGAGAAAGCCCAGGGGTGGAGAGTCCACACTTTTAACACGATTTACAACTTCCACAAACGAACGCTGCAGCTGACTAAAAGAATAGCTCACATACCAAAACGTGAACATTTTGTTGTAAAATTCTGTAAAGCTTTATAAAACAGAAAAGAAGATCTGGATTTCATTCCTGACATTTTTCACATCTTACTAACAAACATTTGCTTTGTGGCTTTTATACTGCCAGGGACAGAGGATGTTATATGCTGTAGTGGTTCATGGATGGATGAGGGCACAGTGACTCTTAACATGGGAAGGAGACTTTGTTAAAAGTTACTGTTAATGTTTCCTGTTGCTGAGTCACCAACTTATTTGTTAGCAAGTGTTTATTTGTTTGCTTTCATTTTTGCATTAATAAATAACACAACAGACCACTGAAGTTCAGTTGCAGTTTGTAACCAACAGCTGCACCCACAAGGTGTGGTTCACTACAAACGTTATGGCCTACAGTCACTGAATTCAGACTGGGGCTTCCCGTCACAGTCCAGAAAGTGTTCACCTGCTGCATGGTGCAGAGGGTATTCAGGATCCATTTATTATCCACAGCCATTCAGCGCAGCCACGCTAATTTGGATGACCTCTGCGTCAGCTGATGGAGGAATCCCAGCAGTGTGTGGATTCAAACCGGGGTCAGACAGCAGCAGCAAGGATGACTTCCCTCAGCGAGTAATACGGGTGCATCCCAAGAGCCAACAGTTCAATATTCAGGCCGGAGAAACAATCCTTCACACGTCCAAAATTACATCACAGTTGCAGTCAGTGCGATCCCGTCACGTTTCCTTATATTCCAGGTCACAGATCTGCATTCAGACTGCGGTGTCTTTCATTCAGAGGCCAGTCAGATTTTTCCAAGTGGTGTTTCCTTTGTGGGTACCTGTGAAAACTATGCGAGACATTTTCAATCAGCAAACATGTGCCAGAAAAATGAGAAAGGGGTCATTTTTGTGGTAAACATAGTAAGAAACATATTGTGGTTTCTGTGTGTGTGCGAAGGGCCTGCAAGTCAGCCACTAAACACAGCATAACACCAGCTCCTTGTGTTTACCATATGACATTATTGTATGTGACACATGTGAGAGATTAAAAGTTATTGGACCATCCATCCTGTAGTATCTGAACTTTTAAATTCTCCTAATGAATCACAGCCTTTAACTTGCACTACAATTGAAAAGCCAGCTTGTTCTCACCTGCTGAACAACAACAACAATAAAAAAAAAATAATAATGTGTTTAAAAACAGAAATTATGGATCTTTCCGAGGCCTGTTAATCACCTTGAAATTGATCGTTTCTAATTCTGCGCCCCACGTAAGATGTAAGCCTGTCCTGCTTATATCGACCACAAGCAGTACTGTCAGGCAGGTTTAGTGATGGGATTTCATTCTGCTTTATGTTTGTATTTGTAAAGCGCAGTTGTGTAATGCTGTCTGTATGTTTCAAAGTTTTTGAAATAATAAAGTTCAAACGCCAGAAGAAAATAACATGCTATCTATTAAGCCGATAGCAAGGAGAGATCAAAGACATAAACAGAACGTCAAACTGACTGGATGACTGATTGATTGAAAGAAAAGCCCGCCAGACAGACTGACAGGCACGCTGAGTCAGTGTCTGAGAATGAGAGACGGAGGTGGAATGAGCAAAGCAAAGGGAGAGGGAGAGAGAGAGAGAGAATAATGAAACATTAGAAAACATAAAGTTGAAAATGACTCTGTTAATTTACCTCCGATAACTGGTTCACTGCCAGACCACACACACGGATGATCAGATATAGATGTCCACACACACACACACACTCACTCACACACTGCATACCTGAATGGGTGGGCTTGGTTGCTCGAGGCTACAGTTGTAGTTCTAATTCGTCTCCATCGCAACAACAACAACTCTTGGGTGACGATCAAGATGCTGGGCCAGTTCTTCAAACCTGATTAAAGCCTAATAATCAGTTTATTCTGCTATAGCCCGCACCATCAATCAATAAATGTGCGCAAACATTTAATTCATTGCATTAAACCTATTAAATGTGTAATATCCAAATCATGTGGTGATATTTTTTTCATTCATTTGTTGTTGTTACTCACAGATTCTGCAGCCATATCAAACCTTTCTATAGCTAAATTAACTCATCATCATCCAAGGTGGGTAGTCAGTTTTAACCTGTAATTTCTAACTCTTATATCCTTCCTAACTTGTAATTGGGAGAATATGACTCATGACTTAATTGGTGAGGAGCAGGAAAATGTTATAAGGAGAAAAAAAAAATTCTTCCATGCATGCTATTTCCCCACTTTACAGTAATGAAACCACGTGATCCCTCTCCGGTCAGGTCCCTGAGACATTAGGAAAAGAAGCTCTTAGTGAGCATTTGTAAGCACTTTAATTACCTTAATAGGTCTATTTCAGAGAAAATGGCCTTAATGATATAAAATTGTCATCTGTTCAGTCAACAGACACTAACATTTTGGATATGGCAAGACATTTGTTCATGTAATTTACTGTTTAACGTTCATTAGATTTACTGTAACTGCTTCAGAACCTAAAATGAACACTTAGTAACACATTCACTCTTCAAGCCAAATGTTAAACTTTTTCATCCTCGTTGATGAGCTCCTCTGCGGCACTGAAAGATGTAGTTCTTGCCTGTGCCTGCAGAGGGCAGTGCCGGTCTAGAGTTGTTGTCTCGCTCTGTGATTCAGAAAATGTAATGTAATACAGTTGTGTTTTTCTGTTTTGTTTTGGGTTTTTTTTTTTTTATTCCATGCATAGTGTTACATAAGCAATGCACAATATGGAATATACTCACAAATAGGCAATACACAGTAGATTGCAAGAATGTGCAAAATGTCAAACTGGTGTGCACAAAGGCAGCAAATCCATTTTTATTACTATCAAAAGCTGAATTAATATTGTTTTTAATGTTTTACCTTTTCAAGTAGATGTACCTGAAAAGCTAAACTCTGCAAACTGCAGAATTCGAATGATTCAATTACAACCCCTGCATCGCTGATGCCTGTGAAACTGGCAGCTTTGCACATCTAGAAAGGCACAAACAGTGTTGAAAGGTAGATATATACTGTATATTTATATATTGGGTTTAGCAACACGATGCTATACAGATGATGTCTTTTTCAAGAAAGCCCTTACATATTTCAGCAAGACAATGCTAAACCACATATTAAACCTAGTACAACAGCACGGCTTCATGCTGCTGTAAGAGCACCATGCTGAAGAGTCCTGGTGCTGAAGGGGCTTAACGGCGGTCCAGACATTTCACCGACTGAAAACATTTGTCTCATCGCGAAACAAAAATACGACAAAGGCGACCCAGGACTGTTGAGCAGCTAGAATTCTCTATCAGAGAGAAATGGGACAACACTCCTCTCCTAAACGTCCGGGAGCTGCTCTCCTCGGTTCCCAGACACCTATGGACAGTCTGACTTTTTTGAGGCTTGTTACTGCCATCAAATTCAAAATGACTATATTGTTTTTTTTCTTAAAATGGTGCATTTCTTCAGTTTAAACATTTGATATGTTTTCTGTGCTCTGCTGTGAATGAAATATGGGTTTATGAGATTTGAAAATCAGTGTTGTAGGGTTCATGGTGTAGATATTTGTCCATTGCTGATTTGTCCTCAGCTATGGATCCTTTATTAACTGTAATACGCATTAAGAGCATAAGGTGTGTTTTTCCATTTCTCTTTTTCAATGGACTGCAAAGAAATACTGCAGACCAATGAAGACCACAGGCACAGGCCGGTGGCTACAGGGAAGTGATGCATAATAAGGTCGAGAGGACACACACACACACACATACACACTACAAACTAATTACCAGGTGCTAAAGACCTTTGCTGTAACAAAACAGCTTCGGTATATTTCCCCGGATAAAACATTCAACTTCTAAATCTTCCTTCCTCTATCTCCTCCCCGGATATAATCCGCTAACCAGAAACGTTCCCAGACAGCAGAACTTCTTTACAAGTTCACGGCAGGATTATTGGGCCCAAACTCCACCCAGCAGGAGTTTAAGTTAAAGAGCGCCTGGTCAGAGCAACAGTCAGCCGCTTGGCTCAGCATTCTGTGCAAGAAACGCAGTCGGTCTGCACAGTTATGTAAAGAAAGCAAATACAGACAACTGGAAATATGAGTGTGATGGTAAGATTCAGGATTCAAGACTTTATTGCCATGTCACTTTGCCTCAGTGTGCCCATGACTGACAACAAACAATCAGGGCAAAACACCTAATTATATTTGATATATAACGGGATTTGTTAACAAAACTGCAATTAGTTCTCTTTGTCTGCTCACACACAGTACACAAACCTCTTTGTCAGATGACATCCTGATGTGAACCATGTGTTGACAAAGACGCATCTAAGGGATTGAGCGTCTGCTGATTTTAGAGCTTTCTAAGCTGCATCATACTTCACACAAAGACACGAGTACATATTACTGCAAGTGGCTTTTACTGTAAATAGCAGCATTACATTCCTCAGTGTCACTAGGATCCCGTTTTAGCATGTTATCAATCTATGGTCACCTTTCTAATAAAGTTTAGAGTACAGTGTGTTTCCTTAGGTGCTGATGGTACAGCACTGGCTTACTATGCTTATAGGTAAATTATATTAACTGTGTGGCGGGTAAAAAACATACTGCAAAAGGCTGTACTATCATTCCAAACACAGCTTAGCCAAGCGAAGACAAAACAGAGCTTTTTAATCGAAAGCAGCACTGCTCGGCACGCCAGCGCATATCGTAAATGTCAGAGTTGAGAAACAAAGTTTTAAATCATCCCCAAACCTGCAAAGATGCTTCATCCATTTTGTTCCCCATTTATATTTTGCAATAATTTGCCTCTATATATATGATTTCTTTGGTAAGGACATTAATTAGGAATTGCATCTTCAGCCGAGATGCCAAAGATTTGCACATATTTTTAAGACGTGCTGGAATTTCTGTCTCAATAAATGCTTTACATTAAATTTTCTTATACATATTTACTGTGCAATGTTTGTGTGCAGGGCAGTGGACAAAGTTATCATTGTATGACTTTTCTATTGCTCTGTATCTACAAGTACTACTTTGTTGACTTGCAGGAATCAAACAACAACATAATGGTTTCCTGTGAGTGTTGTGTTCAGTTACACGAAGAATCCCACATAAATCTGAGCACTGAGTAACTTAATATAAGTTGTGTTTTTAAGAACATAGCATCTCCTATTGTGTGCTGAATATCTTCTGTGTGACTATATCTTGACATAAAGGCCCACCCAATAATATCAGTAAATGTCAGGAAAAGTCGCATAGATAGAAATTTCAAGCAAGAGCAAGAGCAACAAAAAACATGTAATGAGATAAAGACCTCAAGAACATGTTTTATGTTTTCCTGTTTTTCATGGCAGGAAACGGGGAATGGGAGGACTGTGCGACTCCCACTTGTGTTTGCGTAATATCGGCTTTCTCAGTGACAACCTTTAAAAACTGCACACACGCTGGTTTGGCTCGTTGGTTAAAAACGACATCATGGCGTCAAAGGTACTCGTGGGTGCTGCTGTTTTTGTTGTTGCCTTCATTTCAAAAAGTAAGTTTTTGCTGGTTTGTCCATTTTTTTTTTTGTTTTGTATCATTTTAGATTTCATCATTGTGTTAGTAAAATGTTGTCGCAAACCTGGACGAGTGCATGTGCAGAAGAATAATAAGTATCATATATTTTGTCCGCCTCAGGTGTGGGCATAATTGGTGGCAGAGAGGCAGCGCCACATTCTCGGCCCTACATGGCTTCCATCCAGGTACCAGAAGGCGAGAATCTGAAACATGAGTGTGGAGGCTTTGTGGTTGCAGATCAGTGGGTGATGACTGCAGTGCACTGTCTACCTACTGGGTGAGGAAACTTTTTTTTTAACATCATGAGAAATGTATGGAAAAAATAAAGTGCAAGATCAGAATAATAATATTAGCAGAATATTTTCTGTTCGGAGCTGCTGCTGCTGTTCAGATCGTGCTCATGTTTGCATTCACTAATCTCTCGTGTGTTTGTTCTGGTTTTGTTCTTGAATTTGCTCATTAAAAGCATGTAGAGCACATAGAATTTTCTTTTATTTATTAGATAATAGTATGTCTTGTGGACTGTTCAATACTACTATATCATTGTGCTCTTTCTGTAGACCAAACGGAAGGAAGGTAGTGTTGGGTGTCCATTCTCTGAGTGAACCTGAAGAAACAAAGCAAATCTTTGACATTATGGAACTTCACAATCACCCAGACTTCAACCCGAATAATTACGATAATGACATTGCTTTAATTAGGGTAAGTGTATTTTTTTTTTTGCAGTTTTACTGTCTGGAGAGTAACAATGGGGGGGGGGGCTAATAAAAAGTAAACCACAACAGTGATATATTTAGAATGATTATCTTTGGGGGGGGGGGGGGGGTTTGCAGCTGGATCGTCCATTTAACATTTCTGAAGCGGTTAAATCGGTGGAATTTCTGCGTGCCGGCGGCACAAACCCTGTCACCGGTACAGAGGTCGAGACGGCTGGCTGGGGGTCGGTGGACAATCTGGGGGCCAGACCAGACACGCTCAAAGAGGTGTTCGTCGAGGTGATCAGCTCGGGTCGGTGCAGACGCAGCGACTACTTTGGTAGAAAGTTCACCAGTAACATGATATGCGCACATAAACTCTGCGCAGACCCCTGTGACCAACCACATAAGATTGAAGACAGCTGCGATGTAAGTTTTTGTTCCCTTTAAATAAATGGTAAAATGAAGACAGTTGTCACACTCGTGGATTAGATACAGTAGCATTAATGATGCTAAACTGGATTATTTCTCTTTTTTTAGCTGACAGATGTGGTTTTAATTGTTGTGATTTTCTTTCTGCTTCTTTTTTTTGTTGTTGTTGTTGTTGTCTTTCAGGGGGACTCTGGAGGTCCACTGCTCTACAATGGCACTGTGGTGGGCATCACCTCCAATGGAGGAAAAAAGTGTGGCCAAACAAAAAAGCCTGGAATTTACACCATCATCTCTCACTACACTGAGTGGATTGACAACACCATGGGCCTGCAGCCAGCTCAAACACAAGACCAGAGCCAATGAAAGCAGACATTACAACCTTTTTTTAGCTGACTGTGTTTCTTTCTCATTTATAATTAATGCATGTCTGTAGGATTAGATCTCAAGCATATGGCAAACGTACCACAAAAATATATGTGCATCTTCTTCTTCATCCTCTTTCGGCTGTCCCTTTAGGGGTCGCCACAGCAGAGCATCTGCCTCCCTTTCATCCTGTCCTTAGCGTCATAATAACAATAATGTATTTCACATCATTTTAACGCATTGTTGTATAAAGGAATTAATAAAATACTTCATCTCAGTCTCGTTCCATACCTGTCTTGAGTTCTTTAGCACCTTGTAGAAAAAGCATCAGATGTGATATAATCAGAAAAAAAAATCAATATAAAGCTTATATAAGAAAGCAATTATGGATCAGACTAAATGAAAATGCAGGTAAAAGCCAAAATGTATGATTTAGAGTACAATCTAACCAAAATCTAAATGCTAAATGCATCAATGTTGTGATATTTATACATATGGGTCAGTGTGTTGGCAAGTGGATACATTTGCAAAACCAGGCTCAACAGAAATGTATTCTCTCTTAATAAGTAGTTCACTTCCAGTGCCCCTTCCGTCCTCTCTTAAATCACTTTCCCGCAGCTCCTGCAAAGAAAATCTCTTCACTGAGTAGGAGTATCCTCCATGTGAAGCAGTCAGTTTATTGATTCCTGACAGCAGATCTTTCACTTGAGGATAGCTCAAAGCATTCTGGGATTTTGTAATCTTCAGCTCCCACACTTCCTTATAAGATCTTGCAGGGTTGAATGAGCTCCAGCAACATAGCTGTTGATTTTCTGAGGCCTGTACTGGTTGCTGTCAAATTGAACAAACAAGATGGTGACGTGCTCTGCAAATTCTCGTCCAAAGATCTTCTGGAACTGCCCGAGCATCTCACACTCTCCCTGGGTGAAGCGTCCCACCTGGAGCACCAGCAGGAAGACATGGGGTCCAGGTGAAGCCAGAGCCTGGCAGTCCTTCACCAGATCTACATTCTCCACCCTGTCTTCATTCCATAGCTCAAGGGTGTCCACAAGGATGAGCCACCTTCCTGCTGGGAACACTTCCCTTCTCTCACAAGACACGAGTGGACCCATTAACTGAGTACTGCCACTCTGCTCTCTCTAGGATTAGATTTAGAGCAGAAGACTTACCACCGCCTGAGAGACCCAGCAAGATGACAGAGATATTATTCCTTTTATCATCTGAAAGCCAAAAATAAAAGGAAAATGACAGTTAGAAAGCATCTACACAGAGATTAGAACATCAAAAGCTTATGAAAATATTGAAAATGTGAATACTAGCTACTGACCCTTGTTATGCAGTATCTCTTCTGATTGGAAATCGGCCATGATATTTCCCGTCTTCAAAGGTGGCTCTGGGTCAGACCCCAACTGCTATCGACCCATTTCCATTTTACCATACCTAGCCAAAGTCCTGGAAAGGCTGGTGTATAAACAGCTGAGCCATTCTCTTGTTTCAAAGGATATCCAGTCTGACCTTCAATCTGGTTTTCGTGCTGGACATGGATGTATGACCCCCATCACAAAGGTCCTTGATGACATTATTACAGCATTAGACAGCATGCAGACCTGCATAGCTGTCTCCATTGACCTTGCCAAAGCCTTTGATTCAGTCGATCATAGGATCCTCTTATGTCAGCTTTCCAGCATTGGTCTGTCCAACATCTGCTGTGACTGGTTTGCCAGCTGACCGTGTCCAACAGCTGAAAACAGAAAACATCTTGTCAGAACCATTAACCAATCCAAAGGTGTGCCTCAGGGCTCCGTCTTGGGACCAACCTTGTACTCCATTTACATTAATGATGTAGCCAAAGCTGCTGGCAGTTCCCAAATCCATCTATATGCTGATGATATTGGGTATTTTTTTGCTATTTTAATCCAGTTTTTATACTTTTCTTTCTGTTAGCACAGAGTGTTGGCAATGCATGTGTTTTCACACACACTGCCCGCATTCCTGCAGGTCCCAGTGACCTTTAGTACCCTTTGAACCTTCCCTCCCCTTATCTACTTCTCCTTATTTTTGTTAGCATTTTTCCTTAGGTATTTTTATTTGTTTCTTATAGGGTTTATACTTTTCCCCCACCTTTGACAGTGATAATCCTATGATCCATGTGTAAATGGGGACTTCCCTGTTCTCAGTAGGTGATTTATACATGTGAGGGGGTCTGATATTTTAAAGGGACTGTGTTTTGTTTGATTATATGTATTATGGGGATATTTACTCGTATTGTTAATTATATATATTTACATTGTAGTATTGTAGTTCTAGCATATCAATATATATTGTTTGTACTATCTTGTAATACTTTCACCTAAGTGCTTGGGGTTGTCAGTTCTCTTTGAAGTACCAGGCACCAGTTTTATGGCATGGCCAAAGAAGGGACACATACACATACACACTTGGCCGAATTGAGTATTTCATGTTCCTCTGTGATGAGGGTAAGGTCTGTTTGATCTGATGTATGTATGTTTGTGGCTCTTGGGGAGATACTGGAACGATCACTGTTTTATTTGACATTTGTGATTTGTTGTTGTGTTTTAGTGGTGCTAGATCACGAGAAAGGGGGGATTAAGACCAGATTAAGATGAGGGATTGGGAGATCTTACCTTTGCAGATGATTGAGTGGAAGGGTACATCATAGGTGACACTTGCTATAAATGTCATAAACCTGGGGGGGGGGGGGTTCCCTATGACGTGTGCCTTGAGCACGTGACTGTGGTGTAGTGTAACTAAAAGACAATTGGCTGGGATTCAAGTTT
>JAVDPK010000881.1:1211444-1241168 GCA_034780415.1 Cichlasoma orientale | reverse complement strand
TGTTGTAAAAAATGATGCCTCCAACCCCCCCCCCCCCCCCCCCCCAAGATCAGCTGTGCCAATGGCAGGGCTTTGGAATATGCTAAATCTTACAAATACCTAGGCATCTGGCTGGATTCATCTCTGTCCTTCACCATACACATCAATAGTCTTCAGACAAAAGTCAAAGCCAGACTAGCTTTCCTCTTCTGCAATAAAGCCTCCTTCACTCATGCTGCCAAGCACACTCTCGTCAAGATGACAATACTCCCAATTCTGGACTATGGCAACATCATCTGCAAAATGGCATCAAGCACTGCTCTCTGGACACTCTTCATCACTCAGCCATCCACTTTGCCACTAATGCGCCTTTCCACACTCATCACTGCGACCTCTATAAACTGGTGGGCTGGCCCTCCCTTCATACCCGGGAGCTCCATCACTGGTTTCACTTCATCTATGAGAAAATCCTGGGCAAGACACCACCTTATCTGTCTTCTCTTCTTCACGTAGTAAATATCGTACAAGGTCAAGTGAATACATCAATACATACTTTATTGATCCAGCAAGGGAAATTATGTTACAGCAGCAAGAAAATACTACAATCTACAATAAATAAGTGAGAGTAGAAGTGCCACAGGCACAGAGTGCAAAACTATACATATACAACAGTGATAAAAACAAAATAAATAAAATATATAAATGTAGGTAAAGAAGAGTAATAGTAGAACTGGCATTTTGTATTAATGATTTGGATTAATAAATAATATGTACACTAGGAATCTGAAAGACAGCTGCAAGAAGATATAATACGGTGTGTTGGAGATCTGGTCACACCTGACAGGTGTGTTTACCTGTCACAGAAAGAAGAGTTATTAAACAGTTCTATAGAGAACGGTAGGAATGATTTCCTGAAGCTTTCTTTATGGCAGCGAGGTTGAATCACACTCATGAAATGACTGGAACACTTTACAAAGAACCCTCAAACTTGCAATTTTAACATCTCTTACTACTTTCGAGGTTAAAATTGAACAGATTATAGTTGACTGTTGCTCTTGCTGATCACCCCGGCTCTCTCTTTCTCTCTCTCACTCACACACACACACACACATTACTTCCCCCTCTCTCCCTTTAATGCTAACTCACCTATTCTTCTTCGTACTCCTGCTTCTTATCCAGTTCTCATGATTTACACGCTTGCTCCGTGTTAATCTGTGATTTTTTCTTTTAACCTTGGTATGTTCATATGTTTATGTTTATATGTATCTATGTTTCATGGAACTATTTCTATTGGGGCCTCTCGACCAGGTCATGTTTGTAAATGGGAAGTGGTTCTCAAACATTTCACCTGGTAAAATAAAGTTTTTTTTAAAAAAGTATTATAATATCTATAACTCTTGGTGGGCCATTTTCCCTGTTGGGGTCTAAAGCATGTGCATTTTGAACCCTGTTCTTTTGATTTTGTGTGTAAAACTGAACATTTTCATACTACAGATTATAACAAATGCTCATATAAAAGTGTAACTCTATCACCCCCTAGGGGAGAGTCATATCACTTTTTCTTCTTCCAATAGATGCTGCATCATTTATTTGTAACTCTTTAGTGTACAGGAAAGTTATACAGTAGGTCTGTATTTATATTTATCTTCACAAATTTCGATTTGAAACACCAGAAGAAGTGGAAATAAGTCTTGCCACCAGGGGCACTGATCTGAAGCTGCAACATGGCCCCGCGGCTTCTTACAGCCTCCTCGACTTTCTCTTTTTGCCTCATATTGCTTTTTTTCAGCTGCTTCCTTCTTTCTTTCCTCAACATGTTTTCCTTTCAGCTCCTTCAGCTCTTTGGCTCTCCTCTCTTCTTGTTGTTGAACCAGCTGCTTGAAAGCTGGCTCCTTCTCTTCTGCCTCCAGCACTTTCTGTTTGAGGATGTTCATGGCCGAGTCCTCTGTGCTTCTTTTCTTGGATTCCCATAGCATGGTTTTAGTGTAACCCGTCACACAGTTTTCAGTCATCATGTAGCCAACCATCTCGAGCATGGCGCTCAGCCCACCACTCGCAGCTGAGGACGTAACCCGGCAGTATCTGCCATCACATACATTTAACAAATCTAGCAGAGTATCATCTAATGTATCAACAACCTTTCCATCTTCCACAGAGAGAATAATCAAGTATTTTAAAGCCTCAGCTCCAAAGTGGGCCTGCAGGATCTGTCAATCTTTGTTCCCTCTTTGTGTAATAGCCACCTTGGATCAGCAGCAGAAATGTTCTGATTCCCTCTGTGCAAGAATTTAAGCAATTTATTGTCTCATGAATGCTCTCCTCCGTTATGTCTTCTTTTAAATCTGCATACTGCAAGCTGATCAAGCGACCCTCAAAAGTCAAATCCGACTTCGTTTGATCCCAGAGAAATAAAACTTAACTCGTGACTTTCATTCCCAGAGTTAACCTGTAGCAGAGATTTCAGAGAGGACCATTCTTCCACCATAGATGTGACAGCCATCATCTGCCCTGTATCAGTTACACTGTCTGTCAAACAACACAAAAACAGCCTTTAAACGAAGTAATAATTCCAGTGACACATTCTTAAGGAGGTAATGTTTTAAACAATTTCAACTGATTTCAAAATTATTTAGTCACATGGCTTTTGCGGGTGCTCCAGCAAATCTGCTCTAAGATCCCTGTCATCTCAAGATAACACCTGAAATTAATTTCTCATGTTCTGAAACAAACATTATTAAAAGGGGGGAAAGGATACTTCCAGAGTACAAAATTATGTGGATTATAAAGTTTTCCTGTCAGGGAAGTGCATTTCACAATACATGTCTCAATGAATATGCATCTACCTTGTGCTTGTGCAAACTTTAGGTTTGAGAATAACACAAATAAATAAATAAAATAAGTTTTTGCACAAAGCAGTTATCCACGCCAAACTGTAAAATACTCAATTCTCTGTTTCAGAGCATTCAATGAAACACCTTAGTTTCAAGGATAATGTCGTTGTGTGTTTAGTTCCCATCATTTTTAAAAGTCATGCCCAAGGTTAACATGGAACTTGCAAACACATAAGTCGGCCAGATCCCGTTTCCTTTTCCTCACTTAATATCACTTATAGCTGAATCAGCTTCACTGCAGACCATCCAGAAACATAAGTGTACTTTAGTGTCATGACATGCCAAATAAAATGTGGGTCAACAATCTGTGAACGGTTCAACTCTGATGAATTAGAACTAATAGTAAGAGTTCCAAAAAAAGAAAAATTCCAAATTCCCCAGTAAACCACCGAATGAACAATAATAGACGCTACATTGTAACAAAAGCAGTTGTTCTCCCTCGTACGTGCTTACCTAGGGATTGCAGCATCACTTGCAGCTGCGTGCGACTGCCAGTCGCTGTCAAAAACAAGGCGGTACTACGGGGGGCAAATGGGGAACATCGTCTGTTGAAATCAGACAAATTTATTTCTTATAATGAATTAGTGTGTCTGATACGAAGCACGATACTATAAAACTTCTCGAAGTGTCGGGGGGAAATCAAATCATAATTTTATATCATCAGGATAGCCCGTTCAGTATTGATATGCTGCTCTAGATATCCCCATTTATGGAATCGTTCGCTCCGTTGCCATACTATCTTTTGTAGACGCTACAGGGTGATGGAGAAGAAATGTAGTTACACGGCCTGAAAAGAAAAATACACAAAGCTTTTTTGGTTTTGCGTGAGCCATGACAACAATTACAATGGCCGGTATAAGGAACGTTAACGGGAAATTCTCTGGAATCAACCCAGCCGTGAGGTAATGTTCATATCCAGTTGTGTTTACAGAAAATTCTTCACCGTAGCTGTCAAGCTAATGTAGCTAGCGTTAGACTGAACCACTGTCCGTAATTAGACGACGTCCCAGAACCAGTTCTCATTAATAACATTAACAGAGTAGTTTACAGTAATGCCTGCATTATCAGAGCGTCAACCCATCTGTAGGTTACATTTCGAGTAATAAAAATAGCTGGTCAATCTGCATAATAATTTTACTCTGCTGTGCCACCCATTTTTTTAAGATTCACTGCATCCCAGTCGAGTCAGTATTGTTAATAACTAAACAGTAACGTTGTGTAGGAAATTATTAATTATAAAAAAAAGTAATATAATCATATTAAATAAGTTAATGCTTGATACTATAAAGTTCAAGCCTGGATCCTTACAACCTGCCCAAGTATCTAAACCATCTCTGTTGTCTGAGTTTAGTCACACACATGCGCATTTCTTCCTGCCCAAATCACATTATCCCTCGTAAATTCATTGAAGAGGTTTTACCTGGCGTCTCCCCGTGGCTTCTCTCTATCATAAATAATTCCTTTTTGTCTGGCTGCATTCCAGATTACTTTAAAACAGCCAGTGTCTTCCCTCTGCTTAGAAACCCTCCCTAAACCCCACTGCGTTAGGAAATTACAGGCCCATTTTCAAACTGCCCTTCATTAAAAAAACACTCTTGAGAGCAGTCGTTGCTCATCAGGTCCTTCAGCTGGTTGACAGAAACTACATTACTGAATATTACTAATGATATTCCTGTGCACTTAGAAAAAAGTGAATATTCCATTTTAATCTTACGAGACTTACCTGCTGCCTTTGAAACTGTTGGTCATACCATTGTTATTAACAGATTACAGCATTGTTATCCCTGGATCATCCATTTGACAGCTTCAATGGCATTTCTCAAATTTACTACGCTGATGCTACACAGCTGTACTTTTCTGTCTGTATTGAAGTATGTATGCTGGAATGAATTTAAGACTGTATGATGATTATTTGTCTATATTCTGGGACATGTATGCTTATCTTTAATGTGTGGCTTTTATTCAAACTGCAGCTTCCAAAATGAAGAGTTTACTTTTCTGTCTAAACTTTCAGCTGAAGTTCAATAATGATCAAAGACATGACTTTATAGTTATAGATATTTTTTTTTATCATGCTTTTCAGTTGCTGTCGCCTGCGTCAGGTTCAGGCTCTGCTCTGTGATAGTGGCAGTGCCACTCCTGATGGCATCCTGTGCTCTCTCGGTATGTTAAGTTAGAAAGTTAACTGCACTCTGTCAGTTGTTAAGGCTAAAACAAAGCCAGAATAGGAAGTGAACTGAACATTTTCTCTGGCCATTCATTTATTGTGTTTTTGTGTATTTCAGGAATTGATAGCAGATATAACGAGGGGTGCACTGAGCTGGCGAAATACTTGTTCTATGGACTGTATGAACAAAATCAGGTGACTCTGGGACATGGCCTTGAGGAATTTCCTGAAGAAATGCTGGATGGTGAGTGTTGGTCTCCGTATGGATGTCATATTTTTAAGTTTTTATCTGCTCTGACTCATCACTTGTCCTCATTTCAGATGTGATCCTGCTAATTAAGGCAGAGTGTGTTCATCTGTACTGCAACCCACTGAACTACGGTTACCTGTTGCCCTATGTGTCACACTGGAGGAACCTGCATCTCTACTGCATGACAGAAGCAGAGGTAAAAAAAAAAAATAATAATAATAACGACAGCTAGAAGTTTTTTCCAGTTGCTGAAAGTTCAAATTTTGTCCCTTTGCCGCAGTGTTTGTAATTTTGTTAATCTGTCATTTTCTCCTTCCACCTACAGTATGAAGATGAAGAAGCAGCAGAGGAATTTAAAATCTCCAGTTTTGTTACAATGGTGCAGGATTGCTATCACATTGGAGTACCTTACAGCTCGCAAGGTACATGTTAATACATTTTAAGTTCTCCATCATTCACTACATGTGTGTTTAAGAAACAGCAAAAAGTGTTCTCAAACTTCTTTTATCTCCTTAAGCTGTAATTTAGGGATTTTGTATTATATCCTTGCATTTGTGTTCATTTTAGGACAAATCCAGAAGTTTGATATGTTTATGGTGGAAAAGTGGCCTCTGCTTCAGGCTTTTGCTCTGGAAGGCATTGGTGGAGGAAGCTTTTTTACCATGAAATACAAGGTAGAAACAACAGCAAAAGAAACAAAATATGCAGAAAGTTTTTGGGATCCTATGCTTCTTGATTTATTTTGTTTTATGTGCGCCTACTTATGCAGCTAATGGACATGAGTGAGAAGCTGTGGCAGGTTTACAGCAGACTTGACCCAGTGTCCCTGGATAATCTCCTCACAGAGGTAACAGTGAGTTTAATTTTCTGTCCGCTGTACTAACTTTGACAGTTTCCTGTTAGTATCTGAAGCTTCTTTTAAAATGGCCATAAATCCACTGCAGTTATTAGGAAATCATTTTTTGGCTGCTTTTTCACTCATTTTCAGTCCAGTCTTTGTACCTTGTTTGTTAAGCCACTTAACACTGACCTATGAATCATTAAAGCATAAAAAAGGCAAGTCAAGTCAAGTTATGATCCAGTGTTGTGTCTACACATAGGTAGGGTCTTTATCTTACAATATAAAGCACCTTGAGGTGAGTGTTGAAATTGAACTGAACATAAAAGACAACTTAGCAAAGAACCAATTTTAGATCTATCTTTAGAGACTTTGTTACGAGCTGCCTGTCACAGAAACAGATCATTTGTGCCTAAATGTCAAAGATAACACAGTTTGACAGGCATAAAATATTTTTGGTTCAACAAGGTGATTCCCAAAGAGCCATTAGCCAAAAACTTTGCACATCATGCCCACTTATGCCATAATTCCTTAAAAAAAAAGGAAACTTAAGTGGAGGACAAAAGAAGAAGTGGCAGGTCTAAAAAAGATGAACAGTATCTGCAAGTAATTTCCTTAAGAGACAGTAAAAAATTGAGCAAAGACCTGACATAGGACCTGAAAGATGCAACTGGATCTTCAGTTGATCTATTTATTATTCACTGAAGCCTCATCAGAAATGGTCTCAGTGGAAAGGTGGGTGTCAAGAAGCCATTCTTAAGGTAGGGCAACAGAGAGAAAAGGCTGAGGTATGCCATGAATTGATGGATTGATTGATATGGATTGAATTGATAATCAGTGGTCTTATGGAGAATGAATCCAAACAAAATTTTTGGTTCAAAGTGTCTTCAGCTCTGTATGTAGAGAGGAGGTCAGGAGGTCACATAATGAAAAATTGTCACTCACAGATTGGCCTTACCAGAGAGTCTGGACCTCAACATTATTCAAACATTGTTGGATCATTTTGACAAAGAATGAAACAGAAGACAGCCAAACTCTAAAGAAGAGCTTTGGATGTCCTTCAGAAAGGCTGGAGAACTATTCCTGAAGACTATTTTAAGAAATTACACACCAAACTCACTCATCCATCGGCTCGCCAGACAGAAAAGCGTGATTTGCCACTCCAGAAAATACGGATCTACTGCTCTAGAATCCAGTGGTGTCGTGCTTTACACACTGGATCTGACGCTTTGTGCTTGGTGATGTAAGGCTTGGATGCACTTTTGCACAGTACTGTATGTGAAGACATGATCTGTTAATAGGATATGTAGTCTTACCTAGGTGCTATTGGTTTTATTTTAGGACCTGGTAAACTTTGAGAAGCAGTGGAACGTCTTTTTCTCCCGCATGGACCTGGAGAATCATCTGTCTGTCTTGGAGCTGTCTGAAGCACAGGCGGGAGAGGTACATTTATAGCTTCATAGCCTTACACGGCAGTTGTTCTACTTCTGTGATATTGGGAGTAATTTATATTCGGAAAATGTTTTTTCTGAATACATTTCCTTACAGTGAAAAGATGAATGAGATTGAATGAATAGACTTTTTTTTGCAAGTTCTGTTGTTTTGTTGCCTGCAAATACAAAATATCACCAAAGCAAGCATTCTGTTTTTCCATTTGATTGTTTTTCAACATGTTAACTGGTAACTCAATTGTGAACATAAAGTAAAGTATGAGGAAAGTTCATGAAATGGTGATTTCAGTACAAGTTTTTGTATCTTGTGAGTCGTAAAGTATAATTAACCACCACTGAAGGAACCTCTCAGGAGAATTTAATAGTCCATTTCCTGCAAATCGAACACAGAATTTCAAGAGCAAAAGTGTAACAGCTGAAAAAAGATTGCCTGCATAAATTTTATGCAGTTTATAACAAATGCAATGAGTGTTTGCAGGAAGCATTGTTTAGTGTTTCAGTCTAACAGAAGCACAGTGTACCTGTATGAGCATGAAGTGTATTCTCATCAATCTACAGGCATTCCGTACTTATTACCTTCATGGACTGATCTCAAGCAAAATCACAGATAAAAGGTATTCTTTATATTCCCTCGTGTGTGAACACTGAAATGATGTTTATCTGTGGTCTTGTAGGTGTGGAATGAAAAAAAACACCCTTGCTCAGTGAAACGTCTCTTTATTTCAGTAAATGTCACCAGCCCTATGTGTTGTTTGGGAAACATTCTGCCTTGGAGGATCTGGAGAGCTATTTATTCAACTTCCCCTCAGAGAGTCATCAGGTCCGCAACACAGGCCCTCAAGGTTCTGCAGCCAGACACATGGTGAGAAACAGCAGCATAGTGACGGATAATAACGTGTATGAGGTAGAGAAGAGAGCAATTATGAAACAGACAATTGTATAATGTATAAAAAATATAATCCTGTAAACTATATCGATTGCTCTAAAGAATCTGGTAATGACTGGACACATGCCAAAGTGATTATTAGAGTAGAAGACCACTGTTTCCACTCCACTATTTCAATTGGTCCTGGAATTCTTTGATTTTTTTTTTTAACGCCCTCTGGTGTAGGCCCACCACCCACAAGGCGTTGTAGGGGTCAGGTGCAATGTGTGTCGGGCGGTGGCCAAGGGCGGAGGCCCTGGTGGACCGACCCTCAGCTATCGAGACTGGCTATTGGGACATGGAATGTCACCTCTCAGGTGGGGAAGGAGCCTGAGCTAATGCGTGAGGTTAAGAGATACTGGCTAGATATAGTTGGGCTCACCTCTTGGAGTCGCTGGGCGGGCTGCTTGAAGGTGTTCCATCCAGTGACTCCATCATCCTACTAGGAGACTTCAGCGCTCACGTGGGCAACGGCAATGACACCTGGAGGGGCGTGATTGGGAGGAACAGCCTGCCTGATCTGAACCCGAATGGTGTTTTGTTATTGGACTTCTGTGCAAACCACAGCTTTTACTTAATCAATGTGCTATAAATCACAATACTCAATTAAAAGACAAAATAAATGGCTGCAGCACCATCTGCTGAAGTAATTTGGTATGGCCCGTGATCACTGAGTGTGCAGGGCTATTTTTTGATAAGTTATCTGTGGTAAGAAACATTCCTGTTAATATGAGATGTAGGGCAGCTGTTTTATCACTTCTGTCATCTGTAAAGTGGGAATATTCTGCTGTTGATGTCTTTCAAACAAAGCACTTTTTACCCCTTTAGATTCTCCAGTGTGTGGCTCCCAAAGGACCTCTTGCCTGCTCTCGAACCTATTTCTTTGGGACTACCCACTCCCCATACCTTGGTGAGGTTCACTGTATGAATTGTGTATATTCATCTATCGCATATTTGCAAGACTGTAAAAAGTGTAAAATGTTGCTTTACTAAGTCTGCCTTGCTATGACCTGTAATATAAAATCTTTTTGGTATTTATTTTGTATATTTTGTGTTCATGTGCACTCCCACAGGAAATCGGAACACAGAGCAAAAGAAAACGGATGTCTTGTAAGTGTTTACTTTTTAATCTTTTAGTTTCCTGTCAGCTGTTTGTTGTTGACCGTTGGAGAATGATGAAAACTTTCTTTCTTCAGAGTTTTGTCACAGATTTATTTAGCTGCCATTCAAGCAGTCCTGTCAGGAATCAAATGCTACTCCTGTAGCACCAGTGCTACCAAAGTGAGAGGAAAAAAGTCACAAATTTTAACCTTGATTTTACAGCATCTACTCTCACATGTACAGTTGTTGATTATGTTATCCTTTGTAGGCTAAGGATGTAGCTGAGAACACCTTTCTGATGGCACTGGACTCAATGAATCTAAGCCAGTATCGCAGTTTTCTCAGGTGCCTTTTTTTATTATTATTATTAATTAATGAATTAATTAGGGAATCATTCACTGTATCTGACCATAATCAAAGCTTAAAAATATGCATTCTATCCCTTTGCTTATGTACAGGTCCAAATGTGAATTCACCATTCAAGCAGTGAACAAGCAAGGAATGTGGGTATTAGCTGCACCTTACTTGCACTTATTTGATATTTCTTTTTGTTTGTTTGCTTTTAAAGATTTTTAGATAGATATAAGACTTTATTTTGAACATGTTATAATAATAATAATACAAAAAACATAAGGAAAATAATAATCAGTAAATGGCATGTTCAAAAAGGAAGAAACATAAGTTTATTTAATCCCACCCCTTCTTATATAAGTATACACACATGCTCGTTGGACGGTGCATCACTGTCTGTTCCACAGCTTCACTCCACATGCAGAGATGCAAAATGTTTTTAATGTTTGTGGACGCCAGAAGGTTTGTATTGTATTATTGCCCGTTTTTTGCGATATTGATAACGATGATGGTGAACATTTATTAAGTATTGCCCCTAACCTCTGCTCAGTACACTAATTAAAATACGGTGAAATCAGTGAACAGTATTTTCATTGTATTATTTGAAAACTATATGCTAACTTGATGCTGTCTTAAAAACATTTTTGGAAATATTGAAGATTTATCTTGTTTATTTTCAGGTTAATTCCACTCACTAATGAAGGCAGCCGTTATGTAGTGAAAACAGTAAGTTGGAGAAGCATGTTATAACTTCTTTGACCGAAGGATTATGATGAAATTACTTGTGTGCACAATGTTCTACATTTGCAATAATTCTGTTTTTTTTTTAAGGCTTCCCTGATTGTCCATGACATCCCAGACCTGCAGTGGGACAGGGGAAACCTGGGATCTGTAGTCTTCTCTGAATCCTTCTTGGAGTCCAGTATCAACATTCAGCAGAGAGGTACAGTTTAGATTAGATTAGAATGGATTGCTGATTGAATCCACAAAGGAAATTTGATATCCATAATAAGCAGTACAAATCCACTGGTCTCTGTAAATATAAAAAGCCAAAAGTCATCTCGAAGCAACGCAGTAGTCTAAAAATAGCTTATTTCCTGTGCCAAGGATTGTGTTGGTTGTTCATCTTGTGCGTTTGTCATTCTTTGGCTTTGTTGTTTTTGCTCCATGTCAAACAAGTCTGGTTCTTCTCCTGTAGATGGCACTGTGTCTTCGGACAGCTGCTACACCATCTTGACTACAACTGTGCCTCGCTACGCCTGCTGGCTGGTATGTGTGAGACTGAATGTAGAACACAGAACCAATATTTCACGTAATCTGACAGATTTATACTTAATCTGTGGAATAAACACCGAATTTTCTTTGACTTTTTTCTTATTGTCATTTTATTTGTTTTCAGATGGAACCTGATGTCAAGCAGTCTGAACAAGCACAGCAGCTCACTAAGGTAGGTTTAGAAGCCTCTGCTCGTAGCGCTGCATGTTTGCTGGCCTGCATCCAGCATGACCTCCAATATTTGTTTTAAGCAGAAAGACGATGGTACTTGTTTGGGAACAGTTCTGACTGCGGCTGATGCTGCATATGTGTTGTCCAGCAGCCACCTTTCCACTCCTGAAGAAGGTGAGAGCGATCTTGCAAAAACTGGGAGGAATTTTTTCTGTTTTGTGACCATTCAAAATAATTATTTTTTTAATTCAAATTTTGATTTCAGGAAAGATCATTTTCTTTTCTGAGGGACTGTTTATCCATTCTCAGTATGGGAGCATCACTATTTCCAAGAATCACATCGACAAAGTCAAGTTCTACAATCCAGTATGTATATTTATTGTGTGACTGGAAACTTTTATTTTAGCTATGATGTAGTTCATCTTGAAACGCCTATTTTTTATCTGCGCAAAACCTGTTTAAAAGTTGAAATATAAGGTTTTAACTTTCATTTAAAATTATGCTAAAACATATTATTTTGAATTCCTCATACTTCTTGTGTTTTGTGTGTGCTCCTATTACCAGGACTCCAGCACTGTGGCTTCTCTCTTTGTAGAGTATGAGGACAGCCTTCTCCCACACCTGCCCTTCCCTCTTCACAGCTCTGATAAGTGTCTGGTCTTTGCTCTTCTTCCCAGGTCTAAGAGCCACAGGGCCTTCTACTCTAAGGTGAGGTCTCATGTCAGTGACCTCTGACACCCTTTAATGGGTAAAAGCTCATTAGCCAGTTTTTCCAGCAAATATACATTTTCTTCATTCTTATATCCAGCTATCAATTTTCTGGTGAATATATGACTTTAAAGAATATCCAGTTATCACTTCTCTCCTCAGTGCAATATTTATTTACTTGCCTACTATATACTAAAATGTGTTTTTGCCCCCTTCCTCTTTATATTATTCACATTAGAGCCACAGCTGTATAAACCTTGCCTTATTTGTAGGTTTTGTCCGTGTGGAAAAGCTCTGGACTCACTCTGCAATTCTTGGATCAAGACAACCTGACCTGGAACCAGAAAAATCTGTAAGCAAACAGCTCTTGCTTTACCAGTTTCAGCTATCAGGCGGTCATTTCAATAGGTTTTGTCAGGGTACATATTCTTTTCTCCCCTTTCAGGCACAGCAAGCTGCAGAAGCTGCACGGCAGTCAGGAGCCGCCGATGGCCAAACGCAGAGGCAGCCTAAAAACTTCATACTGTCAACTGCCAGAGCAGGAAATGTTAGTACACACGTAGCACCAGAACGCTTCAGAGCTGAACCAAACAAGTAGTAAAACCTGATGCTAGGTGTTGCTTAATCATGAGTATGTACTCCCAAAATAGCTTTTAAGCCCGTGTTGCACAGTTTCAGTCAGTGTTGACCATCTGCATCAGGTCTCTTATGCTCACACAGAGTATATAAAATAAGAAGGACATTCATTTTTCCCCAAGCTTTATAAAAGCACTGCTTCTACATTTGGTTTGTTAGCCATTGTAATTACACCTCCGACTGCTTTAAACATTTGCACCAAATATAATCATACAATACGCTGCTTCAGAATAGCCACTCTGTGGTACCAGTTTGTATTCATTCTAATTTCTGTGTTCAACTAGACATTAATAAGATGTACAAACATTGGTGTAAATTCAATAATATATTTATTCAATTGCAACCACATTCCTGTTCACTGATTCCTGTATTCCTGCCTGTACCAGGTTCCTTCAGCACTTTGCTCTTAGTAGCATTGGTCAGGAGCCCATTCTGTATGAGCACCTGGGGATGCTCTTCCCCTCTGCAGAGCTTAGGAATATACCCCCTTGCCAGGGAGACAAGGTGAGTATGTTGTCTTAAGGTGCAGTGAATCCTTCTCTTTTCGTGAAGATTGTAGACGCAGTCAATCATTTTCTGATTGCTTTTTTATCTGGCACCTAGTTTAATTATAATAAAGCTGATTTAATCAATATCTGATGTGGGCTTTTTTTAATGTGTGAAAAGGTTGTTATCACCATCATCACTGGACTGCCAGGAAGCCATAAAAAGAGGCTTTGCAACTTCCTAGTCCGACTAAACAAGGAACGTGAAAGGTAAAAGATTTGTTTTATAAATATAGTCACAGTAAATACCAGACTTATAACACTTAGAAACATATATACGGATTTCTCAATCATTGCATCTACAGGTGGGTGGTTTATGAGCCTGGTCCTGAATGTTTCTCAGCCTCTCATCTCCAGAAGTATTTGTCCAGCTTCTTGGAGAACCAGAGAGGTACAAGACGCAAACCCTATCTGTTGCTGCTCACACCTGGGTAAGAAAAAAATGAGCATCTTGCTACAGTTGTGAACTGAACCAGTCAAGACTGATTGATGCTTTAGAACCGACCTAAAGAAGACTAGTCGAGGAATTTTATATTACAAATCTTGTAACTTTAATACTTCTCGATTAATCATACAACATAACAGATCTTAGAATATGTTGGGTAAAGGAAATACTTAAACTGCGTACTATGTGGTACTGTTCACATTTGTGAATGTTCCTACTTGCAGATACACAGACGTTCTGGATGTGGTCCAGGCTGTGCTCTTCCATCCTGACCCGGTTGTTCAGGCATGTTTCACAATTGGTGCTGTCACTGCCTGTGTGAACCCTCTCACCTCCTTTATGGAGCACAGGTGAGATTTTAGAGTTTTCTCTCGGCTACGCTAAGATATAAAACAATTTTTGACTACAATAATTAGTAGTAAATAAAATACTGTGGCTCAAAAAAGTGCAGAGTTGTGGTCAGCCCAGTTTCACAGCAGTTAAAGCCAATTCAGTGATCCAGTTTCACCTTGAAAAACTATTCATATCACCACTGTTGTGCAGTTTGCCATTGGCCTGTCTGTCAGTTTACCAGCACTGTAATGAAGTGCACAGTACATGCAGTGAGTTAACTTGCTACCAACAAAGGTTACTCCTGAAGTGACACACATTTCAGCTTGTTGTGCAACGTTAAAGAGTTTTAGTAAGGTCAAACACACCAGTGTAAAGGGTTTCACTCACGTATGTTTTCAAGCAGCATATGGCCAGATCAGATGATTGCAGACGGGGGATGCTCATAAATTGTTAAAGTGCTGGAAGTTTCCACGAAAAGGTTACATGACACTTTTAGCTATTAAAACTCAAGGCTGGATCCCTTTTTACAGAGAGGATCAGCTCTACATTTAATCTCGCTCTCCTTTTGTTACAGGCTTTAGATGGAGTTTACAGAGCTTCTCACTGTCATAGATTTACTGAAAGGCTCAACACAATATGGCATACTACTCCGGCTGATAGGCTGTTTTTTCCACTGCAAAGCCTAGCAAGGCTGGCCCCTGATGCTTTCATACACACAAGGCCAGTCGAGATGGTCTAGTCTTTACATGCTTTGAGAACTATCATCTGTCTTCACCAGAACTTTCATTAAGAACCAGTAGGTGTTATATAACAAATACTTTTGTTACTTAAACTATAGTTAGATTCTGGATAGTAATCTTAACAAATGTTAATTAAACATGAACGGTTAGTGACACAAAAGTATTGCATTAACTGGTTAGGAATTACAGCCATTTTTATACATTTAAAAGGCTCAAAAGTAACTGGACATATTTTAATTTTAAATATAAGGATTGTTTTTGGTGATTATATCCCATTTCTTTGTCTTGGGTTGCTTTTACAGTTCGCTTTGGATCATTGTCCAGTTGCACTGTGAAGCGCTGTCTGATCGGTTTTGCAGCATTTGGCTGAATCTGAGCACCCAGTATAGCCAGTACACTTCAGAATCCTGGTACTTCCATCAGCAGTCACATCAATAAACACTAGTGGCTCGGTTCCACTGGCAGTCATACATGCCCATGCCATAGCATTGGCTCCACTGTGTTTGACAGCTGATGTGGTATGCTGCGGATCACGAGCTGTTTCTCCATCTTTCTCCACAGTTGTCTTCCCATCATTCTGGTACAGGTTAATCTTGGTTTCATCTGTCCAAAGAATTTCTCTAATAAGGCCTTCTTGTTCTTGAGTATAAGCAGTGGTTTGCACTTTGTAGTAAATCCTGCATTGACGTTCATGAAGGCGTCTCCTGATTGTAGACTTTGACAATAACACGCCTACCTGCTTGACTTGGTTATAGATGTTGTGAAGGGTTTTTCTTGACAATGGGTGCAATTCTGTCATCTTGAGCTTTAGTTGTCTTCTGTGGTCGTTCAGAGCTTTTGGTGTTGCTGAGCCGGTCCGTGCATTCATTCTTTATAAGAATATTGATTTTGCCACTCCTGAAGTTTTAACTCCTGAACAATTACTGCAATTTTTTTTTTTTTTTTTTTTGGTAAACCCCTTAAATTGAATCTTAACGTCTGCACTTCAATCACATCTTGATTGTTGGTCTCCACTGTGGTGATGCGCAGAGGCAAAATTCTTAAAGACGGTCTCAGTGTGTGTGTGTAGCAAGCTGAGCTTTATTCGTAAATCTTAAAGACGTCTTGAATTACGTGCTTTAATCATGCAATGATGACCTTTCAGTTAAACTCCAGTCCCTGCTTGGTTCAGGAGTGGAAAAATGTGTAATGAGAGGTTTAGTTAACAATGCAGTTAGCAGTGACTTTTCCAATTGAGGCATCTTCATCAAGCCTCCTGTCCCTGTCTGTTGCCATAGATTGTATGGAGGTCTGTGGACCCCTACTATGGCACTAATTGGATACGGTTAGCCCAGCTTAGGCCTGACCTGCCTGTCACCCGCTTCGGCATAGCCCTTTAATCCCCCAGATCCACCACATGTGTGGCCAGCACCCCCTCCTCAGAGAAGCTCATCAGTCAGTCATGATCTGTTCTTTGTGATGGATGCAGACAGTTCATTACATCAGGACAGGAAAGATAAATACCTTTCAAATTGCTGATCCCCAAGCCTGCAGGCTCCCAAAGAAGGGTGGTGGTTGTAAGGAGACGTCAGAACGTGGTGTGTAACACCAGTTCATTTGAAAACTCTTGATAAATTATTTCAATGAATTTTAATACATTTAATTAAAAGATGTTCCATTGGTCTGTTGCCAGTCAAAGTGATGTCATACTATGAAAACTACCTTCTGGTCAAGGCCAAGGCCCATAATGTGGAATTAGTCTGTTTATTGCTGCTCAGCTTTGGTATGCACTCATCAAAAATAGAAATAGAGTTCTTATTAAGGATGATGTTGTGACACAGGACATGGGCAAAACAAAGAGGGCAGAAAAGCGAATACATTTCAACACTGCTCTTGTGTGTTGTTTGGTATGGAAACCTTCCATGTGAAACTACAGTGCAGCAGTGAGCTGCACTGCACTGTCAGTCAAAAATAAAATTTGCATTAGATCGATTGATGGTATTCTTTCCACACCATGGACTCAAGCATAATATACATTTAACTGAAGTTCTCCTCTCTTTTCTCTCTTTTCTGTCATTTTTAGGTTTGCTTTTCCTAAGCTGTTGGAGCAGTGTAGCCAAGGTTAGTCCAGTCTGTTGCACATTTCTTTCATACAGCAACACTACACATCTAAAACACATGCCAGAAATTCTTCTTTATGGAAATGCTGAGGAAAGACCATGTTGATATTGAGTGATGCAGTTAGATTTTTTTGTTTGCAGCAGTCAGGCTCTTCTTTATCTGCCTATAGCTGCATTTTATATTGTTCCAAGCATTTATTGAACCATTTTTACCTTTTTTTTTTTTTTTTTGTTCCATAAACTTTGAGTTTTACCTTGTTGACTTGTCAATCACATTGTAGTGCTCTTTACTTTATAGTTGCTGACGTGTGAGATGCTTAAAAATGTGAAATTAAAACCTGTTATCAGCACATTATGCAAATATGGAGCTCATTCTATTCTATGAAAAAAATTCATTCTTAAGCCTCGCCAATATTTAAAGCAGTTCCTTGTGCATCACTTTGTAGCTGATGGATCTTTACTAGTGGACCTTGTTGCCTAGGTAACCCCCCCCCCCCCTCATGTATTCATCAACCCTTCAAATATCAGTTCGGTACGCGTCTCTCTAATTTGCAGTTGCTCCTATTATTTGCCTCAAAGTTGAGAAGAGTTTAACTCGTGACCGGCCAGCGTCGCTTCGAGAGCGGTTATTCTGGCTGTCGTAACTTGATATTACTGAATGCCGCTAGCATTCTGTGGATTCTGGTTGCCACGCCCCTGCTAGTCATTTCGTGTGTGGACAGGCCTTTAGCCCACCTCAAAATATCACAAATACCAAGTAAAACAGTTTTTGGATGTTGTGTTTTTCAAATACAGCTGGTAACAGTCACAAGATCAACAATAGTAATATAGCCTGTTCTGTTACATTAGTAGCATTTAGATAATGTTTTATAGAAATGCTGTGATACATTTTACACCAAGCTGGTGCGAACATCAATGCATGTTTGAGGTAGTTTACTTTCCATTTTATATTCTGATATGAAAATTTTCACATATTCCTTTTGGGCTTGCTGTCATCATCTGTCCCATTTTTGTTACTGGGTCCAAAAAAAAATAAAAAATCGCAGTTTGGGGCAGTGGGAAGGAAGTCCGCTTGAGCGTGGACCTGGAAAAGGACAAACAGGAGACTGTCATTTCAGTTTCATCTGTCTCAGAATACCTTGTTTCCTTTTTACATCAGTCCACTCATTTGAGGTGATCAAAATGCATATTCAGCTTTCAGATAGAAAACCGCAGCAGTATGACCAACAAATTAAATGTAGTGTGAAATGTGGTATTTCAGCAGGGCCAAAACAAATGAGATTTTCTATTTTTGAGAAAGCGATTCATTTTCTTGTGGAATTTTCTTTTTCGTTTTTCTTTTTTTTTTTTTGTGCCTCGTTGTATGTCAGGTATTGTGAGTACAGTGGTGTTCACTGGGCTGACAGCAGAGAAGAAGCACCCTCTCATGCAGCATGTTCAGCAGTTGGTACGCTCTGCCAACCCCACTGCTGCCTTCATACTGGCAGAGAGAGGAGCTGTCACCAGGTAGGCGCCCACAGAATCATGATCAATGCTGCAAACAGTCATTTCACTGCTTTTATCTTTGCCTAAAATATTCACTCTAGGCTACATTTCATTCCACTCTGAGTCTATGTTTAAATCTTCTGGGTCAGAGCGTGGCTTAGTTAACACCTGAATGTGTAATGAACGCTCCCCACTGCATTCTGTACTTAATATTTTATTGTTGTGATTGACAGCTGCAGCTGCAGATAAAAGTGCTCCTTTGTCGCAATTAGTGCTCCAAATGAAAACACTTACAGACTGATTACTAATACAGTAAAATATTATAAGTGTTCATATTTTTTAATACTGTTTTTCTTCCTAATCAGAGATGAAGAGGTGAATCTGATCTTGTCTGAGAGCAGCTTCAATGAGCCACAGATGCTGCGAGCGCGTTATGTCCTCTACCCTGGATGGTAAAGCACCCATATGTCCTCCTGTGTCGACACACAAGCTCTTGGCTGCTGAATGACAGATTGATTCTTGCTTCGGCTTTCCTCAGTCCTACCTCCCTGCAGTTTAATTGCCACTCAGCTGCAGTGGTGTGTGTATCGGCAGCTGATTGGTGTAAAGCCCCTCAGGGCATCTCGTGTTCTATCACCAGTTGCCTCCTGGCAGCACAGTAACAAGCTGTTGGCCATGCAGTTGCCATGTACACAGAGGGGTCTCTTTTCCTTTGGACTATATCCATCCAGCCTTCATGCCTCAATGCTCGGCCTAATATGAACTGCTGCTAAATCCTCCCCTCAGATCATACACTCAGTATCTGGCCAGACTTGGCCCTTTAATTTGCTCGTCTTCGAGCTTTAATTTGTGCGGTTTGTGAATTTTAGTGTGCTCGGGATGCTTGTTGCATGCCGTCATATCAAAGAGAAAGAAACACTTTTTTTTTACCTGCTGGTGAGAGAATCTCCACTTAGAAATTTGTCATGCATTTTAGCAGCAAATCACACACACTGACCTCTTAGCTGTGAGCAGCTGGCTGAGTAAACAGCTTTCAAGCCAAAGACAAAATGTGGCTTGGTCTAGATTTAACTTTCACGTAATGTGCACGTGTTCTATGTTCCAGGTGCAAAGGGTGCTTCTTCTGTGGTTCTGGGACTCTAGTCCTCACCCAGCAGCGCGTGGCTTTTAACCGGCCCCTAGAGAGGCCTCTATTTGTCACCCACTGTAAAGGTGAGATGGAAAGAAGCCTCCTGCCTCGTGACAGACTCTCTAGATATGAATGGAAGGATTTGGTTATGAGTACATGAGCTGCCTTCCCTCTGAATATGGAGTAGTAATTATCAGCCATTGCTTTGAAGTAATCTGTACTCCCAGAGGATGCATTTACAATCTTGTTACAAACTTGCTTTCTAGGAAGTTTTCACGTTACGTTATTTTTAAATCCTATGCTTTGTTTGACAATACTCAATGCTAAAACTCTCATTAATTTATTTTATAGCAATCAAGTCATCACTAAGGCCAAGCCCCTTCCAAGGAAATGTGTACAATGTCTGGGGAAAAGTCAGATTTTCTGGTAGGATTTACACTTTTCCTTTGATTTTTGCCTTTATATAATTGCAGTATACTTTTAACTTTTTGAAATTTCAGATCAGACTTTGAAGAACTCGCTTATGAAAAGCTTTAAAAACAAAAAACAAATCTGACCTCTTTCCTTGGGAAATATTTTAATCTGTATTTGCATTTCCCAGTTTGGGGAATCATTAGACAAAAGGTTTCTCTCAAGGCAGGCAAGAAGCTCCTGACGGTAGGAATTTTGCTTGGTTGTTGCTCTGGTGTCTGGTGCTTAGAACTCAGCCCATATTCCACTGGTTTGGTTTCCTCCACATAATTTTCTCACACTTTTATTTATTTCTTTTATTTTAAGCCGTGTGTGGAGTTGTTGCATGAGGAAAGAGTGCAGGTGTCTGTGAGGAGGTGTTCAGCGAGTGTGCGTATATTTGTGTAGTTGAGAAGAAGAGTATGAAATCAGTGTGGTGCCTAAGACTCCTTCTTAGTGTATATTTCAGTAGCTGCCTTTGGGTTAGTGTATCATTAAATCAATTTAGTTATTTTATTTTATTTTAGTTTTTGTATTTAGCTGCTGTGCATTCAACACATGCTGTTGAAGTGGGACATATTTCTCTTGATTTTAACTGGTTTTGTAAACACGAGTTCTGTGAGCCACTTTGGGAACTGAAGTCCTGTATGGATGTTCAAACATTAACACTCCACCAACAGCATGCTGGGAGCATATGAAGCTGCTGTAGCAGGTGTTAGACAAGGTGTGAACTTTGTGAGACTCACATCTGAGCTCCTTCATCTGTGAAACCTCCAGACTCAGACCAGCTGATGGAAGTGAGCTACAGTGCACTGAGTGGGAGCCTGAGTATTGTCCCTGAAGACTGCAGTGATCCTCTGACCGTGGGCCCCAAAGAGACCCCCACCTCCTGTTTCTTAATCTTTGATGGGGTTGGTCTCACTGAGGGTGGACTAAAGGACTGGCTAAGACTGTGCGCCAAGCAGGTAGACGGTGCACATTGACACTCGTGCACAGACCTATTATCACACGTCAGGTTTAAGAAAAATAACGTGTGGTTTCTTTTTTTATGTTTACAGAAGCAGGCAAAGAAAACTAAGATGACCAAAAGTACCCTTTCACCACAGGAAATGAAGAGCATTCACGTGAGTCTCCATTTTCTAGCATACAATATAACGGATCGTAATTAATTATAATGTAATAAATGATCGTTATTTCATAAACCCCTTAAATAAACCCCTATTTTCATAAAATGTTCCAAACAAGCAAAAAACAACTCAGTCATTAGTACTTTGACACCTATGTGCCAACAAAATACAGCATGGATGCGAATCAAGTAGGTTTCAAGAAAAAATGTTTTGCGGATGAGCGAAATTAAACACAAATCAGTTCAGTTCAGTTTTATTTATATAGCGCCAAATCACAGCAACAGTCACCTCAAGGGGCATGATATTGGAAGGTAAAGACCCGACAATAACAGAGAGAAAACCCCAACAATCAAACAACCCCCCATCAGCAAACAGTGTGGAAAGAAAAACTCCCTTTTAACAGGAAAAAATCTCCAGCAGAACCAGGCTCAGGGAGGGGCAGCGGGTGGGGGGGTGAGGGGAGGGAGACAAAGGATGAACACATTTGTGAGATCCCAGAATTATACACACAATTTCTGATAAACAATGAATGCACAAAAATCTCCTAATTTTTGAACTGATGTTAAATATATGTGGTCTGCTTTTTTGTTTCAGATTTTCCTAATCCTTAAATATTGGGCTAGATGGGGAACTGTTATTGTTGTGCGGCTTTCATCAATAATCTTGACTGAACTTGAAATCATATGTTTCTGTTTAGGTGACCAGACACTTGGAACCACTACCACCGGGCTACTTCTACAATGGGTATCAATATGTCGACATCTTTGGAGAGAAAACAAACTTCCATCCCAGTATCCTCTTCATAAGGGTTACTGTAAAACTGTTTGTCAATCTGGCGTCAAGGCCTGAGAATAGATACGCGTTCACTAAAGCAAAAGTCTGAAATTAGTCAGTTTGATTTGACTGATTGATATTTTAACATGGAAGAACGGTGAAAAACATGGAGATGCATCTGTGTATACTGTTGTGCGTAGTGACTGGGTTGCGGTTTTCCTCACATTGCTGTTACCGCAGACATGGACGAGTTTATTAAGGAGTATATCGCTGAGGCCAACAAGGAGATAGAGCAATTCAACTGTCAGCTGGAGTTGCAGGGACGGCCTGACCTGTTTGATCCATGATGTAATCCACATGTATGTTCACTCCATCTGTCTCACTGTGGGGGTGGGGGGGGGGTGTCAGGGAGGGCAAAGGGGATATGTGCTGAACACTCCAGTAGAATAATCATTGTGTGGTCACACGTCATGCATCTTCAGAAACTGCTGCTTACTACGTCATTTTCTTTCTCATTTTGAGCCTTTGATCAGTGTGTCATCAATGAAAAGCTGGTTACGCCATACTTGAGACTACACTACCATTAGCACTTTGGTGAGTCGGGTTTCATTGTCATGACGTGGTAATTCAGATTAAGACGTGTTTGTCAAGAGATGAGGTTTGTTTACAGCTGCAGACGAATCTGAAATACAGCCCCACACAAATCTCCACTTTTAAAGCAATGTGATTATAATACTGAGTCTGCAAGCTGAGAGACTTTCACAATTGAAGGGAATTTCCAACCACACACCGAGCTCATGCGTTTCTGTTTATCACAGTTGGCAAATTAATGCCTCTATTTCTGGGCAGGTGTGGGGAGCCGTGTGATTCTGGTGGGCTCCCTGGTGGGGTTTCTCAAGAATCGCTCCTCCTCTGTTGTCACCCAATCCACGGTCCACCTGTTAGCTTATCTGCAAGCCACACTGCAGCAGAGGGAGCACTTGATCACTGAGCTGTAAACATTGGGCAGCCTGTTGGCCGCAGACAGCTGATGAATGATGCCATTAATCACATAGCTATAGACCGTCCCAGTGCTTTATTTTAAGACTCTTCAAGTGAATCTTAGAAAGTGCAATTAAACAGATTTCAATTCCAGCAGCAAAGTGTTGTAAGACAGCTGAGGCCATCATAAAACATATTGAATTACTGGGGTTACTGAGGTCTGCCACAAACTGCACTGTGTTCTGTTTATTGTAACGCTGCTAGTTAACACTAACACAAAGTTAAGGCTTCACTGCAGCCAGGTGTGGGCCCCTCATTCACTAATTTGAACATTCCCTGATTCTTTCATGTGGCAGCAGTTGGGGAGGATGGGGCAAAATGAAATAATGTGGGGAAACGATGCTTTGTTTAATTGTTTGGCTAGTTTAGGGTAAACGTGTGTAGCGCCATCAGTAAAAGGTATAAGGCTTTGTGTCAGTGGTGTGATGTTGCAGAGACTCAGACCTACAGTCTTGTTTAAATAAGTAGTTATTCTACTTTTTGCTCAGCGATTGTGTGTCACACTAATGTTTTATGCATGTCTTCCTCTTATGAGGGTTCCTACACAGGTTTGGAAATCATGTGACCTGTAAGAAATGTGTTTAATAAGCAGTCATTTCTCTGGAAAACCTGTGACAGCTGCATATTTAAAAATCCACTAACAATGGAAACGATGATGTCTAATGAAACAAGCATTTCAACGTAATAGCTTAGAAAAAGTACGACGTCCTGCAGAAAGTGTAGGAACTCTGCTACAGTGTCTGGGGATTCAGTGGCTTTCATTCATTATGGGGTTAGCAGTGTAATATATTAAGTGCAGTCCAGTGCACTAATATGCATTTAAGAAATACTGCTGCAGCTATAGTTGTATAATATATTGCAGTGGCCACTATACCAAAAAAATAATATATATTGGCTGTACTCAGCGAGTACTCTGAGGCTTCCAGATAAGAGAGGAAAGGTGTTTCTGTGAAGATTGCGCTTCAAGTTCATGATCAGATTATTCAGCAAATGTAAGTGAGGTGAACACTTGCTGTTTGAATCTTATCTAAAAACACATTTTTAGGTCAGTGGTGACCTCAGTGTATTATGATTGCCTTTCACAATTCTGCCTCTCATATTTTTGGTGTAATTTTTTGTTTATTTCTACTTTCCACACAAACGCAGAGTGATTACATCATTAGCAAATTGCCCCCAGGTGACCTCTCTTGTCTGTGCAGATGCAAATGGTCCAACACTGCTAGCCCCATCCGTCCACTTTGACCCAAACAAGCCATATCATCTTAGGTGTGCTAGCTGTGGAGCTGTCCTTTAGACAAATCATACATAGTTTAAGATGGCACATAACCTAGCAGTGAAGTACGTCTCTAACGTGTGTTACCCTGACATGTTTCAGATAGCCAGAAAAAAAAGGGACTCAAAAGGAAGGGAGGCGCTCACTCCAATTACTCATTCCATTAGCTCCTCTCCTAAAGTTCTTCTCTTTTATTCTATAAAGAAGTGCAATTGTTCTTTGTGTTTTTATATATTCTACTTACAGTACCCTCGAATAGCTCTTTAAGGACAAAGCCGAGGAAACAAATGAGCTGCTAAATTCTCATTGCTTTTTTTTCGGTGGTCCGCTGGATTCTTGCTTTAAGTGCTCACATAACAAGTCAACGGTTTGGCGCAAAATTAAATGCAGCTGGGGGGTGGGGGGCTATTACCTCTGCTTACAAATGACGGATAACAAAATGCACACAGATTATAGTGCTGCTTTTAATGGAGTGGGATAATATATAACTTAAATCCTCTGGTGACAAAACGATAACTATCGTTTAAGCTGGATGTTCTTTTTAGCGTTTCAGAGATGCACTCTAAGCCGTCTGTTTGCAACAACAGTTGCTGTCATTCTGTAGTTATGTAATACTGCAGAGATTTACCTTGACTGACAGTGAAATAGTTGTGAGGCATATATATATGGGAGACCACTTTGAAACCTGCTGCGCGTCAAAGAGCTGGGAAGCTGAAACCCTAATTGGCCAAGAGATCATAAACTGGTCCTTAAAGAGTTGAGGGTTATGTAAGACGTTTGACATTTAAATGAAATCATCACTAATATAAATATATATAAACACACATACACACACAACTATTACTGCTACAAATGTGTGTACACTATTTTGCATGTGTTGATGTCATGTGAATATACCACCACATATAAAATTGCCTTTCACCAAACTGGTACAGCAAAGAGAAAATAATCACATTTATTTTACTTATCTGCTATTAAGAATTTGAATTACCTCTAAACAACAAATAGTATTTTTGTAAGACTGTGAATTGAACGTTCTAGATGCAAACAAAACATTTCCTTTCGCGCAAGCTTCAAAAAGCAAAAGCAGATGCAAATTTTTTTTGTAGTAAAAAAAAAAAGAAAAAAAAAGAACCTTGAGAATCTGATAAGTTGTGAGACATCAGGTTTCTCTGATCCAGCAGTGCCTTGGCTACGGCTAAGAAAAGCAGAGATTAAAGCTGCATTCAGAACTCCATCCCTCTCCCTGTCACCAGGGGAGGAGGCGTTGTCAGGCGAGGATCTGTCCTTCAGCAGTGTTGGTGAAAGGAATCCATGGAGTCGTTCTTTAAAGCAATGTGTTTTTACTAAGCCAGAGGGTAAAGTAGTCGAGGTCACACACAGGGAGGCCGCTGGCTGGCTCCGGATAATTCAGGTATTCTCACTAACAAGCCAAAAATATGGTGGAAAAGGGGGCAAGGCACCACGGCAACTCTGATACTTCAGATGTTTGTGTTAACGGTTACATTTCTTTGTGTCATTACATTCTTAAGAACAAGTTCATTTGATCTTTTAAATAAAAGATACATTTTTGTCCTGGTTCTTTAAAAAGCTGAAAAAAGGTTATTCCTGTGTTCTTATAATACATACCCAGCACTAGCTGGCATATAAAGATGTAAAGCTTTGTATCAGAGTATGCAGCACCCCTGTGAAATAAACGAAAAAGGAGGATTGAGTTTGTCACTAAAGTTGGGTGGTCCCTCCTTCTTGCACATGGGACCCCCAGAGAGCCCTCCACAAGCCTCTCAGTGTGACTGCTACGCAGCTCTCTGGCAGACTGAGCACTCTGGTGTCTTCATCCTGTACGTGGAGACTAGCCATTTTGTAGCTGAAGTTATAGGACAAAAACAAAGTTTGGTGTTAATTGGTTATTTGTGAAGGAGGGAAATGTGATGTTCTTGTACTGCAGTGCGATAACGCAGTGCTAAAGGTTTTTGTTCTTTTCTAGTTTTGAAGATTGGCTCCAATGTTCAAAAAGGGCTAACCTCTTAAAGAAGTGGATCTGTTTATGGTATTTTCTTCCTCTTATTGGAAAAAAGGCGGCTTGTAAATGGATTTTTGACTGACCAAATATTTCTCAGGCCTCAGGGGACTGCCGATGCTAATTGTTTGGGTTGTTCTGTTCCGACAAGGTTAAAATGGAATCACGTGCTCTTCGCCCCTCAGTCCTCGCAGACGGCGAGAGCAGTTTTTTTTTCTTCAGGTGTAGTTATTATTTTCATGCCTGAGATTACATATTTGCCCTGTCAAACTCCAGTCTTAAAGAAAGAGATGGAGGTGACGCTGTGGTTAATATCTTCTGTCTGTAGCTACATAGTGACAGGCTGCACGGCCGAGTCCAAAATAAGGAGGTTCTGATTTATGTTAAGGAGCAGTTATGATTCAAGTTGGCAAGCATTTGATGTCATGATGGCAGAATTAGATCTCTGAAAAAAAGAAAAGGGCTCTTTTTTTTTCCCCCTTCCCAATACAGGCCATCCAGAGTCAAAGCAGAAAAAATAACTTCTTATTGTGATGAGAAACATACAAAAAAAAAAAGAGTTAACTTCAAAAGTGCCAAACTGACTTCCACATCTTGTTTTAATGGTGTTCACGGAAAATGAGCAAAAATGAACTGCATTTGCACAAAACTACTGTAACTTCTGTTTTTTTCCTGTGACTGATGCTTTTATAAACTAATTGTTGTATTTATTGCACCACGTAACACATTAAATATTTATATGGTTGATAAGTTTGCTCGTCTCATTTCATTCAACATTTAGGAAGTGAAAGGTCTGCGTTATGTTGCGCTCCTGTGACTGTGTGATGGCAGTTTTGCTCTCGGATACTTGCAGGAGATGAATTCATGTATCTGAACTGAGAGGGAACTCTCTCTTATGCGGACTGGGAAACTTGGACCACAAAGGCAGGTGTGTTAGAGGTGCACGTTTTGTGTATTATCTCACTGCACTGATGAGAAATGACAGCTGGAATACTGCAGAGAGACCGTGAAGAGTCCTGCCCCGCAGATCCCTTTATTTCCTCATAGTCTGTGTGTGTGTGTGCTTGTATTGTTGCCAGGCAGATATACTCGTCCACATGGCTAACCTCTGACATCAGCGTTTCCTCGCCTCTCTCCTGCCACCACTGTGCCGCCAGTTTCTCCCCAGCGACTCAAGGCAAGGCTACTCGCCCAGATACACTTAGCACACTCGAAACATGCTCTTGCCATATCTCTTGCACCATTCTCCTCCCCACCCCTTCTATTGTTGTATTTTTACCGAGGCACTGAACTGAGGCTATTTGTGGCCTATTATGAGGGCCACATATAAACACTCATCACTTTCGCTGGTGTCTGCCAAAGCCTGCTGAGTGGGCCCAGGTATCCACAACAATAGACCGCTGTGCTAGATGTTTTCATTTTTTACAAAGTGAAATTGTGTGGAACTTCTTTTACTTTGTACTTTAAAGCCAGGTAAGTAAACAGAGGAAGGAGCGCTTCAATTGTTCAGTGTCTAACGCAGCGCTCTCGTGACGTAAATCTTCCCTTCATAATAAATCCTTATTGGGATAACTATATTGCAGCTGAGTGTAGATGGTCTTTCCAGCTGCTACCATACTACATTGAGATTTTATTTTTGTTACCATGTATACTAAAGATATGGAAATTTTGACCTATAAAAACAGTCGTCACGTACAGCAGTGCCATGTAAAAACGAAAAGGCAGAACTTCTCATCATAACTGCAAAAGAAACTAGCTGACAAGCTAGTTACATAGTAGCAGATATTCCAGAAGCTACTGGGATGATCAGTTCTAGTAAGGCAAACGTTTAATGACTATTAATAGGCCGTTATTGCATAATTAACATAATTGTGGAGGCTTAAATTGCAGTGTTGTGTAACTGTTACTGCTGAGAACAAAATACATACTACCATCACTGTATATTTTTATTGCACACCTTTTGGAAACCATCGTTTCATAATGCAGTTTTGTTTCTCATAACGACAATAATAATACACACAGGTCTCTCGATCAGTTTAATATCATGGCTGAGCACCACAGCTGAGCACCATTGTCAGGCTTGAAGGTCCGTTGGTGATGAATACTGCCCGCATCAAATAATAGCTTCCAAATAAAAATGTCATGTTGGTTTGCTGCCATGCTTTCAATGCACCACTGCTGCAACGCTTATACGGTCACAACAACATATTTTAACATCAAATTTAAAGCAGTTGCAGGGGGGGAGGAGGTGGGAGAGGGGGAGCGTGTGAACCTTTTGGAGTTTTCTGCATAAATGTGGCCAAAAGCGCTTTCAGATTTTTAAAACCTCTTAAAAATAGATGAAGAGAACCCTCGTAAACTGATGAACCGCAAAAACTGTTGATCTTTTGTTGCCTGTCTGTAAGAGGGAGGAAACTTTCATTTCAGTATTGGGTGTGTTGGAAAAGGTGAGCTCTAAACATTTATGGCTGTCACTCAGTCAGAACACATTTGATTGATATTTTGTTTAGTTAAAATCCTAACTATGGTCTTTTCTAAGGAGGGTGTGTATTTGGTAGTGTTTGCATGTCATTCTCTCATTAAACACAATAGCTTGAAAAGTTCTGAATGAATGTGATAAACCGAGGTCTTCAAGGTCAACTTCATGATTTATTGGTCAAAAACTGACAAAAAGCTTTATAACTTAGAAACTATGATTCTTGCGAGTGTGGAGCGTATTGTCAACATTTAGAAAGAAATGCTGATTTCAAACATTGTGTCATATTTGACCTCTGACCTCTCCTCCAAGGACAACAGATTGATGTGAAGGTTAGAATGGACTAGCCTGCAACATCACTTTTTTCATGTTGATTTTTGAGGTGTCTTTGAATTCAGCCCTCTGAAGGTTGATGAGGCCATGATGAGGCCATGATGAGGCCATGATGCGGCCTCCTTTTGTTCCTAACCTATTACACGGTCCATCAGTGTAGATGTCGAGCATGATTTTTTTTTCCCACTGAGGGCTGATGTGTTTTCAAAGAATTCCTTTATTTATTGTTTTGAGCAGTGTAGCTTAAGTCATTAATGTCCAGTTATTTACTAATCAATTCCTATTATCCCTCACCTACTCACCTACTCATATTTCTCCCAATAAATGAATTAAAAAGTCTATTTTTTTCATGCCATTTGCTTAATAGGGACCTTTATCTACTTTGAGGACTTGTGTATGGACGTGAATGAATTTAAGCTGAAATATAGAACATTTCCGAGGGTTCCCAGGTGATTTTTTTCCTGTTACTGTACACTTCATTGTCATAGGCCTGAACATACCTCCATGTGTATTGTGTTAATGCAGTTAAACCTGAAAGAGCATGACTCACAGTTTAAATTATTTGCAAGCGTTCTGAGTGTGGTTTGCTTTAGTCCATATCAGCTACTTCAGTAGGCCCCCTTTTGATTTCACACTTCTTTCTCCTGCTGCTTGATGTCAAAGGTCATCAGAACAGCCATGTCACTGGACTCCTCCAAGGAGGCAGCCAGT
>JAVDPK010000881.1:1191937-1208201 GCA_034780415.1 Cichlasoma orientale | reverse complement strand
CACACACACACACACACACACACACACACACACACACACACACACACACACACACACACACACACACACAAAAACAGCCAAAGACAACTTTTAATGAGTAATCATGTTAAATAATGTCAAAATTTACCATGTTAACAGAGAGACAGGGGGAGATAAAACTGTTTTTCTAACTGTAGGTTTGCAGTAGGTTGAATTTTAGGCCTTCTTTTAGTACTGCAGTTCTTACATCATAAAATGAAATCAAGGTGCTTGTAATTGGAACAAGTCGCAGAAAGACACACAATTAGCCTTTTGAACCCTCCTTTGCCTTATCTTGTACTATTAATTGGTCATTGAAGAACAGAAGCTTTATAGTTCAGAATCCTCCAAGTTCAGAGCTTTGTTTAAAAAAAGAAAAAAAAAGACATTGGTTTGACCTTGAATTTCCCCAAACAAGATATTTTTTTTCTCCACATCATCCAGTCTGTATTGTGTAACTGTCTGTTTTAACTAGGATTACCACTTTTTTTTATGTGCCATTTGGCTGGCACTTTCACCCTGAGCTCCTCCTGGACTTGAGAGTGCATACGTGTTGTTTTGTTTCCAGTGGGATCTCAGCCTCTATCTGTGATGCTGTTAACACCACACTCTACATGTTGACTCGCTCCGGAGAATACACCCATAAGCCTGTTAGTACAGTGCAGGTCACGTTAAGGGGGAAAAAAAGGTGTAGAGTTTTGTGGTTGAACATACTCATGATCCACAACATTTTAACTGCCTGCCTAATATTTGTACATGGGCATGTATAAAGGCAGTCTAATTTTTGCAAAATCTAACTTGTCTCATTGTTTGTAAACATTCTGAACTACTTAAAAATATAAATGTGGGTGTTTTTTTTTTTTTCCCCTCAAAATATTACAACTGAATATTAGTCAATAGCTGTTAAGTATCTTGGACATATACAGAGTTTAATCATTTCTCCCTAAAGATATAAAGTAACAAACATTATTTGAATGATTACCTGAGAGCCTGGAGCTCACTTGCACTCCCTCTTCAGTCTGTCTTCAAATGGGGTCAGTGGTGTATTCATGGACGCGTGGGAATTTGGTCAACAGTGTTAATTGTTTGTTAAGTGACATTCATTAGCTGCTGTCTGGCAGAACTGCAGTGGAATCAAGTAGCTTCTGGTGAAGCTATTAATCAGCTCAGCAACTGTGGACAGTCAGTTAACTTCCAGCTCCCTCGGCTGGCTTTAGAAGCCCTTTATTTGCCAGGTTAATTAGGCACATCAGTGTGTGGGGGTTAAATTGCTATAGACTTGTTTAAATTTTTGGGCTAGAAGTACTTAACTGCATGAAGGATGTCACAAGCCTATGTAAACTGTAAGTGAGAAATGATGGTGCTTCAATAGCTAGATGTTCATCCTTGCTGTATTCATTAGTTATTATTTTAATGATTTATAAAATGCATCAATGTACAAAACCAAACGCACACTTGTTTAGTTTTAACAGCTAACTGTGTTTGTTCAGTGGGCTCCAGGCACTGTGGATTTGTTCATGCATGCATGACAGGAGCCACAGCCTCTCTGTGGGACCTCCTGATGGCGCTGACTCCTTATACTGGCTACTATATCATGTGATAAGGTCATATTGTAGAATCACCGGACAGTAACTGTGATTGTTGGATAGCACTGTGGAGCTTGCCTGTAAACAAAATATTCTCCGTCTTTGTGTCTCTGACTATTAAGAGCTTGAAGCTCGAGCAGCACTTGTAACACACGTATGAAAAACCACTTTATTGCTTGACCAACGTGTTTTGGCCTGTAGCCTTCATCAGGGTCATCAAAAAATATATTGTAGACAGCACTTTAAATAGCATATGTGTAGAAAAGAGTAGAAAAAAGATTTCTAGTAGAGAAAAACACAACCAACTTTATACATCCGGCATACTTATCCACCAATGGAGGACCAGCACAGATTGGGCATATGGTCATATGGGTCCATTTGGGAAGTGACCGGTGTAAAACCTGTCTCTGCATTTTAGACAGTTTCATCTCATTTTATAACATGATGAGTCCAGTGGCAGAGAAGTCATCAGAAATTTTGATATTTGAGCATTTGTTTAAATTTCTTTTTTTCTTTTTTTTTTTTTTTCGGAAAAAAATCTATTGTCAGATTAGTTAATAAAAATTAAAATTTAATTTGTGTTACTTATTATATGTACCTTTTCAACATTTGTCATTTTTGCCAAATTTTACAGAATTACAGAAACAGCATTCCTGTATAAGTTTACTAAAAAACAATTGTATTATCAATAGACATTGTTTACATATGTCTTTTATTTTTAACAATTGATGTTCAGCATTAGTGTCAGAGTTATAGAAATGGATTTCTCTGGGCCTTTAATCCTAGTCAGAATGAACATGAGTGATGGAGAGCATTCATTTTGTTTGAATATCTTTGTGTAGTTTCACAACAGACACATTTTGTTATTCTCCATGGCAGTGGCCCTTGGCCAGCATATGGAAACAGACAATGTAAGGCAGGAGCCAAGAGGAAAGGAAATCCCACCCAGTGTTTGTCCACTAACTGCGTCTTTGCTGTCTTCCTGCTTGGAGCACAATGCAACAAGGTGCCCTTTGCGGTTTATTGTAGCGTTTTAATGTGCTCTGTAGGTGCACAGAATTTTAAAGCTTGCTGCAGAGTGACTTTTTTTTTTTTTTTTTTGCCTCTGAAGTCTTTCAGGACAAACAAAGGGAAGGGCTTTGTTTCAAAATGAGACAGTCTAATCTATTTTGATAATAGTGACATGCAGTCTTGCAAAATATTAATAGCACAAAGTAGGAGCCTGTAGTTCAGCTGATAAAATGAAGCAATTCTGCAGACTGGATCTTAAATGATGAATATGATGCAATTATAAATTCCTACCCCCCAAAATAGCTTCGACACATTCTCTAAGCACATCTTTTGTCATTTTGGCTTTAGGATAGAGTGAAATATGACTCGCCCCACCACTAGTAATGCTCAGGGAATGTTATCACTCACATTACTGCATTATTTATTTTATTTCTATTATTATATGTTTGTTAGGTTTTTATTTTAAGAGAGCAATTTACAGTGAGGCGGGACAATCCGTGCTGCTGATTTGACCATTTACCTCATTTACACAGTTAAAAGTGTATGTGTCAGCACTGCTTCCCTGTGACGGCTTTTGGAAATATAAAGACAACAAACATTTCCTGTGGAGTGGTACGAGGTGCGTGTGTGTGTGTGTGTGTGTGTGTGTGTGGGTACAGAGTATCACACTGAAGAGGGAAATATGTAGAGGAAATTTGAGGTCAAAAGGGCAGCCCTACAATCTTCTGTTCAGTGTTGCTTCCCTGCACATTTTTGCATCTGGATCAGACTATGCTATTCAGCTTACTGCAAATAAATGCACACATGCCTTCTGATCATTTTTATCATTTGCAGAATAGAAATGGTATATTTAGTAAACCTACAATAGTATACCTGTTTTCAGCCTCTGCAGTTTCCAGTAGAGGGCAGTGTGTATGTGCTTCTACATCACTAGAAAACATAATTTTTTCCTTTTGAGCTTGTGAAAAAACACAAAACACTGTGTGCTTAGAAATCCTTAGTGAGTAAATTACAGTCCCACTGAGTGAATGGTATTATACATATCAACATCGAATATTATTTAAACGTATGCGTCAAAAAACCTCCATCAAAGAGGACCAAAATCACGTGGTAGTCGCTGTGCATTTCATTCGCAGAAGAACAGAGACTCTATATGGTCCCTACAATATCCAAATTACACTGAAGCATTTAAGGAAAAATGTGTGTTGTCAGGTCATTTATTTATTTGTCATGTGTCCGCTTTCTATTTAATGCTGACATTTTTGTTTGATCAGTATTTGGAATATTTATGTAAATATTAAGAGTGAAGAGGTTTGTGCTATGTGACTAAAGGTTACTGGTTCAAATACCACAGCAACCGGGAACATCTAGGTAGGAAAATCAATAGGAAACGTGCCTTTGAGCAGACAAGACCATTGCATAGTGTGGCTCTGGTAGCCAGCAAAAAGGTGATAGTAAATGTGTGTGCTTAGTAAGCCTTCTTCAATTCGATGAATCGAAACATCCTCTCTATGCTTGTTGCACTACACTTGTTATTTTACAATTTTTGGCAGTTATGTCATTTAGGTTTCCATGACAGCTTACTTTAAGGGCACAGGGAAGGGGTTTGTTATTTCTCACTGCGCCTGGGCTAAGGCTGTTACTGGGCTGATTCTGTCACACTGAAGGCTACCCAGCATTCATTAGTTAAACACATTTGTGCTGGGCATTTTGCCATTGTGAGGAATGAAGAGTAATAAGAGTTAGATGATCTAAATATTATATCATGTGCTTTGTCTAGATTCATGATGTATTAGATTAAGGTAAAGTTAAATATTGATTGATTTGATAGACTCAAAATACCTGTAAAAAAAAAAAGCTGATTGTCAAAACAATTTATTTTTTAATTTGGCACATTCGTCTTGCTGTATATTAGAATGTGACTTGATTGCCAACTATTTTCTCACTTTGCAATGCTACTAATGGCTGATGTAGCCTTGGCTCACTATCCTCAACCAGGCACACAGCTCCACAGCCCCAAATGCAGAACTATTCTTGCATTTGGTGGTTTGCGTAAGCTTGTGCCACTTCTTGTCTGGTAATCAAAACAATTTGTTGATCTTCCCATGCTTTCAGACACCTGACCACACCAAGAAGATCTCTTTGCATTTGAAATTCAACAATATTTTCTCTTTGAAATCAGAGATGGTCTCTAACTTTATTTTACAGTGTAAGGCGTGTTTAAGAGCAGAGAAAATAAGCTGAAAAATAAAAATTGCTTAACCCTGATGAAACATATGGACACACAGGAAATGTAACTTAACCGCATGGTATTTAGGCTATATCGAGATGTAAATTGACTTTGCAGTAGGGTTTCAATACTACAGGGAGAACATGACAACATTAAGAGGCACGGCTTTAAAAAAAAAAAAAAAAAGAAAAAAAAAGATTAATACTAATAAGTGCAATGTAGACAGCTAATGTGGCTACAGGGTAATTGCTAACGGTTAAACAGCCAAGATTAACCTGTGTACCAAAGCACCTTCAGATGTGCTGTCTTCCACTTCCGCTTCTTCCCACTGTCTACTTTGCTAGGTTTTAGATTCAGACCCAGATTTAGACCCATTTTTGTCAGTTCAGTTTTATTTTTATAGCGCCAGTTCACAACATCAGTTGTCTCAAGGTGCTTTACCTAGTAAGGTAAAGACGCTGCAATATTAGAGACAGAACTTCAATGTGCAGACAGCCCCCAGTGAGCAAACAGTTGGAACATTGGAGAGGAAGCTGTTGCTGTTTAGAATTTTATTTTATTTTTTTTAATCTATGATTGGGATAAATATAATAGTGGTGATGTACAGGTTAACCGATGAGGTCAATTGAGAGTCTCCATGGGCTATGTTCAGAGACGATGATGTGATCTGTAGTGAGAGTAGGGTGCAGGTGGAGGAGAGCCTAGAGAGGCGGAAGTACAGGAATAGAAGTCAGTATAAGAAAGACAGAATATATGTGTGCATATTTGAGGAGAGGTGGTGAAGCTTGTGCAGAGGAGGGATAGTGGATATATTGGACAAAGGATGTAAAAGATGGAGCTTCCAGGCGGGAGTTAAAGAGGAAGATGGATGTAGGATGTGCAGAGGGGTTGGTGTGACAGAAAAGGATGCTAGAGATAGTGTGAGATGGATGCAGATGATCTAGTGTGGTGACCAGTAAAGCGAGCAGCTGAAAGAAGGCTGGGATTTGCGGCTTTAGCAGTATTGGGGTGTCTGTGAGTCTCTTGTCACATACAAGTCTGTGCAAAAAAAACAGGCACATGGCCCTTTGCACTCATCATCTGATGGCAAAATCTGTGTCACTTGGACTCTAGAGAATCCTAATGGACTCAGACATGGAAAGTGTAATCACTTGCCACTTGCCGTCCAAGACAGTGGTGCTGGAGTCTGTCAGCCTGTAGGATTAGAGACTCAAGATGATACTGAAGACTGCCAGAACAGTTACCTGGCCAGTAGGCCATTTTGTAGCTCTAGCTGATTAGTAAGCTGTGTCCAAATTTAGGGTCTGCATCCTTCGAAGGCTGCATTTGTAGGCCTATTACGTCACAGCCAGGTGACGGAGGCTGTCCAAATTCGAAGAGTCCTCCAAATGCGGCCAACAAATGCATCCTTCTTTTCCCCTAAAGGATGGGTCTGGTGTATCCTTCGTGGCCTACCGTATCCCATCATTCATTGCGCAGCAAAACTCAAACGTGGCAATGGCGGAGGAGAGCGGCCAAAAAAGTTTGAAATATGACTCTGTCTGAGACACAAAATAAACAATGTTATTAGGCGAGAATGTAGATGCGTAAACCTCAAATATCAGCTCGTTTTATCAAGATATCGCTTGATTCTGAAAGTACTCACGTTCCCACTGCTCTACCCATCATCATTTTCAAACCCCGCTGGCTTTCGCCACTTAGGGGACGTAAAACACAGATTTAAGTCACTCAGATGATCTCTAACGGCTGATGTTTGTTTGTTTTTTTTCAGTGTTTAATTTGTTTCTGAACAAATCAGTTTGGCTGAGATTAAAGTTTAAGCTTCATAACTGGATAGCTTTATCTAACTTTAATGTCTTACTACAGAGCTGTCAGTATAATTGGAAATTAATCATTCGCTGGTTTCTATTCCTGGATATTGAAATGTGTTATACTTGTTTTAACTTATTTACTTTTTGTTATTTTAAATTAAAGCTGGCATTAAATAAACCACACAAAAAAAGCGCGAACGTTCGGGCTCATTTTAACAGCTTTTTTCCCCCACAACTATGCTTCGCGCTGTCACGGTTGCTAGGTGACAGGAGCTACGCTAAGGTGAGGGCAGGTGACGCAGATATGAAGGCTAGACCGTCCAATTTCGCAGCCGCTCGCTTCTGGTCTTCGTGGTCTTTGTGAGCTTTGAAGGACCCGGTCTGCTTAGACCGGGTCCTTTGAAGGATGCAGCCCCTGAATTTGGACACAGCGGTAGTGATTGAACGAACAAAAAAAAAAGTGGACAAAGTTCTTTTGGATAAAAAATAAAAAAAACCAAAAAGCTACAATGAGTCACCAAATACCTGTGTAACCCATTCAAGGATTGTCTGAGTGATATACACTGTATTCCTTCATTTTTGTGTGTGTGTGAGCATGTGAGTGTATGTATGCGTGCTTGTGTGTGTGTGTGTGTGTGTACGTGCTTGTGTGTGTTCACCTGTGCCATCATAGTTATATTTCCTTAAGCTGTTTTTGCCTGAGAGAACATAATCAAGTTGTTCTTCTTCAAATTAAATCTCTAGCTAGTTTGTGACCTGAAATATAACCTCATCCCCTTGGCAATGCTTTCAGCTGCTGAACGTTAGTACACACACACACACACACACACACACACACACACACACACACACACACACACACACACACACTTATCCAGAGAGGGAATTGCAGCAGGAACCTACTGTATATACTGATAGCTCCTGCAGTGAAGTGTATGGGCCGCAGAGTAACAAGAACCAGCTGCTACCCTCATCTTCCTCGTCTTCCTCTTCTTTCTCCTTTGTTTTCTTCCTCTCTCTGTTTCCTTCAGCTCTGTTCTTTATTCCCAGGTGTTGCTATGAATATTACTGTGTCTGTCTCTCTTCCTGTGCCAGACTACAGCATAAATAACAACAACAAAGAAAAGGACCTCCCCTAATAAACACACATGGAAAACCTGCCAGCCACACTAGATAATAGACACATACAAACAGAAAGGCAGAAGAGAGATAGACAGAAAGACGAGCTCAGCGCCTACACATGCAGACACTGAGGTGTGGGTAATACACAGGCACACACATACTTATAGTAGACGCACAAGCACGCGCACACACACACACACACACACACACACACACACACACACACACACACACACACACACACAGAGCTGCTAATGATGGTTGTTCCTAGTCAAAACGAAGGAGCAGGATTCCCTCACTGATTGATGACTCATTGAGGCAATAGCTGTTGCTGTTTGCGAATCATTACTTGCTATGCAGTATTACCGTTATTTCTACACTATTGCAGATGCAGTTATCTTATCCCCATGACTTCTGAAAAACAGGGTCTTCTGTTGGGCTTTAAAAAGCCAAGTGAAAAAATGTTAATACCTGTGCAGAGGCATGTTGGCATCCTAATGAGTTGTACACCACATCCTGACATCTGGCACAAGGACAAAAGGACACAACATAAAATTCAGCAGCACAGTTATGTACAATACTAGACTACAAATCAGTTGTCACGTAATTTCAGCATGGCTTTCTTAACATGGGTGCATACTGTATAGTAAAAACTAGTATCTCGCAAAAAGGGTAATATTTGATAGTGGACCAAAAATAAGTGTTTTAACATATTTTTTTTGTTTAGATTCCAGTTGAATTTTACTGAACCTGCTGGGACCAGGCCAAAAGCAGTAAGGATAGCAATTCATGTGCACAAACAGATTTTTGAGATTTAAGTGTGCACATCCAAAAGATAAAGCATTTAAGCATTAAAACAGAGAACTTCTACATGATAAACTTTCAGTTTTGTTTTGGGATTTTTTGTGTGGTGGTGTTTTTTCACCATCATTCACTTAATTTGGCTCTAAATCTGACCACTATTCCAGAAGAGCTGAGCACCTTTTCTCTAAGGCATTTTAAAATGCCAGTCTCTAGTTAGTTTGAGTCACTGTTTGGGCACTGTTTTTATATTTTTAGTACTCCTTTTATGGTTAATCATTTTTAAATTATTATTATTTTTTATGTGTTTATTTCTTTGTGTTGTATTGCTCTTTTATCTGGAAAGCACTTGTTCAATTTTGTTGTTTTTTTTTTAAAGTTCTCTATAAATAAAGTTGAATTGGATTGGAGAAGTAATACCCTATGTAATTGTTGCAAAGAGTGACCTTGGCCTTCTGCTAACAATATAGCAACTTGACATTATACTTGCAGAGTCATCCACTTAAAATGCTGGGCTGGTCTGTGATAGGACCGCAGTGGATCCTTGCCTTGTCGTTTTCAGCAAGCGAAATCTGGTAAGTCAACCAATGTGGCACAAGGCTTCATCCACCCAGAGAATAAAGCTGGTAATTGAGCAGATTTGGCACCAAGAGGAGGCAGAAGGATGCACAAAGTCAGCCTCACAGTCCAAGCAGGGATAATGGACCAAATGGGGAAAACCTGGAACATAGCAAGCTCACCTGAAGGGATCTCTGTGAAATGGAAGGAAGCAGATTCAGCATTATAATTAGAGCCACCTGTGATGTTCTTCCTACACCTCAAAACCTACGCTAGTGGGTAGGAGAAGATCCTACATATGCGCTCTGCCAAACTCCAGCAACTTTGAGGCACATTCTTACTGGGTGCAAATCTGTCTGAGGCAACAAAGCAATTGTTATGGATCCAAGAGGAAGGATTACAACTGGGCTGCAAGATGACAATTAAGGGTAACAGCAGAGGCGGGGGCACATCTGGGACACCAGGTGTCGCTGTAGAGCCAGGTGTCGTGGGTATAAATTAATGAAACACTGAGGATGGAGGGTGCCCACCTGATGACCCCAATGAAGCTGTTACATCCCTTTCCCGCTCAAGATGCCAGCAAAGCAGCAGTGCTGATTACGTAAGGAATTGTACCATCAAGTACTATAAGCTCTAATAATAAAATGTACCAAACCCACAAAAATATTGTACTGGCTGAGATGATGATGATTTTTAGCTGATTATGAGGAAAACCCCATGAGAGGCCAGGTCTATGCAGAACATCACTGAGGACAGAGCATTTGGTAAATCAGTTGGTGGTGACTTGTGCAATTGGCTTGAAGTTGGCCTCTAGTGTTTTCCACATCTCCATTGAATTCCTCATGAAGGCTTTTAGGGTCCTGTTGATCTTGTACAGTTGTAGGCATTCCAGGATCCATGTGTGAGGCACTGCATTATAGGCTTTCTTGTAATCAATCCTTGCGGTGCACAGGTTGGTCAGTCTGGTCTTGCAATCTCAAGTGACTGCTCCATCTACCAGTAGCTGGTGTTTTGCTCCCCTGATGGTTCTGAAAATTCCGTTCTGAGGCCCGCTCATGTATTGAGCTATGTGCCGTTATGATGCCTGACAGGAGCTTACATGTTGTGCTGAGGCAGGTTATTGGCTGTTAGTTGGATCCTTTGGGGATCAGGACTGTCCAGCCTTTGGCCAGTTATTCCAGGTGCGCCTCATCCATTAGCAGCTGGTTCATTTGTGCTGCCAGGTGCTCATGGAGTGCAGTTAACTTCTTTAGCCAGTAGGTGTGAATCATATTAGGACCTGATCCTGTCCAGCTCTTCATATTTGAATGAATGAATGAATGAATGAATGAATGGCTTTATTGTCATTGTCATTACATACAACGAAATTTCGTTAAGAACTTGGGACTCTTTCTTGGATGTCTGCCACTGTGATGGTTACTGGATCCTGTTCAGGGAGTTCTGTACTGTCCACTGAGCATTAATGTTGTGTTGTGCATCCTCTTGCCATATGCTTCTCCAGTATTGCACCGTCTCCAGCCTTGGTGGGCCTGTTCTCATATTGTTCCACTGCCACTGAGAGTACACCTTGGATGAATCAGAATGGAGAACATCTGGTTTATTCTCCTGGCTTCTGCGTCTCTGGTATACCTCTTCATGCTGTTAGCCAAGGCTGTGAGTTTTTGCTTGGCAGTTTTTAAGGCCTCAGGTATACTCAGGTACAGCTTGTTGTACTATTCAGGCCCCATTTACACGAGAGTGTTTCCAGTGTAAACGGTGTCGTTTTGCTGTTTTTGAAAAGTAGCGCGTTCACATGGAAACGTTTCAGAAACGATCTCCGTTTACATGGAAACGCAAGACGCTGAAAACGCTGCAGTTCCTATTGCCAGGCCACAAGTTGGCGGTGTGGATATAGGAGCCGCAACCATAGTGCACATGTGCGAGTGCCCACGTTTCCAAAAAGCAGCATTTTCGTCTGTTTACACGGAAACAGAGACTGGAGTGTTTCAGAAACGCTCCACTCTGGGGCCCGTTTCTAAAAAGTATTGTTTTCAATCCATTCTTGTGTAAACGGGAGGCCGAAACGTAGCCATTTTCATTTGGAAACTTCGTGTAAACGGGGCCTTAGGCATCCCTTTTTTCATCACACCTTTCTGCAACTCTGATAGCTGGCTTCTCGCCATGCTGCCTTGATTGTGACCTGAAGTCTGCTTCTCCATGGAAGGTACTTCTCCTTGTGGCTTTTCATCTCATAGCCAAGTGAAGAAATCTGGCTTTTATTTCTTGCTGACTGAGCTCTGCCTGAGTGAGATTTATAGCTAGTGTAACAGTCGTAATCGTGTGTTGTCTCTTTACAACAGTCTAAGTCTAAGTGATGTCACAAGCGTGCGCCGCCGCTTCTCTGTAGAGAGCGTGGGAGAAACGTGTGGCAGACAGGTGCATGGACTGACACTGACTATTATTTTCTTTCTCCCAAACTATTAGTGACGCTACGGGTTGTATGAACTCTATTTCATGTGTGACAATGTAGTAGCCGTTCAACCGGGCTCTTTATAAGGTTGGTGAAGACAGTTCATTAAAGGACAGCACTGTGGAGTTCCCAGTACCAGTGTGGTTGTGTGTTTTTGACCGTCTGCTGATCACGTCTGCCGCCTCCTCTTCACCGCCGAACACAACCCAAACGTCACACTACGTTTTAATTTTTTGGCCACAGTGGCTTTATTAGCAGTGGAGGGTGCATTCTCCAAATGTTTTCTCTAAAAGACTTAGTTTTAGATTTTCCTGAACTGTAGGACAACAATGGGGGATTTTTTTTTTTGCTTTTCTCATTTTACTGCTTGTTGTTTAATGGAAATGATGTGTGACAGCTAAAGTTAAACTTTTGTCACCTCTTAATGGTCCGGTGTGAAATAAGAGCCTTCCTCTTACCTTCAGGCAAAAAGCAACCTCCCATCTCTGCCAATCTGTACAACGTTTTCATTCTGCAGATTTCAGCTAATTTAATCAGTAAATGTAGTTGTTGTGATGCTTTGCTCTTGAATCCAGTGTTTTTGTGTTAATGACCTTTTCATAAAATTAATCTGACGATTTGTCTGAATTTTAGATTACTCTTAAAATCCTCTTTAAATTTATGCAATTAAGACTATATTAATAAAACTGGTGTTAAGACATTTAATACTCTGTTGCTTTTTTTTATTATTGCAGTCAAAGCAACATCAAATTCATATCATCCCCCATTTTGACTGGGGCACAAGCTTTGTGACATGCTGAATTTATAGGATTGTGTCATTTAAAATGATGCAGAAGTCATGTCTGCTTGATGGAATGATCTTGCCTGTTTATTTGGTTCTGCTCTGTCAGATGAAACAGTTTCCAGGCTGATGCTCTCCTGCAGTGCAGAGCTGCATTTATGAAACCACAGACAGCAGAGTATCACTCTTATTAATTTGGGTCATCGTGAGAGCATGGAGTCTCCTCAGGAGAAATGGTCGGTTTCAACATAAAAACAAACAAAAATCTAATTTGGTCCACTTGGGGCAACAAGTGAGAAAACCTTCAATTTACAGAATTCATATAATAACCTAGATGCGATTTTATTGGTGATATTCTCAGGGGTTAAGGTGGGATTTGGCAGGGGGAACCCTAAGATCAGGTGTAGTGGTGCAGAATTGGGGAAAAGAATTACTTTGAAGTAAGTCACATAATAAATTGTTTTGCGAGGCTGCGATCAGCTCACTGGTGCTGTTACTGATATTCACTGTTCTTCGTGGGTTTAGCCAGCTGAATTCAACAACATACACTCTCTGGCCAAAAGTATTTGAAGCACTTTTGTGAGGTCAGTCACTGATGTTGAATGAGAATGTCACTGTGCAGCAACCTCTGACAGTACCTCTCAATTTTGAGAAGATCCCCAACGCCACTGACTTCAAACCATGATAGAGAATCCACCGTCTTTTACGGATGGCTGTGAACTCACTGTTGTGCCTCTCTTCTGACCTCCTCGTATGTGCTGATGATGATTTGACCCAAAAATGTCAAATATAAATTTGTCACTCAATAAGGGCTTTTTCCCTCCTGGGTTCCCACTTTTAGGTGTGGTCAGTTTTTTGTTTTTTTTTCCTCTTTCTTCGGAGGTAGACATATTTGTCCCTCAAGTTTTTCCACTTTGTCCATTCCCTCTCATTCGTTCCAATAGGTTCAGCAATCTGCCTCCAGGAGTTTGCTGACATTTGTGACTCCTTATATTGGATTATTATTACTTATATTGAGATGATGATTGTTGTTCTGCCACTGATAAATTCAAAAATCACTGTGAAAAAAGTGAGTCAAAATGCATAGGAGGAATCAATGGTAATAAACAGGCCAATCATAGTAGCTGCGGGCTGCGTTTACCTGACATGGTTACATTTCTAGGGAGGTGCACGTCAGGTTATGCTGTTGGTTACAATGTAGGGTTTTACAGGGGCTTGCTGTTACGACGTAGTTATGGTGTAGGTTTCCCACTGAAGCATAAATCTACCTGTTGCCACCAATTTTTACTCCAGTTCTTGTGTAATCTGGCGTATCTCAGCCTTTTCTCCCCGTTTCCATTCCTTAACAATGGCTTCTTGACAGCCACCTTTCCATTGAGACCTATTTCCAAGGTTATAATAGTTTTTTGTCACTAATTTATTATATTTTTTTTTTAATTTTTATTTTGCCTTTGTTTTTAATTATTTTTTACTTTTTAATTATTTTTAACTTTTGTTTGCTAGTTACTTCCGCCAAGGAAGTTGTGTTTTTAGTAGCATTTGTGTGCTTCATCATTCTGTCTGTAATCACAGTAGCTCAAAAGTTTTGTATGATAAAACTTTGTAAGGGTGTAGGTCAACTTAATGATTTATTGGTTGAAAATTGATAAAAAGCCTTATAACTTAGAAACTGATATTCCTACAAGTGTGGTGTGCATTGTCAACATATAGAAAGTACTGTATAAAGATTTAAAATGTCGCATTTTACCTCGGACCTCTCCTTCAAGGTCAACATGTTCATCTGAAGGTCAAAGTGGCAACATTTAGGAAATTATGCTGGTACATGGGGATTCTGAATATCACATTGTATTTTGCATTCAAATATGTCACCTTTGACCGCTAACCGCATTTTTACATTTCATATCTGCCTTTCTTTCAAGTTGACCCCAAAGTGTGTTTATAGCTTTAAAGATAACATTAGCATTAGGAACACTGCACGTTACACTCCAAACAACAAAGAAAAAAAACAAACTTAAGCTAAATTGATCTTGAAAATGTGTTTATTAATGTATGAAAACATGTTACTGCAAACGATGTTCACGCATCATTCAAATATGAGAAAATAACATTGGAAAAAATTGCAACTTAAAAGTGTGGCGCATTATGAACAATGCTCGTTGCTCTACAATTCATGACATGCATCAAAACAATACAAACATCCATCCATTTTTTTCCGCCTTTATGGGTAACAAAATCTAACTTGCAAGATATTCCTTTATTGATCATCAGGAGGGAAATTCAAGTGTCACTGCAGCTCAAGTGTGTGGCAATAGGCAGGATAATTAGATTAAAGAAAAAGATGCAACTGTATAGAAAAAAAAGAACTATAAAAAAAAAGTAACATAATAAATAACTGTTCTCAAAGGATAAGTACACACTGCATCTACTAGTGGATGTATCTGTAATAAACAGATGTACAGATGAGTGTTTAAGAGGTGACAAAGGAATAAATAGTAGTGCAAACAGGTACTGGCAACCAAAAATTCAAAAATTCAAAAGAAAATGGCTTAATTTAAGTCAAGAGGGGACCAAATATGCACACAGAAAATTTCAGCCCAATATCTCACATGGTTTTTGAGATATTGAGAAAGATATGCATAAAATCTGGGCTTACACCGTATTATTTTTGTGCATTACTCACTTCCTCCACGCTTTGGCAGGGTCATTTTTGCATTGCTCTTGGTAGAATGCTGGTGATCATTGAAATTGTGCATCCTTGATTATACCTTAAATTCTTAGTAAATATGTGTATATGTGCAACTGAAAGTTTCAGCTGGATCCATATATCTTCCCCCATAGGAAGATATATGGTAGAGTAATTTTGTCATTACAAAAAGTTCAGTAGGCTCAATTATAACAGCACCTGCGTTGCAGGTAGTGTAGATTCATAGAGCTTAGCTCTAAGCTACTTATCTCAAAAGTAGCTTAGATTAATTTAACTTTAAACATTAGGTGGCCCAACACTGCATGCAAATGTTACAGTTCTAAGACAACATTGCAATTGATTGACTATATAATACCACAACACAAAAGCCATGCCATCATGAATACAATGAATGCGTTGGACACTATTCTGACAGTGCACCACAGCCACTGGAAGCTGGTGTGTTTTTGATGTTTATATATTTTTTATGTTTAATTCAATTCACTTTTATTTATATCGTGCCAAATCACAAACAGTCGCCTCAAGGTGCTTTATATTGTAAGGTAAAAACCCTACAATAGATATCCTTGAGTGAAACGATGACCCAAAACAGCCTTTTAAGGTGAACTGAGTGTGTGGATGGGTGAAAAGGGGAGATATATTAGTCAAGTGAGCTAATGTTGTCTTGTCTGATGCTGCACTTAAACCACCTGCCCCTGCTTGCTATCGTCGGATTTTTAATTCTCTCTCTGTCAATCATTCCATGTGATATGGACACAGAGCAACTAAGTCTTTGGCTAGATGCCTCCTGTCTGGAAATCTTAAATACAGTGGCTCCTATGAAACTTAGGCAGTCTAAGACCAAGCCTGAACCTTGGTTCAATGATCAAGGTCGTGAGGTCAGACGGAACTGTCGTCAAGCTGAACGTAAATGGGGGAAAAAAGACAATTTGCAAGCCTGCTTCTCAGAAAATATTGGCGTCTTTATCAAAGTTCCATTAAGGAGGCCAAAAAGGATTACTTGTCCAAGATTATTCTCTCTCATCAACATAATCTGCGTGTCTTATTCAAAACTGTTGACCAGGGTATTCAATTAGCGGCCCGGGGGCCACATCCGGCCCGCCGACCCCCTTTGACTGGCCCACCCCCCGACTAACCCAACATAAGCCGCAAAAACGCATTAAAATCATATTTGCTGTGAGAGTTTTAAAAAT
>JAVDPK010000881.1:1169765-1181723 GCA_034780415.1 Cichlasoma orientale | reverse complement strand
CGCCCCCCCCCCCAAGTATTTGATCCCCTGCTGAATTTGCTCACTGAGTTTGCTCACAAAGAAATCAACTCTCTAATTTTATAGTAGTTTCATTTTGATGGAGACTGAATATCAACCATAAATCCAGAAAAAAAACACATTACATAAAAGTTATAAATTGATTTGCATACATAACCCGGCCAGAACTCTGGCTCCTACAGATTAGCTGTGTCCCCATGTGGCATCATCAGTCACTCAATTACAAATACTCCTGATCTCAACTTGTGTGTGTATAAATCACACCTGTCCATAGAATTAATTCTTCCATTCCAACCTCTCCACCACCATGGGTGAGACCAAAGAGCTGTCAAAGGATGTCTGGGACCAGATTGTAGACCTGCACGAGGCTGGAATGGGCTACGAGACCATCAGCAAGAAGCTCAGTGAGAAGGTGATGACTTTTACTGCAAATATTTGGAAATGGAAGAAGTATAAAATGCTATCAGTCACCCTTGGGCTGGAGCTCCATTGAAGATCTGGCCTCGTGGGGTGAGGATGATCACGAGAGAAGTGGTGGATCAGCCCAAAACTCAAAGTCCCTCCTGAGATGTGTGCAAACCTGGTGACCAACTGCAAGAAACGTCTTACCGCTGTGCTTGCCAACAAGCGTTTCTCCACCAAGTATTTAGTCACGTTTTGCTTATTTAACTCAAAAACATGCAAATCAATTTATAACTTTTATAGTGTGTGTGTGTGTGTGTGTGTGTGTGTGTGTGTGTTTCTGGATTTTTTGTTATTATTAGAGGCTGCTCATTTATTTGAGTAAATTCACAAATTCAGCATGGGTTCAAATGATTGCTTCCCCCACTGTATTAGACTGGCTTTTTGAGAGGCTTTCTATCTTTTGACATACTATTTTTGCTAGGGCAGTCAGGTTAACCAGGATATCCTTATCTGGCTTCATTTACCCGAGCATCAGCTACTCTGCTAAACTGTCACACAGTGGTGGTTATGAATTCTGTAAGGCAACTGAAGGTTTTCTAGTCTAGCAGCATATAAACAAACACAAACATGAACAGATCGATCAACAATAGAACAGCAATATTTTACAAATCGGAAAACTTTAATGTTAGGAAAGTGCAGAGAGGTCAAATATATATAATATCAACTACATTTTCTACAGCCAAAGAATGTGAGCGTTTGTATGATAGGAAGAGTACTATATGTAGACTTTAGTATTAAAAAGGTGCAGTATAAATATGGCTTGCAGTGTAAATCATGCTGAGAGACCAGTAAGCCCAGAAAAGCACTTTATAAATAGTCTTTTTAAATAGAGATGCATCGAGCAGAATTGGGAAGTCTCCCATATGTCCGATTACGAGTCGGTCCATTTCATGCATACTCACAGCAGTGCAGACAAATAGTCGTGGGTATGCTCATAGCTGCATGCTAGTATGCTATCATGGAAGGTTCTCACTACAACACAAAGATGCATGACAAAAAGTTTACCAAAGTAAACCATGTAGATACCAGCACGAAAACATTCATAACAGGCATAATCAGACGCTTGAATCATCCTCATCCAGCTGAACATGGACATTTTAAAGAGACTAAGAAAGGCAAAGTGACAAATCTCAAAGCCACCTACTGGAAAATGATGTACCTTTTTTGTTTTGTTACATATAAACCATTTGTTTTATCAATCTGTTGCACCTGCTTTTGTTTTGTAAGCTAAAATGCGTCTGTTAAAGATAGATGTACAGCCTTTTCATTTGTGTCTCTTTCCAGTAGCAGAGCACTTTATTTTTGGTTACGTAAGAGAAGATCCTGTAACTTATTGCACTTTGGGGGAATTTGAAACATTACAATTTCCCCCAAACTGCAATAATTTGCATTGAAGAAAATTTGACTTTTGTTTCTATATGCCATCAATTATAGCTCTTAAAAAAATGGACCTGGAAAAAATCCCTATCGGTATGTCACACTTCACAAAATGCAGTTTATAAATGTATATTCTGATGCACAAATTCCAGCATTCCCCATAGATACCAACATCTGTATAGTTGATTTCGATCTTTTATTTAAAAAAAAAAAAAACCAAAATGGTAAAGTAAATACAGAAACAAACTTAAATGCTGGCTTGTTTGTCACAGCAAAAACACACTCTTGCTTTAATAATACTAGTCACTATGCATGAACAGGCAAACGGTGTGAATGATTGTGAAGCAATATTATCTCACATTCATGGTGAAACTAGTTTTGGCAGTCTGAGCTGTGTCAGAGAATAGGGGCTAATGGCTGACAAGATGGCTTGTTGCATGTTAGTGTTGAGAGAACTGTTAAGGAGGTGTGTCCTGATGTTGGGTTTGCCTTGCAGCATGATGCCCTGCCATACGCTGCTGACTGGTGGGCTGGTATAAAGCAAAAGCAGAAGGCACTAGGACCCAGGCAAGTCAGTGAGTAGGCAGGCAGAGTGGGGCTGAGTCACTGCATGTGTCTGAGAGGCAGTCAGAAACAGAGCAGAGCAAGGGAGCAGAGGTGATCTCACACTCATCAGCACAGGATAACACAACCATGATGGGTTGACTTGGGGGGGGGTGGCGGTTGGAGAGAGGAAGTGTGCATTCGCCACCACTTGCTCAGCTATGGAGACCAACAAAGTTCTTCATTTTGTGCCTTCGGGTAAGTGGATCAAAGCTCGGAAAGCTGCTTCTCAGCTGTGCACGACACATCGCTCACTGGGAGAACCTTGGGGTTCCCTGACTAGTGAAACCTGAGAACCCCCTGTGCAAAACATGTGCAGCTCACTTCCACCTCCACTTTGAGGGATGGCAGATGTTTTTGCGCCTGTGTTCTACTGTACATACTTGTTTTTGTGTTTGCCCTTTCTGTGTACTTAGGAATGTGGCAATGTTCCACTTGTGACAGAAATCCCGTTTTTATTTTCTTCTGAGGGGAGGTGGGGTTTTGGAAGCCCTATTGCAGATGTTTGTTTTTTTTTCTGCCTTTTTGTATTGGTATGCATTTGTTGGCTTTTTTTTTTTTTTTTCTGTCTTGTTCTTGTCTGGTATGCAGCACAAGAGGTTCCTGTGTCGTATATTATCAGTTGAGGAACTAAACCTTGAGAAACAATCGCACTGCACACCCACCCTTAGAAAGCCAGTATACCTGCCGAGCATGCACGGCAGTAATGCAGAGGAAACCTGCGCTCACAGTGCACTTTCTCATGTGTTGCACTGCTGGAGCTCGTGCATGTAAGAATGTGCATTTGAGTGTGTGTGTGTGCATGGATCCATGTGTCGCTGTCTGCATATGTTTTTTGCCGGTTTTGAAATGTGTGTTTGTGTGTGAGATAAAGAAAAACAGATTAGTGTTGGTGACAGCCACAGGAGAGCAGCGAGTTCTCTGTTCACTGAAAGTCCTCTGAGAGTCCATAGCCCATTTGAAGGTGTGATGCGGCTGCCTCTTCACTTTCATTTTGTCTGGGAAGACAGAGCAGGATGCCGTCTCTGTGTGTGTGTGTGCGCGCGCGCACCCGTGGGTGTGTGTGTGTGTGTGAGAGTGAGTGTGAGTTGATGTCTTGAGGATAATGCAAGTGCGGGAATATTTTGAGCGTGTGTGTGTGTACATCAGTCTGTTTTTGTTTGTAGCATACAACATTTTGTAAGAATGTATGTATAGATTTTTGTTTTTTTGCTCATTTTTGTATTTGTTGAGTTCAGATGTGCATTGTGTCTGCATATGTTATGTGTGTGCATGTGTGCGCTCACACGTGATTGTCGATATGTGAACGTCATGCTTTTTGCACACTAACTACATCCCTGAGTGTGTGTGCTGGGATGTGATGGACACTGCTGTGGCTCGTCCTCCGAAGAGTAATTTGCATCCATTTGCCCGGGAGCTGATTAGAGGCGGAGAGGGCAGATTTGATTCTTACAGCAGAGCGATTTGGTTGTGTGAACATAAAGGTATTCAAAAGATTTGTTACTCGGGAAAGGTGGAGGTTTTCAAAAGCGCTCGTATTAATAGGAGAAATGTCTGATTCAGTAGTGGCTTATGTTAAATTACTTTTGTGTTCATGTGTTGTGTAATGTAGCCTTGGCTTTAACAGCAGATATTAATAGAGCAAAACACATCAAATACTGTACATCTGTAGAAATTTGACAGCATTATCGGTCACTGATGGGAATCAATGGCGCTGTCAAAAATGCACATGTACAGAAATCTAACAGCAGATGTTTAGCTCTACCAGTGACTCAACAATTACCTTTCCAGAGGATTTTTCTTTCTTGCTTTCCACACTCACTTTACTGCCCTCTGTATTTTTGAATAAAGCAGAGCAGGCTGTTCCATGCAGCAAATCTCAGCATACTTAACAGGAACATGGAGTCCAACAAAATGTTCATCTAAAGCTGACTGCAGACCTTTTTGTCACTGTTGTCGTATATGAGCGTTAACAAAGCCTTATTGCTGCATTGTTTTGGGAAAGCACCCGGGTTGTGTCATTATCAGGGGCAAACTGCTGACAGTTGAAGAAACAGCGCTATATGAAGAGGTCAGAAATTTCTATTCACTTTATGGAGTTGTAAATTACCACAGAACACCGACGCATAATTAAACAGTGTGAACATCCTGCAGTCAGTTTCAATACTGAGGTGTAGTTTGATTAACCTTACTGATCAAGCTACTTGTTAAGCACACACCATCAAATTCCTGCCGCTTGTAAGCGTGCAGTTTTGTACGGCATGCAGAATGGTGCAAAGATGACGACTGTGACACTGAGAATTAAAATTTATTGCAAGAGTTGTAAATCTTCATTACTGGTTGAGTATTTGTGGAGGAATATTGTGATTTGTACAACAAGGACAACAGTTACAAAGTATTTTCAGGTGACTTTCTTCAGTTAATCATTTGATCCGTGACCACTACAGTGGTTGAGGCATCTCAACATGCTACTGTTCAAGCAAAGAAAAATAAACAGTTGCATTCTTATGGGACTTTTAAATATTTAAAGAAAAATGTGTTTTGTTATATAAATTACAACGTTTCATTACATGATTTCAATCTGCACAAGCTTAAAATATTTTTTAGCATATTCTAGAATGAAAACTCAACCTACTTGCATTAGAATACATTAACCACACTATTAATGTGTAACTTAAAAAATTCTCATGTTTTGACTTTCAAAGTGTAAAAAAACCTGAAATTATAATACCTGTAAATCCAACCCTTTCCATAGAAATCCACATTTCTGCTGTCTTTTTAAACAGTTCGTGTTACCCTACTAACCGTGACTTAAAACTCAAACCAGCTAGAGTCACGCTGGCAGGATGTCAATCTTCAGGTGGGACAGACAGTCAGATAATCAGTGTTGCATCCGTGACCTGCAGTGCCAGAAGACATCAGCATGGAGGACACACAGTGGATGTGTGAATTAGTAGTTCGACCATGTGGAAGTGGAGGTGTGTGGGGAAGAAGATGGATGACGTGTTCCTGTGTGCATGCGTGCGTGTTTGTGCTGTAGATGTGACAGTGATCTCTGATCAGTATTCACCGCTGGCAACAGATCTCAGAAGCTCCAGCCTCTGAGCACAGCCATCTGGGCAGAGGAGAAACACACATTGACACACACATACAAATTATTATACAGTACCACACATACAAATACTAATACACACAAGCAGTGAAATGTCACAAAAACACGTCCTTGCGAGACACGACAAGACGGCCACACATGCAGTCACACGAGCATTATTTGTAAATTCACGTACACACTCACTGTATTTGCACAGACTAAAGTATACACTCATACCAGTTGTCAGATATTGTTCACACTCCACATAATTATATACACTATTCATCCTATCTACATAATTTGTTAGTTTATATACACATACACCAGTTATGTAGACATGTCAACTACTTTCATCATGTACAGTTCAAGGAACACAGAAAAGGACCAGAAATTTAGTATAATTACACACAAACACGAAAACAGCCTCTGCTTGTTTTTTATATTTGTGTTTTACTCGGTCTCTGTCTCCCTCTTCCATGTATACAAAGATTTACATACACAAACTTTTGTTTTTTTTAATATGCATGTTAAAACCCATAAAATACACATACGCTCACACAGTTGGACAGGTTTGCATTTTTGGGGAAAAGGAAAGAAGTCTTCGTTTATTTCGGCTTAGGATATACATTAGTGTGGGTCAAGTGCCTTCAAGTGTTTGTATTGTAATATCTATTCTGAACTTTCCCCCAGACTATTACCCCCTAGTTTTTGTCATTTAAAGGACTAAAATTAATCAAACTGATTGAAAATGTTTCAAACAATAAAAACTGAGAAAAAGTACAAATGAAAGAAGTAAAAAAATAAATAAATAAAAAACTGGAAAATACAAAACTAAAAAAGTAACCCTCTGCCAGCTAAGAGGACTCCACTGCAAACAATTTGAAAACTTGTTTCTATGCTTAGCTGGGGATTTTTAAAAAAAGATGCTATGTTGAATATTTTTAAATTTTGGAAATCAGATTTAGGGGAAAATGAATGACTTTGAAATCTGTGTACATTTTGATGCCTCATGTGTCTTTTCATGACTCATTGTGCACTGCATCCTGTACATCACTGCTCTGTCGTATTTTTAATCTGTGTGTTTGATGCTTGGTTTAAACTCTGCAGTGCTCAGTTGTCACCAGGTAAGCGGAGCGTTTTACCCACATTAGCAGCATTAAAGTTCTTCATCGCTGGAGTTTCTTCATTTGGAAATGACCCTGTAACATCGCTGACACGTTTTTCCACACCTCCACTGTTCTCTACACGTGTGTGTGTGTGTGTGTGTGTGTGTGTGTGTGTGTTGTGCTTCCTGTGCTGAGAATTTCAGCTTTTAGCTACTGGAACAGATCGCTTTCACCACAGTTTGCTAGTGGCCGCCGCCATTAGTACTAGCGATCGTTCATTAATGACGTGAAACCGTGGTCACTCGTTGGGTACCGAGGGGCTCCGTCAAAATGTTTTTTTTATGCTTTAATCCCTGATTAGCGACTAAAAATAGACCTGCAATAGAAACGTATTTAGGAGGATGCTTGTGAATACAAAGCATTACAACATTCAGCTCGTGCATCCCCCAGTTTTTCAACAATAGCACTAATAACACAACAGCAGCATTTGTTTTAGGTGCAGTCTGTTTGCACACATGTAGCAAGTGCAAACGTTTTTCTAGTGTCCAAAGCAGCAGCGCTTTTTCCTGTAACCACCATTAAAACCTTTACTGGGAAACAGCTGGAGGTCCCTCATCAACCGTCTGATCAACAAGTGTCAATGTGAAGAAAAGAGAAGTTTGTAGCCGCTCCATCCACCACTGTTTGTTTCACACAGCGAAAAATCTGCAGTTAAGCTGCGGAAGTTAAAATATGCAGATGAAGTATTAATAAGACAAAAGTAGATCTTATACAATTACTCGATTAGTCGATGGAATAATTGATAAAATACTCGACTACTAAAATAATCGGTAGTTGCAGCCCTACTTCACACCTCTTGGTCTTTAGAATTTGTGTAGCATAATAGGTATTAAACAGTAGATATCTATTTAAACCAGATGCCGTGGTTAAAAAAGGGCAATTTAAAGGGCAGTCAGAGGGCATCCTCAGCAGACACTGATTGCATAATTGAACTTGACTTGCCTTTGCCGAGGTGTTTAACAACTGACCAAATTCTTATTTCTTAGTATTTTTTTTCTTTTCTTAATTTTACTACACCTCTGTGGCAAAACCTTCTGACAGCTATCTTTGAATTTTGTCCTTCAAGGACAGAACTAAGCTACACTATATAGCAGATATACTTTCAAATGTAGAATGAAGGTCTGACGAGCCGAACATGTTGATGCTTTAACGCAAGCTCTGTTGTGTTGCTTTTAACATCTAAATTAAATCACTCACTAACTTTAGCGATGTTGTTAGTTGGGTTACTAGACCTGAAAAGGACAAGTAAAACACTCACAGTAAAAGTACTCACATACATCTTAAAAGCCCAGGACTGAACAACGCAACTTTATTATGCTTGTCAACAAAATCTAGTCTATTAGGCCTGCCCCACCCCAAAAATCTAAATTTTATCAGATAGGATTTGGCATTTCACTACCCCCCCCCCCTTTCCAAATTACTCAGCTAGTTTTAAAGAACCTGAGTTGAATTGGGATATTTGGCTAATGCTTTGAAGCTTTAACTTTGTGGGCAGCCCTACTGCTTTATAAAGTTGTTTGTTGTTTGTTTTTTTATAGTAGGCGCAACATGCAACTAAATCTAGTCTGAATAGCTTGTAAATTCCACATTAGGGAGGACCTTAATGTGGAATTTACAAGCTATTTAGGCAGCTTGTGTCTATTAGCATCATTAGCACAGTACAAAAAAAAGCCCTGTAGTCCCAGCATGGTATTTTACATGCTCCGATTGCATACCTTTTAATTTCACATTCCCTTGCTGCTTTAGGCCAGTCCAGATGTGGATGCATGAAAAAGATCTATTATGAGGATAGCGATATATAGTTTTGTTTCTTCAACATTCAGACAAAATGGGGTATAAATACTAGTGTGCTGGATACTAGAGGAAACAAATCAAGTCAAGCTGAATCTAGTTATATCATTTGTAGATATTTTTAGTCCTGATTATAAAGGCGGGAAGTCTTAACAATCATTGGCAATTATTAGGAAGTTTCTTTTTATTCACAAAAATGGATGTAAAGCCCTTGTTTCTCTACTCAAGTGTTCTTTGTTTGTAGCAGCAGATTACATGTTTGGATTCATGGTGATATTTAAGTGGCTTTCAGTGAGTGAAAGTCAGAGATGATATTAGGGGCTTTTTAGTGCAGATTTGATCCACTTTTGATACAGAGGGCATGACTTAATCTCATTCAAAACACAATAGATGCTTTTATCTCAGAAATAAAGCCAGTGGTTGGCTGCCATCATCTCCCACATATACATACACGTTTAGGAAATTTAAAAAAAAAACAACACAAGACTGGTCTCCTCCCATCTTTGGTGTTGGTACTGATAGTCTTGAGACTGTACGCACATTCAGTAAAGACAATCTAACAGTTTAGAGGCTAATAGATAATTGATTTCCAGGCCAAGACATCTTGTCCCAAGTTATGGTCATTGTTGACAGTCTGACAATAATGTAGATACAAAATGTTACAACATAGTGAATTCTGGCCAAAGTGTTTCCCTGCATGTAGCCAAAGCTTACTACAGTAAAACATGTTATTTAATACTACTCATTATTACTACTAAAAGTATGAGTAGCAGTTGTCCTAATTGTATGACTTCTGGTAGTTTCTGGTGCAAAAATCTTGTCCCTTGCCAACACATTCTGCATATGCAGATATGTTTTCAGGTTGTAAGCACAGGAAGCAGTACAGAGCGCAGGCGAGGCATTTGTTTCAGTTCTCATTTATTATTACTTTTGTATATTCTACCAAGACGGCACAGGCTTTGCAGCACAGAACAGCTTGTACTGTGCAGGGTATTTTCTCCTTTGCAGTGAATTTAATTTAAAACCAACAAACAAAACACAACCAAGTTGTAGAAATTCAGCTATGCTGCTGCTCCCCTCCTCTTGATGTATCTGACCCTTCTCCAACATAGACATCTTGGGATAATTACTAAAGATGCCCATGTTGATGAATTCCTGAGCATTGATTGTAAACCTTCCCTTTTAATGTGAGTGAGCAGAAACATCAGCATGCTAAAAAGTGGCATTATGTGTACATCGTGTACTTGCAAGGAAGCTAGATCGAGCGTGCATGTGCAGACACACAAATGCATGTCTTGTCATGCATGACCCACACAGCTGAAACAGGATGTATAGAGAACTGCAGAAACAGGTTGCGTCATGTAGTATAATGAGTGCTGCAGATAGTTTCCTTCTTCCTGCTCACACTGAGGTTATTTGTGCCATGCTTCTGTTTGCATACAGCTGTTGAATGCTGAGTTTACACTTGGCGGTCTTTTGCACTGTTCATTCACACTGTGTCTAATGACCTTTTTGTCCTTGTTGCATGCAGTAACAGTGTAAGTTACACAGGCCATTTGCTACAGCACCAAACCTGCGTCCATATTTTTGCACATTGCTTGGTGTTGTACAATCAAGTTAGACTGTTACTTAGTAGTGATCACTGGCACAGATGCACAGTTTAAACAGAGTGACAAGGGCACTACTGCACTACAGTGCAGTGAGACAGCTCAAGAAATAAAATATACAGAGAAATACACGAACCCACACTTCTGTCAGATGGAGGATTAAACAAGATGGCTAGAAATGACTAATGGCAAAAAAAAAATTATGTAGAACAATGGGCATCCAAGGTTGCGTAATTTAAATTCTGTCAGTGTGTTGCGAGATGCAATTGAGCTAAGCAGAGAGACAGCTACTGAGCAGAGCAGGGCACTGACACTGCTGAGGTTAGTGGTTTGATTCTCACTGGGGCCACACATAAAAAAAAAAAAGGTGATCAGTCAGCTGAAAGGCTTATTTGATTAAAACAGCCGTTCAGTTTTACATTTACCCATTAAAATGTCAAGTACGGTGTATCCTACTTGCAGTTAAGACATTACAAATAAATCATTTAATTTCGCGCTGTACTTGGGTGGGAAAGGTGCACACGTGAGGTGTAAACACACAAGGCGTAAACTGAAACCGTGGTACATATACAGTATAATGGACTTTTTCCTCTCTTGCTGCCTCACATTGATTAAGTCTGAAACTGTCTGTGTAGTTCTGAGGGGGGACACCACAAATGAAAGGCGGTGAGATATGCTGTCGGATGGTGGGCAGGATGGAGCAGCATACATGGCTGTGTGGAGAACAGCAGACTTGAAAGAGAGATGGTGGCCTGTCTTTAATCGAGCCAGAGGAAGAAGGGAATGTGCAAGCAATTAGCAGGAATCCCCGAGCACTGGGCTTTTTTTTTTTTTTTTTTGCTGCTTTTTTTTCTTCCATTCCCCCCTTCTATGAAAATTGAGGCAGCCAATTTCTGCAGCGAGTGGTTGGCGTGTGTATGCGCGCGCGTTTATATATTGGAACTACACCCTCAGTCACTAACTTGCTTATTCACTGCCTGGCTTCCTACAAACACACACAGGACATCTGTGCTGCAGCACCTGAGCATAATCCTGTACCAGAAAATCAGGTGAAAATGCAGAAAAGAAAGGGAATGAGAGGGAAAGATGCGAAAATGGAAAATGAGATATACAAACAGATGGTGGATGGACAGAAAAGGGAGAAAGGGTGAAATAATGATAAATGGTAGAGGGGTTTAGACTGCAGCATCTTCCTGTGCTAACCTCAGTCACGATGTCTTGTTTTGCCACACTGCAGACAGCGCCAGTGTATGTGAACCCACACTAGCCAGCTCATTGTAACCATCAATCGCTCTCAGGTGAAAGGACCACAGGATTACTGCACGACTTTTCAGTCCACAGACCTGACAACAAGAGTCAAAAATTCAATTCATTAAAAAATAATTTGTGTATGTGTGGGTTTGAAAACTCTACTGCAAATTATTCAAAATAAATTTAATGGAGCCTGGCTTTTGAGTATTCATTTTTGTTCTGTGGTTGAGGTCTGTTGCATTGTTATTTATCACATAAATATCCTAATTTGTTATAGTTTTTGCATTCCTTAATTTTTTTTTTTATTTAATTGTAGCTGGCTTAGTCAGTTTTTTTCCCCTGAATACAGGAAGTGTTTCTTGAACACTTTGTTTTGCTGCAAATTAGCCTGAAGTAACTCTGCTTTCAACATACACTATATTGCCAAAATTATTCGTCTGCCTTCTTACGCATGCGAACTTGAGTGACATCCCATTTTTAAACCACAGGGTTTAATATAATGTTGGCCCATTCTTTGCAGCTATAACAGCTTCAGCTCTTCTGGGAAGGCTTTCCACAAGGTTTAGGAGTGTTTATGGGAATTTTTGAC
>JAVDPK010000881.1:1130644-1158136 GCA_034780415.1 Cichlasoma orientale | reverse complement strand
ATGGCCTCCGGTCTGGCGGATCAGTTCAAAGGCCTCCATTGAATTTTCTAAAATAGGCCATCATCGATTCACAAAAAGACTCTAGTGACGATATTAGGCAGGAACAAGCTGCAAGTTCGGCACAGCAGGTGTGGAAAGCAGCCAAAGCCGCCCTCTCGGTGCCAAAGAGAGGTCCGGGCGATGCCGTAGCGTGCAAGGGGGCGCAGTACGAGCGCTGTATATACACAAAACATGGAGACAGCAGAGTTTTCAGGATTCTGGTGTTGTTCAAAAAAGTGATTTCCGATTATTCTTTGTTACATCGGTAAATAGACTCTGATGCACAGGATGTATGAAGGGCTTATATATAAAATGAAGAAATTACTTGTTTTGCAAATATATTTATGACTGTGTTATTGTATCTATTTTAAAATCAATCCAGTCCTTTTTGGCTACTCTTTATAGAACTGTAATGTTATATTGGTTACAGTTTCTTGGTCAGGTATTTCAGGGGAAAATACATTTTTAATGTCACTGATAGTTTTTACCCTCATTAATAAAGAATATATGAATGTCACTTTGCTAAGAAGTGATTGCAGCTTCTACCTTGTAACAGGAGTGTTTTTTCTCGCTCAAAATGACGTAATATCATTCATGAGAGGGATGTTTAACACACATAAAACAGATTATAGGCTAAAAATTAATCTAAAGCAATTTAAATACAACCAGTCTTTTTTTCTTTTTTTTTGGCAAATACCAGAAATCACTTTTTGGCAGATGATCACTTTTTAGCACAACACCGGCATATCTCCAAAACTTTCCAAAAGTCTGTGATGTCACCAGAAAAAGTTGCTGAATTTTTTGCTAGTTTCTTTTTGCAAAAGAAGTTGCTAGTCAAGGCCTAGTGACAAAGTCACTAAGTCGGCACCGGCACCGGCCGCCGGTGTTGCCAGAAACTGATTGCAGCTCCTACCACGTGACGGGAATGTTCTTTATAACTCAAAATGAATTGATATCATTCATAAGAGATGATTTTTAAGATTTGCTTAACAGATTATAGCCCAACAACTCATTTACAACAATATAAATACCAGCAATAGTATTTTTGGCAAGTAGTACAACAATACAATGTTTTAATTACATTACATTAAAATATCAAATGAAATGAAATGTCATGAAAAAAGATCAACATTTTCTTTGTACACTTCTGGGGAGGGTGGAGGGGGATCTGAAAAAGAGTACTCTTTGCACACGTGAAAATGTTGATAATTGTGAATGACCCCTAAATGATTTGCTTATTGCTGATTTTAGATTTTATTTACATTTTACACAGGATTCCAACTTTCTTGGGACACAGGGTTATATTTGGATACAAAGCCCTTTATTTGATCATGAAGGGAAGTTTATTGTCTCACAACAGAGAAATCTTCTTGCTGTATTTTCATTGATCTGGCAAAGCCGGCAACATGGATAACGTGCATTCCCTCCAATCCTTCTAAATCTCTTTCTGCATCTGTCAGTGCCAAACAGCTCAATACAAGCAGAGCACATGAATCTTCATGATGCTGCTCCTGATCACAGCACTCAGAGCAAGACATAGTTCAGAGAAGCACGGCATCCACAGGAGGCTGGCATGATGTGACACATAAATAAATGAGCAGTCAACAGAAGAACCCTCCAGGATACAGAAATAAAAAGATTTGGCTTTGTTCAATAATTTTCTAAACATCTCTGACTGTGCTGAAATGCATTTCTTAATGTTTTTTTGTATTTTGCCCACTTTGTAGTTCTTATGAGACGGTGGTACTGTATCATCACCAGACTATCAAAAAATGCTCTAATTAATTTTTCTGTTGCTATAGCTTTAGCTGATTATATTTAAATTATTTAAAGTGTAAAAAAAAATAGAAGATGAGGAACAATAATGAGAGGATAAAAAGCCTTTTTAGAAATTGATTAAGCTTCATATTTGTGTTGAACTTTTAGCTTTATCCACCGTGTGATGTTTTTACAACACAGCACATTTGCATAAAGCTCTGTAGTGCTTGAGCAGTATTTGGCCTCCAGTGCTCAAGCAAGATGCCCAGTGTATTAACTTTGAAACCTCAAGTCAGGGGTGTCAAATATGGCCAGAACTGGGCCACCAAAGGGTCTAAACCAGCTCACTTAGATGGCTTTGCAAACTGTGAAAACTGCAGAGGTGTGTTGATGCCAGCCTTACTGCAAAGAGGCTGAAATTATGAAAAGTTATTTTAGATTTAGACACTTTGTTCAAATCAGAAATAAAATTGTGTAACGATTGTTTAGATTCAAAACATTACATTTTAGAATGTACTTTTATCTCTTTATCCAAAAAAATGGAGAAAAAATTGTCATGGATTTTTTTTTTTGTAGTGGATCAACTGTTTCAGGCCACTTTAGAGCCAGTGGGGCTGTTTGTTACTTATTAGCTAAAATCTTGCCTTAAATCCTGTCTAAACTCTTAAAGCATGACTATTTTAAATACTACTACAAATTTTACATTGTTGCCTGCTTGTACGAAAGCGCCGACGGACGTTAAATCATAATCATTCCTTTGTGCTCACATGCTGTGTTTATGTACATTTGTTTTGCAGGGTATTAATGGTTTTAATAAATCAAATGGAGTGAATGAACAAAAAATATATAGATGGGGGCTCGCATCGCGTTATTATTTATGTTATCATTACTATGAAAAACATGCCCTATGCCTGTGGGCAGTTTTTACCAGGCCTGCGGCGCCTTTTCAAGCTTTTCATACCATATTTAGTGCTGACTTTAACAAATGTCTTGGATACAAATTTTGGTGACATCAATATACGTACAGGCGACGTACATTGAATGTGACGCGTGAAACGAAAGCAAGAGAAAAACAAAATATCGTATTCGCAGGAGGATGATGAATATGAAAATCTGAAGAACTGGGATTTATAATATTTTTAAAGACATAAATGTTAATCACTGTATGTGTGATGATGGTTGTGCAAAGTTTTGATCGGAGTGGCCCACCCATTAAGGAGAAGAATGGGGTACATGCATACTCTACGATCATTGTAGTAAGATTATTATTATTTTGATAATTACTTTTTTTTATATCTCTAGCCAAAGGCCATTTTTTTCTTCTGTGCTCAAGAGATGATAAATGAGTGATGGGCTTGTAACTTGTCAATTTTTAAAGTGTCCATGGGAATTTTATGAAAGATGACATTATGGCTTGTATGTAAAATTGGCCTGTTCCGATTCCTGGGGCATCAAATACTGCTGTTTTGTTGAACCGCTGCCATCTGCAAATTACACACAGTGTGTTCTTTGACATCTGAGGCTGATGCACCGTGTTTGGACATCTAACTTGTCAAATGTCACATGTCTGTGCTCATAAAGGACCCCTGGTATTGCATTTAAAGGCACTGTGCAAGTGCAAGTTTTCATTGTACAGGGTTTTTTTTTTTCTGTGAATGGGTGTATTTCACCTCAAACCACGGCCTTTTTCTAAACCTTGCCAGGTACTTGTGCCTCAACACAAGCAAGAATAATAACCAAGTTTTAAGGGGAAAAAAAAAACAACTCTGAAAATGAAACAAATCTAGGACTGAAAGCCAAGTGAAACAATGAGAAATACTAAGCTTCCACGTAGGGATGTATATCACCCTTACAGCCTCCCTGGGTATTTTACATTGCTGTAGCTGGTCTTCAGTACACAGATGTCAAAGGAAAACATTTATGTAATGTGGAGATGCCAGTGTTATCTGACAGATTTGGCAGCATTTAACACCTGTGACTTGTACTCACTCTGTTATAAGACAGACTTGTAAAACTAACGTCACGTTTACATAAACGGGTCTGTTGTTTCATATCTGGAAGACTCTTATGAAACCCTAATCAGTGAGAATAATAATGTAATAACCTTCATTATAGCAAAGAGAGCTGCATGTGTGAAGACAAGTAAAAGAAAAATCAGTTGGATTGGAACACACTGTGACGCAGGATTGCTAGCTCTGCCTCAGGCTGCTGAGCTGTGAGCATGACTGTTGAGTTTATTTTGCCTCATATATAAAATGACTAAACATGAAGAAAAAAAAATAACAGCTGTCACAGTTGAGTTAAAACAAAGTTGGCTGTGCAAAAATATAAAAGCTATATGTCAGTACATCCATAGTGTTCATCATCTGCCATTCAGCTGCAGATAAACAGGCTGTATAGGGATGATCGACCTGTGCGTGTTGTGTAGAAAGATGAGAAAATTTATGTTTACGTGACTGCCATAACAATCAAATGCACACCTCGGAGGAGCGGAGGATACTTCAGTAGCACGATGTTGGAGAATTATGCCACATAATTTTTTTTTTGTTGTTTTTTAGCACAGAAACTCAGATGACAGAACTGATTTATATATTTTTGTTTCAATGTTTGAGGATACCGGGTTGGAGGGAAAGTCTGGATAATAAATACCACAAGGGAGTTTTCTTTGACAGACTTTTGTTATGAATCAGAATGATCTACAACCAGAAATGTTCAGGTGAGCACACTTGTCAATGTAAACCAGTCATTTTGTCAAAACAGATTTTAAAATAAATGTTGTTTTTTTTCTTGTACTGTGACAGGTGTCACAGGCAAGCACAAACTTTTCTTACATGTGTAACCATTAAGTTTTAATCGCACAGAATATCTAAGGTTGTACATAGGACTAATTGTTTTTTTTCTATTTTCCATTATAAAATATGTGAATCTCTTCTTAAAAGGATACTTTGTGTGTATTAACTTCATCATACAACCAACAGCACGCCATAGATATTGAAGCATTATATACAATAATTACTATGTTAGAGCAGCTTCACACAAATATTGGAAAATAGGCCAAACTGTGGCTGTGGCTCTTTCCAAATGTTAATAAAAATCTACCTGTCTGCCTTCCTACACTTCTAAAGCAAACGACACTTTGGGTTGATTGATGCAAAAAGCGTAACAAGGGCATGCGGTATGTGCTAGAGCCCAATGGATAAGGGATTTTACCAATACTTTAAAAGTCTGATATTTCAGTCTATCAGCTGATATCTTTTTCTTTCAGATGCACGAAACATAATCAGATTTCCTTAACAGTTGTTATGTGTAGTTCCGTATTTACTTATTTAGGCTCATTTAAGCTCTTTGTCTTTGTGGCGTCCCAAACGTGTTGCCAACAGGGAAGTTGCAGAGAGCCCTCAGGTGGATAAACGGTGCAGCGAGGTCACTCATGGTTGAAGGGTGATTCTCCCATCTCTTCTTTACTTTTTAAATTTTCATTTATCAGCTGTTAAAAATGTTGATACTGATATCGGCATTGAAAATATTGGCCAGCAAATCAGTCGGGCTCTACTATATGTCTGACTGGCAGATAGTCAGCCAATGAATAGTCGGGGACATAAAGAGGCACCTTAAAAACTGGTAAGTTTTAGAGGTGCTGGACAGAGCAAGGATTGCTTAAACCATCAGTTCCAATCATTTAGCTTCACATTTCCAGTACCTTTTAAAGGAGTATATCAGTTGTCTCTTAACACTCAAAGATTAAAAAAAAAAAAAAAAAAGAAAAGAAAAAAATTGTTTCTCCAAAATGTCAGATTATTCTTTAAAGATTGCTTTCAATAGGTAAAACTTTGTTCAGAAAGGATTTGAAATCGTGGGAAAAAATCAGCGCATCATTAACCATGCCTGTTTGCATATATAGCAGACCGAGGCAGGTATCTGTGTAGACTGAACAAGATAATTGTTTTGGGGATAAATGAATCCCCGGTTCTTTAACTCTGAAACAGTTTTACTTTGTGTGTTCAATCCCACGAGTGAAAGAGTATTTTGTGTAATTAAAATTGTATGCTGTGTTTGTATGCTAGGTTTTGTCACATCAAAAGAATCCTTTCCAGAGGAGAGACGTTGTACATCTTGACTTCCCTCTTCCGTGACAGTCACTTTAAAGTCCTCGTGTTAAAAGAGGCACTAAGTTGTTTTTTAATGATTTTTTTTTTTGTCTGTGTGAAAGCGGTTGTGTATGTGCTTGTACAAATATGTGAGTAGTCGTGCAATTTCTTTCCCAGTGTGTGTCCTTTTGTCCAGGATGCTGTGATTTTAGCAGTCAAATCAGGAAACTGCCCGCAAGACGTGCTGTTGATCTTTGGTTATGGGATGAGTATGTAAACATGTTTGCTTAATGCTCAATAAGAGCCTCACTGAAGTCTGTAGCAACCCCCCCCCCCTTCCTTCACAATGTCTCAATAACCTTCAAAGTATCCCTGCTCCATATCTCCCTCTTTTTTTCTGTCCAATATGCATGCCACCTGCATCCACAGGGCCGCGTGACAAACACTCTGAAATGTTGTACTCTAAATTCCCTCAGTGCATTTGTAGTGGAGCTCTTCACCAGATTAAGTTTAATTCCAAAATGAGATATCCACCATTTTAAAAATACTGCACACTACCAATGCAAAATGAGTGCTGGGCTGGAAGCAAAATTCAATGTGGATTATCATTGAATGTATTAGTAAAGTCAAGACCTTTGCTGATGAAAGAGGTGTGCACTGCTTCTAATCACTGCCTGTTAACATGGTTTATATGTAATGAAGAAAGCCCTTGCTTTTTACTGATAATGCTTTTCTTACAGGGAACTCTGTCTGCCTTCTGATTGAACTACATGGTCATCCAGTTTGTGCTCACGCTTAGTCACATTACTGTCCTATTATGAGGGGAAAATCTTGCTTACAGAATCTTTTATTACAAGGCCTCAGTGCAACAGGTTGATTTGCATACATCAGAATAAGAATACAGATACAAGTCTGTGTTAACAAGACAGATCAGATGATGGAACTGATTTGTAGTTGTTTTGGTTTGATATTTCGGGAAGCCAGGATCAAAAAAAAATCCTGTGGCGTTTCTGTGACAGCTTTTTTTTTTTTTCCTTAGCAGAATGGTGCCACAGCGACAAAAGGTCTGCAACTGTTGCCATGCATTTCACAGCTCATCGTCTAGCATTTCCCCTTGATTATCAATATTGACACTGTACACAATTCCTGATGGTTAAAATAAGCATTTCGAAGACCACCACTATCTCCCTCCCATGGTGATATTTATGTGTAATCTGCAACACACTTGCATTTATGACTCTCCTTGCGGTAGGCATAAAAAAAAACAAAAACTGTGCTTCCTTCATCCACTTTCATATGGCATATTTTATTCCTGGCATCTAGCAGCATATTTTTTCTTGTACAGCGTTCAGCCTGAAATGAGTTGCGACTGAATTAAAATGTAAATGTACATAGAATGCGCTTTATAACAATCCTCACATATAACCCTGGACAAAAGATGTCAAGATCAAAATTGCGACTCAGACATATTTCCTAGTGATCCAGGGAATTTCATTCAGCGTAACTCTGCTGTATTTTCTTTATGCCGTGGACTCTGTATTGATGCCTGCTGTTTTTGAATGCAAGATGCAGAATAATAGGAAGTCATTTTTGCAGTAAATAGTATGTCGTTGACTTGGTACTTGATGATTAATGAGTAAGGATTTTTTTTGTATTATTTTGTTTGCATGGGTATAGCCATTCAAGAGAAAGTTGGCTTACAGGGAGGGGGCTTAAATCATCACACTGAACTGAGGGGCTGCAACAAGGCTCATTATAAGCTAAATATGACTGTTTTGAACTGTGAATCTTGAGTTCTTAACAAGGATAAAAAATAAAGAATACTGTCGACCCCTTTTATTTTATAATGATACAAACTGTAACCGGCACGTCTGGTTCCTGGATGATTTGAGCTGCGTTTGCAGTGTGTTATTAAGTCATTGTTGCATCTTCTAATGGACATTAGAGGGCAAATACTGTGAATGAAAAGATTACTGGATTCTGGATCCATAAGATGATTTACCTTTAAATGCACAGATCTTTTCCATGTATATAATAATCCTAAATGACAGAGGTCTGAAAATTATTCATATTTGTATTCATAACATTTCTCATACCAGCAATTGCTGTGTAAAAATAATAACGAATAATTGTTCCCTGCCGGGCCTGTTACTGTTGCCTAGATTCAGCTCAGTAATTACTGTCTTTCTCCGTTTTGCTCTTGCAGAGGCACCTCCCTCTGGGATGTCCAAGAATGGATACTTCTTTCAAGAAATGGGTGAGTGTGAACCGCCACCACAAGGACAAAATTTTCAATATTTGCTCCTTTTCCACAGTGTATTAAAAATGGGAAACAAAGCGTGGAATCTAACGATTGTCGTTGACATCGTTTGAACATCTTTCTACCAATAATGTGTATTGTGTAGAATCTATTTAGAGTGAAAGATGTGACTTAGAGTTTGAAGCTGCAGCACAGATAGGAAAACTCTCCCAGCTCCCACAGTCCACTGCATTTGGATATAAACAATGAACTTTGCTCCAACTGTTATGATAACGGCAGTTTCATTACCTTCAAGCCAAGGAGAGGCACCCAATTAGTATGTGCAGCACAAGCAGTCAGGACAGAATATACTTGCATTGGATCTCCCTGTCTCCCCCAGCCAATTATTCCCCTCCTGCAACACACCGTTTCATTCAGCATATTCACAGAAGGCCCCCCGCTGCAGCTCAACATAAATGTCTTCATTAGACGACCTTTTATCAAGATATTAATGCAATTACAATACCGTCAGCGAGTAAGCATTGCAAATCATTGTTATCTTTAGTGGTTCATTAGCAAAGGTTGGTGTGGAACCTAAATGCTCTTGTTGCGAACTTGGCAATTAAAGGGTGAATCACGGTGGCACGGAAAACAACATTTGAAGTGTGTTTTGCGCTGCAGAAGCAGCTCTGTTGTACGCTATCTGTGTCATTAAGTTCTTTGCAATGGTGTTAAAAGTGGATAGGTTACTGAGACACAGCAGTGTTATTCACCAAACATGGCAGTTATGTATCTTGTTTGAGTAATTCTCCAAACACAAAGTAAGAAAGCTCCAAACTTTCTTTTAATGATCCGAACATGCTACCGTGCGATTGTTGTTTCTTTATGTCCCAGCTTTTCACAGCTTCTCAAAGGCGGCAGCAAAACCCTGCACACCGTTTGAAGGATGCACATCAATCATTTAATGTTTTCAGCATTCTTCGTCCCTCAGCTCTTGTTCTTTCTTCATGTTGCGAACTTGTATTCACTGATCAGAGTTACGGCGGGCAGCTTAGCTTTACATTAGTCTGGTTTCAGAAATGAGCTGTTTATTATTTCAGTCACATTATGAATGGAGTTTGATTTCTTTTTTTTCTATTTTAATACAAGAAGCCCTAATTCTGATGATTTGCATATTTGGAGTTCTAGTTAAAATTTATGTAAATATAAATTGCAGGATTGGTACAAGGATAGATTTGAATATTTTTCACCCAATAGTACATAACATTTAATAAATCTCCCCATTGGCATTGAATTCTTTAACAAAACCTTCATTTTGTACTTCCAGTTTAGCAGTTGCTTCTCTCCTCCAAGGTGATTTGAAAGTCAGAGCCCAGCTGGTAAGTCTGAGGCACAGAGGGATGCAGGCAAGGCAGCTACACTGCGAAGTTCAAATAATGTCAAGTGCTGAGGGTTGATCCTGATGCAAGACAAACTGAATGAACTGAAATTGGGGCCTCCTCACGTATAAGGTCAGCAGATAAAGAGCACAAGTGAGATATTGTTCTTGTCGCATCAAGCCGATTGCTGGATGATATTTGGAAGCCCACCAGTTACTGTAGCTTTAGATTTAAGGGGCTGCTGTCTTAGGGAGAGAGAGAGAGAGGGATGACTCATACAAACAAGCTCCAGGCTGGGTCCTGTGATGCTTACCGCCATGCGAAGTCCTGACCACTGCACACCGAAATCCTGCAAAAAACCGCATTTACCTGCTGATTCACGAAAGACTTGTCATGTCTCACTTGTCAAACAGCTTAATTTCCCTAATATTCTTTGACAGTTTGTGGCATTTTTAGGTTTTTAGGCGTAAAGGACCTCTGCTTAGAGCTATTTGTGCATTACACTAATTGAAAGCGCTTTTTAGTTGTTTTTGCTGCTTCCATTGACATTAACAGTACTCTTATGTATTCGTATGAACAGCTCCCATTGGGCAGCAGAGGAAACATGAGTTGATTTTAAAAAACTAATTTAAGCTTTTGCACCAAAAAGGGCACCCTATGAATGACTTAAAAAACCATTTAAAGTTACATCCTATACCATATTTTTCTTTGACTGAAGTCTTCTGGACTTCATTGTCCAGCCCAAAATGATTGGATTCATCTCTTACATACGCTGACACTAATATTAGGTCCATAACTTACCTATTATAAAAGCTGTAGAGGAGAAATATTTGGTTCTTAGGCTGACAGTGTGACAGTGTTTTAAGTTGTAATATCTAGTTAAAACTTTCAGCTGCATATTACATCTTTTTTTTTTCTATTTTGCACTTCACGCTGAAGGTGTCAGACTCAGCCATATCATCTGACAATAAAAGAGAGGCTGTTTGACTAGTGAGCTTCCTTCTTTCGTAGCTCAGGTGACACTAAAGCAATATTTTCATATAATTTTCAGGGTTTTTGTTTTAAGCAGCAGATGTTTATTACAGAGTCTGGATGGTTCACTGACTGTCAGATGAGTTGTCACAGAGTAGCATAATTTCTGTAACAATTTCCTGTCAGTGTCTAAACTTTTACCATCCTGGAATTGGCATTGTGGTGGTGTTTTGTGATTTTGTGAAGCTGGACTATTTTTATTTTGTGGAAAACTTTGCTCAGAAATTTTATTTATTCCTTGCACTCTGCTCTGTGTTTTGAAAGTGTGCAGTAAACATCTACAAAGCACTGAAAAATTAACACACTTTTCTTCACTGTTGGATTTTTGGCTGAGGATAACAACAGTGATTAAAGTGATTTTGCTGCCCTGCCTGGTAGCCGGTGAGGTCCAGGAGGTGACCCTGTGCTGTTGTGTCCCCAGAGCAGCGGGAGGTGGAGCAGGAGGAGGGCAGCGAGGGCCGAGAGGAGGGACAAGATTCGCCGATCGCCTGCGGAGATGACATCCACCTCTATGACAACCAGATCAGCCCTGGGCCAGGTCAGTACAGAGTGTGAGTGAGGGGAAGAAAGTGGGAGGGCAGCAGGGGTTAGAGTATGCAGTCTGGATAAGGAGGAAGGAAAAACCTTGATGAAGCCACAGAGAAGGATTTTTAAATGAGAGTGCAATTAAGGGAGATGGAGTGCACAAGGAGAAACACTGTTAGATAAATGATTGAAAGTGCTGAGAGGTGCCATAGGATAGAAATTAAATTGATGGAGAGAACTCAGAGGAGAAGAGGGACAGAGAAACGAAAGAGAACAGGATTTATTTGCAAAAAAAGAAAAGTAACATTTTTGGTTTACCCAAAAGCTGAAAGCGTTGTCTTACCATTTTTCCTTTTTTTTTTTTAAACCTGTCAAACTGTTAGAAACAAAATGTCAAAGATTAACTTGGTACTAAAACCTTATCAAAGATTAATTTAACGCTGAATTCCTTTTGTTGGGTTTGAAAAACACTGTCTATATAATCATTAGAATATGCTGAACCCGCAGAGAATTACTGCCATAATCTGCAGTCCCCCTCACTGTTTTCTGCTCATGTTCAGCTGAGCTTTCTCTTTTCGTTTTGCAGTCCATTAGTTTACTTTTGGTGCATGTGTCACGACTCGCATCAGCATTGCCAGTTGCAACAAGCATCAGTTTGCAGTAAAAAGCTTCAATAAACCAACTGTGTGCTGTTTTTCCAGCACCAGCAAAAAGTCAAAGTTAGAGAATAATTTGTAAAAAAAAATAAATAAATAAAAAAATCCAAAAATACCAAAATACTGGCACAATTAACAGCAGCTAAAGTCGTTTGGGGGAAAAGTGCTGAATTGGCCCCAAACATGAATCTGTGTGAAAACCAGTATCTGTGATGCTACCCTGTTTATAAACAGGTAAAAAATTTACCATTTAACATCTTGTTACATTGATGTTGTTAATAGGGTTACAACAGGAGCAAATGGCCATTATCATGTTTATTCTGAACTGTCACATTCTGGTCTGACTGGGACTTCTGTAAAATGACAGATACAGAACCTTTCATTCAAAATATGATCTATTTTTTTAACTAATGGTACATATTATCGTCTTGTCATCCATCCATCCATTTTCTCCCGCTTATCTGGGGCCGGGTCACGGGGGCAGCAGCCTCAGCAGAGAAGCCCAGATCTCCCTCTCCCCAGCCACCTCCTCCACCTCATCCCCCCAGATGAGCTGGAGGAGGTGTTCCCAGGCCAGCCGAGAGAGATAATCTCTCCAGTGTGTCCTGAATCTTCCCCGGGGGCCTCCTCCCGGTGGGACATGCCCAGAACACCTCACCCAAGATGTGCCCAAGAGGCATCCTAGTCAGATGCCCGAACCGCCTCAACTGGCTCCTTTCGATGTGGAGGAGCAGCAGCTCTACTTTGAGCCCCTTCCCGAATGGCTGCGCTCCTCACCCTGTCTCTAAGGGAGAGGCTGACATGATACCCCTTGTCTTCTATGACAAGAAAAAAATGTTTCATATTTTGGGTTAAACATTTCAAAGTTTGCGGTTTGGATAGGTGACTTTTGGAATATGCCTCTTCCAGTCAGTGGTCTCCTTTCTCTGCTGTTCAACTGTGTGATCAGTATCACCAGTGCAAATTTTCCTTGCTTTTGAACTTTTTTAGGGAATTTTTTTTTTTTTTTTACATTCTTTACAGAGGCTGAATAATCATACAGCATCATATAGAAAGGAAGCAAAACTCTGGTGGGCTCTGGCCTCACAGAGACCGATGGTGTGATGGTGTTGGCTTGATGGACAGCTACTCAGCTGCAGGTGCAGATGATTTTGACCCCATCACCACAATCCCAGTGGGTCAACAGGTTATTGTTGCCATGGTAACAGTCACAGGTGCACTCTAGGGAGAGATGCCCATTCACTTTGAATGTGACAGGTGACCATGTCACTTAGGCTGGTTCTCCATACATAGTAACACTTAAGGCATCTGACAAGAGAGTTGGAGTCATGCAAGCTGGGGACAAGTTGGGGGAAGAAAACAAAGGTGATAGCTCTCGGGTTCTGTTTGTGTCAGGCCTAAAATAAGAGCAGAAAATACTTTTTACTCATTACATTGAATGTTTGATTCATACATACATGTTTGACTCATTACATTGAATACATTGATTCAAAAATTCAACTTTATTTTCAGTACCTGCAGTGAATTATAAAACTCCTCACAATGTTCCCAAACAGCCAAGAAATATTAAAGGGATATATGCCACATTTAAGTATAAGTCTATGAAGGGGATATGAAGAATTGATATAATCTCAAGTTATGTAATTATCTTACTGCCCAGCCATAATCTCAGCCAGGATATTCACATCCTGGGCTCCAGTGATTTGTATAATATTCCTCTCCTTCTATACAGCTGTAATATGTTGAATTCTCGCTGCTGTCAAAATTCTCACCTGCAGGTGCAGAATGTTTGTCATGCCCAGCAGTTCCTGCTCAGATTTTCAGTGCATTACTCATTGACAGCACAGCTGAATGCTGATTAGAGTGTTTTGTTTTCATTCCTGGCTTGCCCCCCCCCCCCCCACCCTCCCAAGTCTATCTGTCACATACATTTGATCCCAGTATCATTAGTTGTTTGCATCCTTATTTTTGCTTCTAATTTGTGTCACAAATTATCACGTTATTTTTATTATACTGCATCAGCAGACCACTGTGGAATATGTCCACCATGTCAAATCAATGTAAGACTGACTAGGACTTTTAATCACATCCTGTCTGACTAAATAAGCAGTGGTTTGGAAAAGCAAATAACTCAGTGATTACATCATACTAAGAGACAGCAGCCCCTACCTTTAATCTAATTTTAAAAACATCTGTCTCTTTAATTAATTCATGGCTTTCTTTCATGAGAAAATGTATCTTTCCAGCCTGTTTTCTAGGACAGTAGTCAATCTTGACCTTTATAATTTTGTGCCTGTTATATATTCAACTCCACTGTATTAGCCATTATATGTTTTATGCTGGCAACCAGAATTTATATATACAAAATGGATTATAGTAGCTAGGAATATGCCTCCCCAAAAGCATGTCACAAAAGGTGATGCAAGCACTGTCTATTCCCTGTCAGAGGAAAAATAAAGACTAAAATATGTCCACAAAATTCTCAGCATTTTATAACTCAGGAGGGCTGAGGGCAAACTAGACTATTTCACCTTCTCTACCTCCCCACCAATCACAGGTCTTTAGACCGGATGAGATGAGTAGCATAAAGCAGTATAATGAGCAAAAAAGTATGTGTAGAAAGTTAGATGTGGCAGCACAATGAATTAAACAGAGGATCTTGATCTTGGAGGGTGGGGTTTAAATTCCATGTGAGGACAAAGGTCAACAGCGGAAAAAGTCCTCTTATTTTTAGGTGTATTAAGCACGAGCACAGGCATGTGCTCATCTGATAATAGGTCTTAGAGGGGGGAAAGCAGAGAGAGAGAGCTGCAGGAGGAAGGGTTTCTATATTCATTTTTATTTCCCTTCTCTTGGTTCATGCCTGGTTTCAGAACAATACTAACAAATACAGTCATAGTAAAAAGAAAGTACCCCCTCGGTCCATTCTAAGTTTTTACATATCAAGACATAATAAAATAACCTGGTTCTGACCAGGTCTTAGAATTAGGTAACTACAACCTCAGATGAACAACAAAACATGACATTACACCATGTCATTACCATGTCATCAAAAATTAAGCCAAAATGTAGAAGCAGTGTGTAGTAATAGGAATTTAGAAGGTAAGTAGCAGCCAGGTGCTGATAGATAAGAGAAGTTCTGGCAGTTTGCTTGTCTGGAACATTTGGCTTATGTTAACACAATGGCAAGGAGATGAGACATCAGCATTGATCTTAGAGAAGTAACTGTTGCTGCCCATTAATCTGGGAAGGGTTATACGGCCATTTCCAAGTCTGTTATTTTACAGCGAGAAAGCTTATTCACAAGTATAAAACATTCAAGACAATTCCTAATCTTCCCAGGAGTGGACATCCCAGCAAATTCCCTCCAAAACTGCAAAAAGGCAAAGAGGCACATCTCAGAGGCCACAAACTGAAGCCTGTAGACTACATTTACAGCTTCTCTGGCAGCACGACTTGGATTTGCAAAGCTGCATCTGAACAAACCACTTCTGGAACAATGTCCTTTGGACAGACGAGACCAAAGTGGAGATGTTTGGCCGTAATGCACAGTGCCACGCACCAGCATATCAGCACAAACGCCTCACGCCAACTGTCAAGCATGGTGGTGGAGGAGTGATGATTTGGGCTTTTCTTGCAGCCACTCAGTCAACCATGAACTCCTCTGTATGCTAAATTATTCCAGATTCAAACGAGAGAGGCCATGTGTCTGACAGCTAAAGCTTGATCCAAATTGGGTTATGCAGTGTGACAGTGATCCCAAGCACAGCAGCAAATCTACAACAGAAAAGAACAGAATCAAAGTGCTGCAATGGCCCAGTGAAAGTCCAGACCCCAACATGATTGAAATGCTGTGGTGGGACCTTTTAGAGTGCTGTGCATAAATGAATGCCTGAAAAACTAAAGGAGCATTGCAAAGAAGTGTGGGCCAAACTTTTCTGTGTGACTTGTGGCTGAAGGTGGTTCTACAAGATATTGAATCATGGGGTGTACTTAATTTTTCTAGCACCTTTTTCTGCATTTTGGCCTAGTTTTTGTTAAATAAAGACACAGTTTAAAATGTGGTGTCCTGTTATTCATCTCAGGTTGTATTTACATAATGTTAATTCCTGGTAAGGATCAGATCATTATGCCCTGATATGGAAAACCTTAGAACTGGCAGAGGGTGTACTTTTTTTTTTTTTTTTTTTTTTTACCACGAGTTGATGTATGTTGGAAAGATTTTGTAGTTGCTGTAACCATTCCTCCTCGTACTACAAACGTGAAGATCCCTTCTTTTCATTATCTCCAGCGTAAGAAAAGGGGGCAAATTCCACAGGCACCCTTTTCATCGCGAAACGTGACAGGAAGGTTCGGCCAAAGTTGAGCTGAAGATAATGTAAGGCTTTAGAAGACTGAGTGAGGTTTTCCAAATAAGTGGGTATTTTTAAAGTTTCTGTCCTTATTTCAAACGGGCCCCTTTTTCTTATGCAAAGAGTGATTCTTCACTGAGCAGCGCCTCAACGAGAGTAAAACAAAGAGGGACTGCTCAATCTGTCGGCAGATTTCAAGAATTTGATTAATTCTTCAGATTCTGGTGATCCTCTGGCTTTGTGTCAAACCCAAATTATAAATATGTCAAGCACCTTGGTTTATAGCCAGATGACTGCAAAACAAATGGCATTCCCATCAGCGTCATCTGCAGTTTGTGTTTTAGTGCTAATTAGGAAATGCTGTCATGCTGAACTGAAATAATAAACAAGGAAACCAAACCTGCTAGAGTAAATATCAGCTGTCATTATGCTGACTTTAGCATATAGCTGCTGCCTCACAGGAAGAGCAGAGTCTTAGTCGTGTTAGTGAGTACGGCGTCTCTCTTTCTGTTATCTGCTGTCAGGATACACTGTTACTGAAAGCACTGAAGAAGGCTCACTGTCCTCGTTGTGGCAAACATCAAAAAAGGTGACTGATGGTGGTTACTGAAGTGAATCTTAAAGATATGAACATGAAGCGCTTACCAAAATGTTGTATCGTAGTAATGCAGACTTGTTTGTCTCCTTCTGTTATTATATCGCGTTGACACGATCGCATCCATTTTTCTCTGTTGGTCATAAAGCTGTCAAATGCCCTCCATAAATACAATCAATATCATGATTCTACATTTTTCTGCCAGCACTGGGCTCAGTTCCATTTCACTTCAATCACTTTGGCTGAATACTGATGCAGGACAGTCACGAGGAAGGACAGCTGTTTCTCACGCTGGAAAAAGGATTTAGGTTTTTACCTAGGTCTTGACTTGACCTTGATAACCCCGAGTGAGGTTTGTTTGAATACATGATGTGAGTGTAGAGAAATACCAAAATACTTTTTTTTTGCTGCAAAAAATTGGTTATTTAAAGTTGACAAATCTATAAGATAAAAAAGAAATAAGAGAGTGGATCCGGATAGAATTCCAAGTTTTCTAACTTGTGTATAGACAGTGTTATGGTAGACAGTCTAATCTTTTCACATTTGATGCCTTTTACACAGAGGTAATGGCGCAGCTGCTTTTAAGATCTCTATAGGTATTGGGCATTTTAATAAAAAAATACTTTGCGGTGGGTGTGTGATAAACAGCATAAGAGTGAGGGCCGCCTGAGAAGCTGACTCATACAGAATTACAGGAATGACATATGCAAGAACATTAGTTTGCTCAGGTTAAGGTTTGAGGGTTTGCTGAAGAGAGGTATTTTATCCAGGACTATGTTGTGTTTGGTTAAAATATGCATACATTCTTTCAGGTTTATTTTTTCTGTTATTGCAGCTATTAAATAAATACCTGCAAAAAAGTCTCTTTAAAAAAAAAACCCTGGTCATATTTGTTTGAAGGATTATAACTGCTTTTAAAAGGGACTGATTTTTGATGCCAGCAGCTAAAAATAATGCTTTACTTTTCCACTACAATCAGATATTATTGCCCCACATATTCCACCTCTTTGACTTTCTCAGTGCTGGCTACCATGAGTTTTCTTGAAGGCACTCTAAAAAAGATTTATTCCAACACTCAACTGAGGGTAACATTTGATACTAATTTCCAGTTTGTTGCCAAGTGTTGTTGTTTTCCTATTTTGAAATATTTATAACGTTATGTGTAGACCTCATCAGAGTTAGTCTACTAATATAAAATTATGGTCAAAGCATTGTTCAAAACCCAAGAGCTTAAATAATTAATATTTTCCATTTTAATGCGGAAGATTCAGATGTAGTCCGTCCATCCTTTTTATTGGGTTTATATTTTCGTCCAGTGCAAAAACATTGGATGTGTAAGGCAGAGCGTGGGAGATACCCAACCTCGGGTATCCTCAGTCATAGTGCCATTTTGCTTAAGAAGGAAAACAAGCCACATTTTAACAATTCCTTTCCTAATCCAAAAAACCTGAAATTCTCCTGGATTACTTTAAGCTATATTGAGACATACAGAGGCCATTAGAAGGAGGTGATCATTGGGGACGAGGTAATCTTAATATGAATATATGAATATCTCCTTACAGCTACAGCCTGACAGCAATTAGAGCCGGAGCTTCCTCTCCCCTAGGGGAACAGATCAGCCTGGCCGTGTGCTTTTTGATTGTGCGGCTTTGATGAACCAAATCCACTGCACATGACACGTGCCCCCTGCTATAGTCTCATCAGAGACAGAAAGGCAGGGGTTGGGGCGCATCCTCTTTTCTTTTTTTTTTTTTCCTCTCTCCCCCCGCCATTGCCTGCAGGGTTTTTTGATGGCAAGGTGTTTGGTGTTTCGATCAAAGCCCCTCACCCTTTTCTGCAGACTCACACTCAAACATGTTCACTTGTAGCTGGATTATTTATAATATCCTGGCACTTTCCTAAGGCTTATTGGCTTGTCGGGGGGGGGGGGGTGTCTTCCTTTTCCATTGCTGGAGGGAGGAGTTAAGCACTGATTGATTTCCAGACTGAGTAGACGGTATGCATCACGCGGCGCAGAGGAGGAAAGCCCATGGTAACCTAATAACGTTGTCCCCACAGTAAACTGCGATAACCGTGTTATGTAACTGTGGTGGCGGACTGTTTTATGAGAGTCAGCAGGGTACTGACAGTCTGCTAGTTAAGGGACTGAAGTGTGTTGAAAACCTCATTGCCTCGGTTTGTCCCTATATTGTTTTCTAACATAAAAGGTTTTTCCACTCTTCCCAACACTGGGAAAATCCAAACCTTTGTACTTTATCTGAGCTCTTGCCTTAGCTCCACATGCGCGTATTAAAGCCTTATCAGAATAGAATTTGGAATCCTTATTCAATGAAAGCATTTAAAGACGTGCCTCTTGACATTTTCATCACTTTTAGAAAAAAGGGTCTCGGGCTGCTTTTCTTTCCTAGTCGAGTGGCTGTTACTTGCGATTTCAGAATTAATGCCTGTCCTGAAACTACAGAACATTATTATGACCAGTTGCATTAAAGCTTTAACATTGTAACATTGTCTATTCAACCAAAGAAAATATTCACATTTGGTGGCCAAAGGGTTTAGGACATGTAACATAAAATGGTTCAAGTCGGCTATCGAGTTATGTAACTCTTCATCACTCGATCCCTCATCTTCTGTTTCACCTTTGCTGTCAATTCTCAAATAACATTTATTTTTTTAGTATCTAAAGTAAAATGTTTGGCTAGAATGATGTAATGTTGGCTGTAATCTTTTGAAGCAGTGTGTTCCTAAATTTATACAAAAAGGTAAATTTACTGTACAACTAATGTATAGATTGAGGATCCATCAAAAACCCAGGACCCACTGCACCAGCGTAGGGTCTGACAGTGGGTCCAAGGATTTCATCCTGATACCTGATGGCAGTCAGGCTGCAGTTACCTAGCCTGTAGAGGTCTGTGCGTCCCTCCATGGATATGCCTCCATCACTGACCCACCACCAAACCGGTCATGCTGAACGATGTTACAGGCATTATAATGTTCTCCACGACTTCTCCAGACCCTTTCACCTCTGTCACATGTGCTCAGGGTGAACCAGGATTTCAGGGTAATCCTGCTTTCATCTGTGAAAAGTACAGGGCACCAGTGGTGGACCTGTCAATTATGGTATTCAATGCCAGTTGGGCTCCACTGTTTGGGGCAGTGAGCACAGAGCCCACTAGAGGATGCTGGACCCTCAGCCCACCCCCATGAAGTCTGTTTCTGATTGTGTGGTCAGACACATTCACACCAGCGGCCTGCTGGAGGTCTTTTAGAGGGCTTTGGAGGTGCTGATCCTGTTCCTAGTTGCACAAAGGAGCAGCTCTCCTAGAGTAACTGCCTGTCTCCTGGAATCTCCAGGCTTTTTAGACTGTGCTAGGAGACACAGCAAACCCTCTGACATTGGCACATATTGATGTGCCCCCCCCCCCCCCCCCCCCGTGCCAGTGTAGGGTCCAGGTTTCACTTGATGCTACCAGTAGTGACGCTGACCCTAGCCAAATGCAAAACTAGTGGAAAAAAGTAAGAAAAGATGAGGAGGGAAAAAATGTAAAACCATTCCTGTTTTAGGGTTTGTCTCATTTGTGTTCCTCTTGTGTAACCAAAGCAGCTGAAACTGATTAACAACGCCCTCTGCGACTTAACCCTTTAACAGCGGCGATCGGCGCCGATGCACCTGTTGCCTGCCCTCACCTGCTGTGAACAGCTGGTTAAAGCTGAGCGTATCACCGCTGAGACGTCTGATCAAACGTGCTTTGAATTACCGTAATTGCGCGACCGTTTGTCCTATCGGAAAAATTCAAACGGTTTCTGAAAGCTGAGAAATTGCGCTTCACACCCAGTATAGGGTTATTACAGTAAAAGTCCACAATGACGGCACCTTTGAAGTTAATAAAGGGTTAACTGACCAGATCAATGTCCCAGATGTTTAACTGACCTGATGCTATACTCTGATTAAAAAGTGTTCCTTTATTTGTTTATGCATTTAGTCGTGTAGTTTAGATAAATAATTGTAATGTAAACAGGCGTGAAATCTTTAATGTGTTACACTTTGAATGTCTAATTATACCACTTTTTTTTTTTTTTCTCAGAGAGTGACGACTCTGGCTGTGTGTTACTGAATACATCAAGAAGGGTAAGCATAAATATTTATCAACCTGAAATCAAATGTTACTGTTTATTATATTTATTTGGCCATTTTAACCATCTGTCTGGATATCAGGGTGTAGGGTGAGAGGCAGGTTGCACCCTGGACAGGTCTTTTACAGGCCTAACATAGCTCTCTGTTAGTGTTTTATCATCACAGCCACACCTACAGCAAATACACCAGTTAGTCTAATCTACATGTCTTTGGACTATGGAGAAAGCTGGAGCGAAACACTTGCAGACGCAAGGAGAACATGCAAACTCCCCACAGAAGGACCCCAAATTTCCAGAAGGTTTGAACTGAGAACTTTCTTGTTTTGAGGCAGTGCTAACTATTGCACATTTTATGCCTTTTTAACCCCTGAAAGGCCGATGGGGTATCACCCCACTGGGCAGGCAGGCGGGCGTTGCGTGGTGTGGACACCCAAGTCTGTGAACACAATAACTCAAACGTGGTGACATATGATTTTCAAACTGATACCATAGGTGCTCTACTAAAAATCTCCGCAAACTTGACCTCTGACCTTGACCTCAAGGTCAGAGGTCAAGTTTGCTAAAAAATCTTGTGAACACAGTAACTCTATAAAGATGCCACCTAGGATTTTCAAATTGATGCCACAAGTGCATCTGCTGTAAATCTCAGTTGACCTGTCATAACAGCCCAGGTAAGAATGCATTCGGTTCTGGTGACACATGAAAGAAACAGTAACACAAAAATCACTGCTTGGTCATTTAAAGTGCACAAAGCACTCTGGTGTCCATTATTGCACACAGACTGATCGCATACAGCACCTACCATATGGTAAATGGACTGGTTCTTACATAGCACTTTTCTACTGTACTCGAGCACTTAAAGTGCTTTATACAACATGCCTCATTCACCCATTCACACAAGCACTTTTTTCTATGCTTACATGCATTGGAGAGCAACTTGGGTTCAGTATCTTGCCCAAGGATACTTTGGCATGCAGACTGGCGCAGCCAATGATCGAACCACTGACCTTCTGATTAGTAGAGGACTTGCTCTACCTCCTGTAGCTCTGGAGAAAGAAAGGTGCTAAGAACCTTCATCATTTTTCAACCTGAAAACACTTCCTCAGTGTTCTTTTGTGATGAAGACGACCATATGCTGCATGCTTGAGGTAAAATATCATGTAGCTAATGTACCAGTAATTTGTCCTTTCATTTTATGACCCCCCCCCCTCCAGCAAAAAATAGCATTAAAAGGTGTTTTGCTTACAACCAAACAAAATTACTAAGAATTAGAAACTCTACTAACTCAGCTTACATATAAAACATATAAATGTTATTGTTATCGAGTTTAGTACAATATTAGTCCCCTGTGTTCATAAAGCTATAGTTCTTACCATAATCAGAGAAAGTGACAGTATTCTTTGTGGTTTATATTTATTATGATCCTAGCATTTCTTATTTCTGGATCCTACTTAGCCATTTGCTTCTGAATTGATATAGTCTCTCTAAGGCTCTCATGCACCCCATTAAGATCTACTGAGACCTTGTAATTATGTGTTTGTGCCACCTAAAGAGTCTACTGCCAGGAGGCTAAGGGGTGGCACTGGCAGCTGACAGTATTTTTAAAATTACGATAGAGGAGAGAGAGACACAAAATGTAAAACAAAAAACAGAGGAGTGAAATACAGCAAATGGTGCAAGCCAGGAATTAAACTTGGGATTCAGTGCAAGGTAATGTGCTCCCTAACCACTCAGCTGTAGGGTCACCCCGATGATGAAATCCTTTAGAAAGAAAAAGTAATTTTTGGCACACTGCTGATATTTAGTGCAGTAATTTATCAGTGCCTGTCAGCAAGTTCACAATGTAACAAAATTTAAAGTCTAAGTCTAAAAGTCGGTGTAACAGACCATTAAAAAGAACTTATAAATGCACCCACTACTTAATCACAAAAGAAAAGCAATTATATAAACTTTTAAATCTAATGAATACTTAAAAGAGCAGCATATCCGTCAGTATGTGCAGGGAGCCTTGATCAAAATCGCAGTTCTCGGCAAACTGAATGAACAACTATTTGAAAGAAGAATGACTACAATAACTTGTATTTGCGAAGTAAAGTCACAAAAAGAATGCGGCGTTTGAAACTGTGTACTCACTGCTGACTCTGTGTGAAGGTACTGAGATAATTTTTAATTAAAGTCGTTTACTTTTATTTTCCTGCGTATTTTAACAGCCCACAGTTCCACAGTGCACACTTGAAGTACACCAAGATTTGTAAAACCAATCCAATCTGTGTGAGATACGCTTGAAAACTGAATAGCTCTGCTGTCAGTGTGAATGTTTTCTGCTGTTCTGCCGTTAATCTTTTCATCCCGCTCTCCTGCCGGCTCACTCACATTGTTACGGGTTCGTTTTTGTGTTTTAGCAAAGGCACCGTGGCAGTGTTAGGATACCTGTACAACAGCTGGGTTACACATGTTGCGGTGGACTAAAGTAAATGATCAAAATATGATAAGGCTTAATAATTGTGATCATACTGAAATCATGCACATATGGCTCTTGCAGGAAGGAAGTCACATTTGTTGTTTGCTGACGCATTTTGGGATATTAAGAATTGCTCTCCAGCTATAGAGTCTAAATGAAACATCTGTAATGGTTTTGTGTGCTTGATGATCCTGTAGATTTGATGGCTAGCCCGAGGACCTTTTGTTTATACCATTCATGTATTTGTGCATCATTCTTTTGGAATCTGAGCTGGCTTTGTTTACGACTGAACACATGCATTAGAGTCAGAGGTCGTCATTCATGTGGCATGACGGGCCCTACATATGGAGACCCCAGACAGACACAAAACGCCCGGGGCGATGCATTGTCATGCTGGGGAAGACCATAGCTGTTGGATGGTGCTGTTGCCATGAGGTGGTGGCTTTGTTCTGAACAATGTGGAGGTTGGTGGTACAGCTTAATAACAAGTTTTAATAACAACAAGTTTCAAAGCAGAGAATTGCAGTGCAGTTCATAATCACTGCTAGTCCCTTCACCAGTCAGCAGTTTTGATGCTTTGGTAAGCAGTTGAATTTCTGTAAAATTTATGGGTTGATAAGATCCATACAGTGAAAGTAGTAGAAGTAGGAGTAGGAGTAGTAGGAGTAGTAGTAGGACGTATGTACAGTTGTGGCCCAAAGTTTACATACTCATAATGAGCATGAATGTTATGGTAATTTGGGGATTTTAATGAATTCTTCGAACTGTTCTTTTTCCAGGGTGTTGCCAAACAAATCATTTTATGTTGGCAAAGATCACTAATGTAAAGCTAATAGGCCTCGGCCTCGTCAAGTTCAGACACTGTAGGACCTTCAGCACCGTTTATTAAAAGATTTAAAGTCAGTGTATGTATATATTTTAGCCTTATAATTTTGACCCTGTGTGGATGAAAGAAAATCAAAAAGAAATTCAAAATTGTGCACAGTTTCTTTTTTTTTCTTTTTCTTTTTTTTTGTCGTCATAAAGATGTTTGCTGTATAATTATTCCACCTTGGAAAAAGAACAGTTCAAAGAAATCCTTAAAAGCCCAAAATGACCATGACAATGAGTGTATACAACTTACATATGTGTACGTAAGAAAAACAGTATTTTTAAAATTGTGGGTAATATGATTACTATATGGTTGCACATCAGGCCTTCTCTTGCACCAGTGATACAGTAAATGGATGTTTCTCTACCACTTAGGTAAAAGGGTTCAAAGCAACCCCCAGAGGGCATTAGTTTGAACTGGTGACCACGGCTGTCAGGAGTTAGTCTTCCCCAAAACAAGCCTGTCAGAGATTGCTGTTTGTTGTGCCTCATTCCTGCCAACAGCTTGCCTGGTTCTTTTCTCTAATCTCCTTGTTCTGTATCACAGTTCTGTTTGTTTGCTCTCTCTCCCTCTGCTTTTTATTAATTTCACATGTTCCCATCCTTAAGTCCTAGCCAAGAATTTTGTTATGGATCTGTTTTATTCGCAGAGGTCCATAAATAGATTTTCATTTATGCTTGTGCTTATAGGTGCCTACTTTTCACTTCCTCCTTGAACAATTTAGAAGCTAACCTTTGAATCAACATATGAACCGCTGGACCGCACATTGTGCCCTGTATGACTCTGAACTACAAATTCTTTTTAAACAAAGCTAAATGAATTTGATTTATTTCTTACCTTTTAATCATTTCATCTGAGGTACACAAGATCACCAGGACCAATCCTTTCTGGGATTGTACAAACAAAACAAAATCAAATTTATATAGAGAGAGCTCGTTGCAGAAATACCTGTGTTGGTATTTCTGCAACGAGAACGGGGACTTTATGCTTGGTGCTTAAAAGAAACAGCAGGAAATCCACTCATCTTCAGAATTTCTGTCAATCACACGATCAATGAAATTGAGGACCGGTGGGTGTCTGGGTTCTTAATCGAGCTGTGTTTGTTTCTTTGTCCGTTCGTCTGCCTTGAGGTGAATCTCAGACACCGCTAGTACAGTCTGGAGAAACTTTGGATTGTTGGCAGTTTTCTGCTATTTGAAGAACTGCAGCAGCTCCGAAGGGTTTATGTGAAGAAGCTCAAAGTTATTACGGTTCTTTCACATATTGAAAATTTGACTGTCATCCAAAAGTCCATTGTATGAAAATGAGATTTTTGATCAGCTGTTAGTCTGAAATGGGTAAAAAAAAAAAAAAAAATCTAATAACATATAGTTTCTGACCAGTTTTGTAGTTGTACAATTTACTTGATTTTGATTGATGTAAAAAACAATTGATTGATTTAGTAGAATAAACCCTGGAATATAATATCAAAACACTAAAACTAAATCTAGTATTTGCCTTTGGGTCTAACCCTGCAGAAACTAGGGTAGATGCATTTTGACAATGTATTCCTTTCTTTTATAATTGAACTTATTTGCATTCTCAGCACAGGGATCTTGTTTAAAACTGTTTCAGACTTGAAAATTTTTTATTTGTTTGTTTTTTTCCACAGTATGTGAAGCTGATGAATTTTGAGGAGGAGGTTCGGGCACACCGTGACCTGGATGGCTTCCTGGCAAGGGCCAGTATCTTGTTGGATGAGACAGCCGCCTCCCTCGACGATGTTCTCAAGAGAATGTTGCACCATGTGGGCCAAGACAGCCATGCATTAGAGCCGGGGTGCAACTTTGAGGAGGTGATGAGCATGCTTTTCACAGATGCAGGAGCGCAGGAGGTCAATGGTAAGCAAGGATTCTGTTTACATGCATGTAAACGTATAAGCATACAGTTGCAGATAAATAACGTGGAGAACTACTATGTACCATCTGTGCCTATCCACAATCAGTCCAGGACCCTGTAACATCTGACACTTGACCTAAAAACATCTGATGTCTGTGCATGTCATCACCTACCTAAAATAAATAAGAAAAATAAGCTTGACCTCAGGCTCCAGAGCAGAATTGTCAGATAGACTTGAATGGTTCAAGAAGCTTTGAATACCTAAAGGAAAGTTTTTGATGTTTGTACCAAGGATGTCAATTTGACCCACAGCTTTTTTTAGGTGGACAAAAATAGAACTCAGCATGAACAGTGGATATCATACGCATGACTACACCACAATACACACACACACACACAATCAAAGCTATGTTCTATTCATTGCTGAGTACTAATTTTCAGATAGTTTTGCTTTTGAGATGCTCTGGTTTATTGTTTTTAATTTAATAAAAATTTAACCATTTTGTACAACTCACTGGCAGCCATTCACGTTTCTTTCCTTTGCAAAATATTAAAGAACTTTAATATTAAAGCGAAGGCTGCAGTTCCAAAATGCTGAATTCATTGGGTCAGCAAAAGCAACAATGAAACCAATTCTTACTGAAATAGTTACATTGGGTCTTACATATATTTTTTTCTATTTTGACCTGAAAAGTATAGAGCAGTTGTACCTAAACATTAAATTGTAATGCATAGATGCATTTGGTAAATGTAGCCATCTCTCTAGGTTTGGTGCCCATTTGTCAGCTTACAGATCCCTGCCACATTAGTTTAGTCCCCTCAGCACAGGTCCTCTTGGCTGAGTAGCAAAGCCTCTTGGTTAAGGCGAATCTCTTCAGCCCATTAGAGCAAGAGAAATCCGCCCTCTTACATAATAGTATGTAGCTATTGTTGAAGCATTGCTTTCTGCCGCAAGCTGTGCTGAACACATTCACAAAAGTAATTGTTTGGCAAATGAAACTTTGCTTTCTGTCTGGTTTAAGTCATAAAGAATTGGGAAAAATAGCTTCTTTCAGTACATTAGATTTAATGCTGTGCCGACACAGGAGTAAATATAAGTGAGATTTCACCACTGTAAGAGCATGTGGAGGTAATGATAGTGTAAGGGCTCCCTGTCATGTACTCGGTGTCCAGTGTTTTCCTGTCTGGCTGGGCTGGTGTCTGCAGTTGTTGATGGGTAGTCAGAGGTGGGTGGTGTGTGACGCTCGCCCTGCAGAGCCGCCTCTGACAGATCCGCAAGGTGATAATTGACTTCTGTCATCGATCACTCACTTAGTTTTTCAAATGGTTTTCCAAGACACTCGAGCTGTGATCGCTGCCACTGCTTCTTCACTTTTTCTCTCAGAATATCCCACAAAGAGGCTAAGGAAGTCCCCCACCACCACCTCATCCCCCCCCCCCCGGTGGAATAAATCAGCAGCCTCCCCTGCCGGCGCTCTGGCCTGCGCC
>JAVDPK010000881.1:1077409-1118905 GCA_034780415.1 Cichlasoma orientale | reverse complement strand
AAGTAAAGTAAAAATACTCAAAAATTGTACTTAAGTACAGTACTCAAGTAAATTTACTCCGTTACTGTCCACCACTGATATTATAAGAATGTTAAAAATATTAAAATACAGCGAAACAGTGCAGAACATCACAGTCATAAGAATAAACTCATGAGAATGAACAGATGGTCTAGGAATGGGCAACGAACTAATGCAAAGCCTGTCATACAAATTTAGACAAAAACCTACTAAGAAGAATCGGGCCATAAAGTTCAACATTTACAAGAAAGGTCTAAAATCAGATTCTTCATTAAGTCCGTTGGGGGCTAAGGTGTCTAAAGTATAAATCCAGAACACTTCTCTCTTTAGTAAGTGAGCGTTCACATCACCGCCCCGACGATGTGCTTTGACCACTTCAATACCGCAATATCTAAGAGGAGAAACATTGTGTGAGGCTTGATTAAATAAAATGAACAGCTACAGGACTTCTTGTGTTATGATCAAATCAAAGTTTGTCACATGCATGGTCATACAGGGTACAGCTAGCGGTGAAATGCTTTGACAACTACGCACAAGATGAAGCTATGAATAGAATGAGTTTAAAGAATATAATCAAGAATGTAATCAAAATGTACACTGATTGCATGTGTTTGCTCGATGGTCAGAGATTCTAGTTTTGTGGTTTTGCCAAGACAGACCACATGGACACACCCACACCCACACACACACACACCTATGTACCTGTGTGTCTGTGTGTGTATATGTGTATGTATATTGTTGCATAGTTTTCTCTGTTGGATTATTTAGTATCACGTGCCTAATTGGATGCTGTTTTTTCCTTGTTTGGTTAATAGTCAACAACAACCAAATGATCACAATTAGATGGGGGCGTGTATACACAGGGTGTTCCCTGGAATGTCCTTCATGTCTGAGGAAGGGCAGCTGTGGCCTGAAACGTTACACACATTATGGTTTTGTATTAAAAATTACTCAGGAGCTTTCGCTGGTGTGTGGACTCACTTGTATTGGTTAGAACCTGTGCTTATTTTCTCTACATGTTAGAGTTGAGGTTCTTTCCCTTTGCCTGTCCTCTTCCTCTTCTCCTAATGTCTCCTCCACCCTCATCTTTCACTTTTTTTTTTTTTTTTTGTCATCTCAAATCTTTATGACTGTGTCAAAAACCGAGAGTGCACACATAAAGGGGGGGTTCACTTCTATTTCTTTCTCTCCATCCCCCAACCCTTCAGCAGCACCTCCTCCTCTCCTTTCACTCCTCTCCTCCTCGCTCGACTGGCTTGACTCTTCAATCTTTTCTCTCCCCCTAATCAATCAGTATCAACTCCTGCCAGGCCTCCTCAGTGGGTAAATGACCTTACATCTCTCACAGGCCTGTCAGAACTCCCCACGCCTTAGTTACACGTGCATGTGCTCGCTGGCGCGCACACACACACACATCTGCACACAGATCTCCAGAGGGGCTCTGCTCAATGCCACGGACCAAAATCTCTTCCTAATGTTGCCATTGGCAGGCCACGGCTCCTAGACATTTCCCTTTGTTTTTTTCTTGTTTTGTTTTTTTTTATATATATAGCAAAGGCTTTTGTTGGGTATTTATCCCAGGGTTTGACAGGCTCAGTGCCACTCAGAGAAAGAGGGCTATATGGGGAAAGACAGATGGAGGGAACAGGGAAAGAAGAGATGGGGGAGGGGGAGCAGGTGAAATAAAGAGGAAACAGAAAATGATAAAATAAGAGTGAAAATTACAGGGGAAAAGCCAGTGAGCCCGCCTTCTCCTTGTTCCACTTCCAAAATTGACACTGGACCACCCGCAACAGCAAACCACTTTCCGGCACTTTAAGAAAAAAGGTCAGATTGCTGCTGTTTTTATTTTTTCTCCATCAGAACAAATGACAAACAGGTGGACAGTGATTCCTTTCTGAGACTTTTGTTTACCCCCCCCCCCCCCACACACACACACATACACACACGATCTCCTTTGTAATAATAAATAATTCCATGATGTATAGGGATTTAATGAACATTCCTTGTTGAACCTAGCCAGCCTGGTCAAAGATGAAAAAGAATGAATGTTGTTTACATCGATGTAAATACCTTTGTTCTGTCAAAGACCGTCCAAACATTTTAAGATGAAAAATGAGGCCGGAATGATTTTCCTGGGAGCTTTTCCCACTCACACACCCCCTTTGTCATTCCATTCCACTTCATTGCATAATACTATGTTCAACAAGAAAATGAAATACTGGGTAATTGGATAATTTGCTTAATAAGCTTAATCAGGGCTACACATTTACTCCCTATCTAGTGTAACCTGAAAGCTCATCTTTTAAAAAGAAACACTTCATGGCTCCTTTTAAATCACATGGCTCTTTTTAACCATCCTCTTCCTGCCTTGTGTAAAATTATACTAAATCTTCTCTCCCTCACTGACGCTGTCATCTCTGTCTTTCTCCATCATTTTTGGGTACACGGAGATCTCATTAAGTGTACATCTGAATATAACCATGCTGCTCTACTTGTTATGTTTTGGATTATATGATTTTTTTTTTAAGGACTGCCTCATTAATGCTCATGACTCAAATGATCTTTCAGAGATCCCCCTGTGAAATCACCAGTGTCTTAGCTGAATCATCAAATGTGCAACTTTTAATCTAAATGTGTCACTGTCCACAGCAATGTGTGCAATAAAAGAGCTTTCAGAGCTGGATACAGCCTTGGGCTTTTATTGCTCTTCAAGGTCATCATGGATAAGGCACACAAAATTAGCAAAATGCCCAAAAGCAAAACAGAAACTTCCGAAGAACAGTATACATCAACATAATTTAAGATTAGAGGCTTAATTGAAAAGCTCGTCTCTGTTTTGTTGGAGTTACTTTCAAGTGATGCCACATACAGTCGGGGAAAATGATGTCTGTTCCCCCAAAGCAGTCCACATTAGATGGAAAACCACTGGTCTGATAGCCACTCCTTGTGTTCCTTGGCCAAGCCATATTCTTCTTATTGGGCTTCATTAATAGTGTATTTTCTGCAGCAGTTTTTCCTCAGCAGCTGATGTTGAGATGTGTCTGCTGTTTGAACTGCTGGCCCTAATCCGAGTTGCTGTTAATTGGTGATTTCTGAGGCTGGTAACACTAATGAACTTAAACTCTGCAGCAGGGGAACTCTTTGTCTTCCTTTCCTCATCTAAGTGTCAGTTTAGAACTAAACAAACATTCCAGGTCACACCATCGTAAAGATACCGTCACTAGTATGCTGTCATCAAGGCACACAGTGGCTTTTTCTTCTAAAATGTGGAACATACATACGTTGGTCTATTTAACATTATTTATATGCATTAGTGCATATTGTAGCTCAAACACTGACACGTTTCTCCTGGCCGTAAGTGGTGCAGGTGGGACTGCATCAGTGAGACTGTGTTCCCTCGTAGGAAAAGTAATCTCTTGTCTTATCTCCACAGTGCAAAGATTTCTTCAAAGCTGGCCGGGGAATTTATGAGGACTTTTGCCGCAGACTGCCTTTCTACCCCTCTGACTTCACAGATGGTAGGCTGGACCTGGACTTGTAGTGAAAGTGAATCATCTTCCTTGTTATGCCACACTGGGGGACTTCTGGCAGCTCCTCGTTTGTCTGTCACCCTTTGCCTCAGTTACATCTGTGCTGCATCTGTGTCACATGCCGGGTCATCTTCTGCTAAAATGACTATCTCAGATGCCGCACTGCTCCCATATGTTTCCGTATGTCCGGTATTATTGTAAGTCATCGGACACGAGCCCTGCTCTATACGTTTGCATTGCGAACACGGCAGGCTGGTGGTTTTATTGACTCATCAAGCCACACTCTACCAACAAATGTGCAAAAACCTTTGTGTCTCCAGTCAAACAAATGTACGTGTTACTTCATCTTGAGTAGCTTTTTAAATACACGCTTAGTTAATTAGTTGCTAGAGTTGCTTGTGTACAAATATTGTTGTAGATTAGTCTGTATAATTAAAAGTTGCTGTTTATTGTAAAGAAAGGCAGACATAGCGCAGAGTAAAGAAGACTTAAGCGGGAGAGCTTTCCAGCAGGATTCTCCTCCTCAGCTGCTTTTCTTTTAGTCTTTCCTCATGTCATATCAACCCAAACACATTCGTTGCGCAGTAACAAAATCAAGATATTTCTGTCTTGTGAGCGTCATCAGAGAATGATTATCTGATGAAGGTCACAGGACCAAAATTATTGTGATCACATTAGAGCCCAATTAAAGTGTTTTATTCTAAAACGAGTTATCCATCATTTGGATAACTGCTCTTGCAAAATGATGGATGGCGTGAAACCAAAACAAATTACTCATGTTTTAAAAGGGCAGCAGGTAGCGCAAGCCTCTGTAGAATAGTTTTACTGTATGAACTGGATGTTTATAGATGTAGAGGTACTGAATGATGAACTGTGCTAATGTTCTTGTCGTTTTGAAATTAAAGTGTTGAGCCTCCTCCGCTCCATTATGAGGTGAATATGACTCATGTGTTTGTGTTTGTCTCCCCTCAGGTATAGTTGGCAGTAATAAAACCCTGCTGAAGTACATGACCACAGCCATCTTCCTCTACATTGCCATCCTCCTCCCTGCCATTGCGTTCGGTTCCCTCAATGATGAGAGCACACGTGGCGAGATCGGTATGAGCACGTACTCAAATGTAGAAACATGAACAATTTTCTCAGACTGGTCCTGGAGATTTTTCCGTTTTTGTCTCAAGAGCTGGGTGTAAAACAGTTTTTGTCAAATAAGAAAATAACAATTGAAGCAAAAAGAAGAAGAAAAGCTTTCATTTAATCTTGAGCCACCCTTCATTCCTTTCTTTCGCTATACATCAAAACAGTTAAAATTTAGTAATAATTCTCCATTATTCATTGCGGTGCTCTTTCTTCTCTTGCATGTTTGACCTTCACTGTTTCTCTGTTCTAACCTTAAGTCTTAGTTTAACACAGGTATGAGCACTTTCACATCTAATTTGTAATAATCATTTAAAAATGCTTGACATAAGGTTCAGGTGACCATACACACACACAAAACCGTTAAATATTCCCATAATCATGAGGGTGGAAAAGATGTCAAGGTATGTCAGCTGTTTTATTTAAAAAAAAAAAAAAAAAAAACTATTATTGCCTAAAGTTAACATCCCCTATCTGGAAAATGAATCTGTTCAGCTCTGCAGAAGAACCCCAGCAGTCGTTCATGCCCATTAATCAGGACTTCATGCTGTGTTTTCTCTGTGTGTCATCTCGCTCCAGATGTTCGGAAGACCATCATTGGCCAGAGCATCGGTGGGGTCATCTACTCGTTGTTTGCCGGCTCTCCTCTAGTCATCCCTCTAACCACGGCTCCCCTCGCCATTTTCATCAGCGGTAGGCTTCCCTGCCTTTCATTCTCAGCTCATCTCAATCAAAATGCAGTTGTCTTTTCACAGTTTCTGCTGACAGCCAGTTTGAATAGAAGGCCGGGAGTGGGTGGAGCACTAAGAAGATTACGTCAAAAATCAAGAAAAAGAAGCACCCAACCGTGTAGAACTGCGGCCGAAAACTCTTGTGTCCTCACCTACTCTTTCTTTTTACCAGAAAGCCGTACCTCTGGAGTAATTAAGCTGTTAGCTCACACATGTGCCCCTAATGAGTGTTCCTGGTGCAGTCAAGCAAAAAGCACACATCTTCAAAAACTTGTTTTTCAAGAATGAGGAGCAAAACTCCTTTTCTTTTTTCCCCCCCCCCTCGCTATGGTTATGTAACGATTGGTTCCAGGGGCCTGCGGGTCAGGAGCGTCGCTCGTCGCATTCACAAACATGTAAACTTTAGGTTCAGTTCACAGAGAGGCGGCACATAAACTGTTACGTGGTTTTTACCCAACAGCAGTGTTTTGTCGGTGGGAATTTAAATGGTCTTGACGACTGGAAGCGGCAGTATCAGGCCGTGATGAGGAAAAGCAGCAACTCCGATGCCAAGATGTAGTTTTAATTCCAAGGCTGTTTGTTAGGTTTGTGGTTTGATGATCTTTGAAGTAAATGGGTTAGAACTGTGCTATGCACATTCTCATGGGCATAATTATAGCACATTTCCAGCAGCCTGTCTGAGCACAACAATGGCTTGTTTGTAAAGCTGTAACTCATCTGTGCACAAATCTGCTCAAGATTACAACTAAATTGTTATGGTTTTAACAAACTCATTACAGTTCTTTTGTCCTTTTCATGTTTGTGAATGTATTGAATTTTTTTCCTGGCGTTGTTTGTGTGTCTCTGCATGTGCGCATATAAAATCAGTCTTTGCTGATAGAGAAATCTGTAATGAAGTTCTACTCTAATGTTTTTTCTCACTATCAAAATTAATTTAGCAAAGCAACTGTCACCGAGTTTCATAATGTGTATTTATTACATGTGCTGTATTTGTCCGTCTGTTTATGTGTGCACATGTGCAACTGGATCACAGTGATCCGAGGAATCTGCGATGACTACAACCTGGATTTCCCGGCTTTCTACGCCTGCATTGGGTTGTGGAACTGCCTCTTTCTCATCCTGGGAGGAATCTTCAATGTCAGCCTGCTCATGAAGCTCTTCAAAAGGTTTCCTTTGTACTCCGGCACTTAAATGTTGGAGTACTTTAATTATTTAATTTCAGCACAGTCCAGTTTTTTTTAATCACTTCTTATGTTTCCTTTTGTCTCGCTCGCTTCCTTCTCTGTCATATAGAAAAATGTTTTCAATTGTCTGCTGCCAGCTGTGCTTGAGGAAAAAACAATGACACTCAAGAACCTGCTGTTTTTAAAGAAGGCGCAAAGCTCTGTTTGAAATTTGTTGTTTTATATTATAGTGTATAGTTATAACTTTCCCCATGAACCCTGGTCACTCATTTCACTTGCTTGGTATTTAGTTTGCATGCATGTGGTTCTATATCATTCCAATCAGTTGAACTTTGGGTAATGTGTTGCACAGGATAGCCTGATCAGCAATCTTTGAATGGAACGTAGTTTTTTGTTTGTTTGTTTTTTGGTCCACAGATTGGGAAATATTTTACATCGAAATTTCAAGAAATCAGGATAACTACAAGTACACAATTTAGATTAATAAATGTATTTATACTCAACTTCTGCCAAACTTACTTCAGACCAGCATACAGTACATACAAACACCTATGTGCTGTAATTCACCTGCCTCTCTGTACTTGCCTAACATTACCAACTCTGGTTGTGGGACTGGCTGGTTCGCTGTTCGGCTGGTTTTGTGACACTGACCTGTCAACCCTGCAGTTATGCTAGCTTAGGAACCACATCCATTTAGTTGCTGATGTAGAAAATGGATTATAGTCCTGCTTTATTGCCAACTCTGTCATACTGCTGGTATTTCAGCTAATAGAGTAGAGATTATAACATGCATTGCACTATGCACTATATACTCTTTAGGTATTTATCTCGGAGAATATACAGTCGATAAAATAAAGTAAAATGTTTTCCGTGGAGGATTATTAGTCATTATTGCTCAGTGTCAGACTTAAATGCACCTTTTGAGAATCTGTTTGAAGTGTTTCAAGTTTAAAATTTACAAACTCTAATGTGAAACTGTCAGGTTAATGGCAGCACTGAGGGTGCATTCAGTGGTAAAATAAATATATTCATTTATGAATTTACAGCATTGACAATTATTCGCAACATTGCTGTCTTGTCTTTACACAATGCCGCTTTGTGTCGCAGTCGGGCTCTCCACGACTTGTTCCTCTTGACTGATGTAGGTGGCATTTGATTGATGCATTTTGTGTGGAAGAAGGTTAAAGTGGGCCATAAGCTCTCTATGAAATCCTGGGTTAACAAAGAAAGTATGATCTCTGATTGTACTAATACAAAAAAAAAAAAAAAAACACCTCTGTGTCTTATTTTTTTTTGGCCAACAATGCACAAAGTAAAATGCTCTTCATTATCAGTTTTTACCATCATACAGCAATCTTAATTGTCACTTCTGTGATGTGTTTTAGGTCAACAGAGGAGGTCATTGCCCTGTTCATTTCCATTGCGTTTGTGGTTGATGCTGTGAAAGGCACAGTCAAAAGTAAGTTCATGACGACGCATGGGGAATATCTCCCTTATTTGTGTCTGTGGTTTATTTACACATTGCCTTTCTGTGGTGAAAATCAAATCAACATAGTCGGCTCTGACTAATCAGAACCAGCGCTAACTCTACACACCTGCTGTCAAATCTGCCGCAAGCTCGTGTCTCATTTCAGTTACTAAGCCCCAAAAGACAAAGGAGATGAAAACACTTCACTGCCACATACATACACTATATTGTAAGTGAATTTGGAGATTATAATTTAAGTAGGCAGCTTATGAATTAGCATGGTTATCGTCGACTGAAGGATCCTTTTGTTGACTGAGAGTCATCAGATCTCTTCAACTAATTTCTTCAACTATATATTCTTCTGTAATCTGCATTTCCTAAAATCTAACACTTATCAAAGAGCAGGCAGTATTTATTTTGTTAGTGAAGCTACATGGAATTTGTCCATATTAACATATAAATCATTAGACTTAGTTAACTCCCTGACAGCAAAACACTAAAGAAGGGCTAACTAGTTAACCAGTTTAATACAGTATGAGCAGTTCTTGTTTCTAAGCATTAGCTTAAAATAAATGAGCACATTTTTGGCAAAGACTTGAGAAATGCTGCCTTGTAAACAGGCAATACACCAGTAGGGAGACAGAAATAACATATGAGGTCCTTTGTTACTCTGGTGGGTCAGCAGATTGAGAGGCTTTGAAAGATAATATGGTCACAATTAATCATTGCGGATTTTGAACCCCGTCTGCAGCTATATTATACCACCCCAGCTTTTATGGCACCTCATTTTAGTATATCATAAATATTTTACACAACTTAATTTCACAAAAATGAGATGACGATGGCTGAATGTAATTTATTTTGAATGCGGTGTTCTGTTTTGCAGATTGCCAGTGCAGTAGTTCAATTTTCAGAAACCATTTGTAAAATACGCTCCAAGCTCGTATGCCATTACCATAACATTAACCTATGCTATTTTGTTGACACTCTTCCTCCAAAATATTTTCCAGTAACACAAATGAATACAGTTTGGGCCCGTATGTAGGCACCTGCACAACCTTGCCTGCCACATAACTTTCTCCTTGTTTGATGAAAAGGCCTGCAGAGTGAGCTCTATGCAAGTCATGTCACACACGCCTCCTCAAAAGTGATGAACGTATCGTGTTGTAGTCATTATGGAATTCATGCATACAAAGTTGTGCGTTCATTCTTAGTGAAAACAGTGGGACAAGCACCATCTCCACTGAGTTTAAAATCCCAGCCTTCAAGCACACGTTACAGCTGATGAGCTGCTTGTTCTTTAATTTTTACATTAGTGTAAAAGGACTGATTTCAGCAGACTAAGCAGAGTCTGGTGCAGCTGGTGCAGAGAGGCCACAGATTAAATCTTACAGTGTGTGCTGTTTCTCATCATTTCACCGCCAATCCAGACCCGGCTCATTCTGCTAAGTTTGATTATTTTAGATTATCGCTAAGGTGTTTACTGGTCGGAAAGAGAACAGTGGCATCTAAGACCCAAACACTGAAGAAAAATGGCACCGTGCACCTTGAGTGAGTAGTTTACAGCCCAGTTGATGGGCGTTCAGTGTAGAGCCATAACTCAGATGAGATTTATCTCACTTTCAGAGTTCTATCCCCTCAGCAGTACTGACAGTCATTACCGCGCGTCTCTTCATGCAAGATTTAAGCTTTAAAACTCGGTGTGTCTTTGCCTTTTCTGTGTTGACTGCAGCGTGAACAATAAAACCCGAGTTTGATTGTTTGATTTGGTGTTGGTTTGGTAAGGTCACATGCAAAGCTTCTTGAAAGATTTCGAGCTTGTCCTGTTGATGGGGATCTAATCAATATATTGTCATTGTAGCTCTTTTAAATGGAATTTGTTGACAATAAAGATTCATTTTATAGCTGAACACCGTGAGTGTGATTTCAGTCTTTCACAGATACTACCACGCTCCAACACTGGCCAACAGAAGCTTAGGGGACTTTCCTCCAGGTGGAGACCTGCTGGTGGGAAACAGGAGTGAGGTGGTTGCGGGGTTGGCACTCCCAGAATCCTTCATCCAGTGCACTCGAGAGAGACCTGTCCTCTGCCTCCTACTGATGCTCGGGACATTATGGATGGGCTATACTCTCTACCAGTTCAAAAGGAGGTATGTGCGGCGCTCTTAAGATAAATCACTGGAGAAGTTTAAATTGTGTTTGGATGGGAGGACTGCCTGCTAGCGTGAATACCGCTGAGTAGGGCCTTGACTCCAAAGATTGCAGGAGTGACGGAGCTTACAGGAACTTTCCAGACAGCTCTTACAAAGCTCGCTTTTCAGTCGAAGCTTCTGTTCCAGCCTGTGATTTAATAAGCATTAATATTCTACTTCTGATTGCTCCCAGTAATCAAATCAACCTCAAAGCTGGATTCAATTGTGTAAGCAAAAGGCGGACCAAGGTACTTAAGCAGTGTCAGGATTGCAGCCATTGTCCTTGTCTTGTCCACAGTAATTGTATTCCTCTATTATTTGTCTCTCCCTGCTCACTCCCTTCTCCTTTTCTCTCTCTCTCTCTCTTTCTCTCTCTCTCTCTCTCTCTCTCTCCAAGTCCGTTCCTGCATGCCAAAGTGAGGGAGGTGCTCTCGGACTGTGCCCTGCCAATCTCAGTGCTCATGTTCTCCTTCATCGGCTCCTACATTTTCAGTGACATCGAGCGTTAGTATCATTTATTGCTTCAGTTGGCTGTTGTAGAGTGGAATTGATATTTTCATTATGAATAATACTGTGCAGTCTAATCATAGAGTGTTTCAGTTTTTAAAACTGTTTTAATAAACATGTGACCATGTGTAGATTTTTTTTTTTCTCACCCTAGTTCTAACACTTTGATATGTTTAGAGAGATAAGTTGGAGAAAGTGGTGTGGCAGTGGCCTGTGTCAATAAATTCAGAAGTCACTGTTACAGGTAGAGGGGAAATGCACCCAAAAAGCACCAAAGGTTCATTGGCTTGGTCAAGGATGCTACGGCGTGTAGTCGGGGACTTCAGCCGTCTCTGTGATTAATGACAGAGTTGCAGTATAGCTCCGCAGCGACGGTTATATAATGTCTGCCTCATTCAAGAGAGACCTCAAACCAGTCCTAGATCTTTAATAACTATAGTTTTACTGGTTTCTGGCAAAAATGTATTTTCAGTTTCAAGTTACTGATAGTTGCAATAATTGGATGTTTTGTGTTTGTTTTTAAAGATTTTTAGTTGGTTTCTCGTTTTCAGTATTCTTAATTAAACCGTGTACATGTTTTTTTTATTTATTTAGTCATTAAGGAGAGATTCGTGTTCCCAAAACTGCTTATGGAGAAACTAACTCTATTTCAGGAACCTTGGGTGCCCACATGAATTCGTGCCATTTCAAATTACTGCGTATAAAATCGTGTGATAAAGAAAGTGTTCGCAGGACTCCATCCAAAAAAAATATGTGAAAAACTAAGTACACCCTGTGATTCGCTGGCTTTTAGGACCACTTTAACAGCAGTAACTTGAAGTAATCGTTTTCTGTGTGACGTTGTCACTCTCTCGCATTGTTGTGGAGGAATTTTGGCCCACTTTTCTTTACAGCATTGCTTCAGTTCATTGAGGTTTGTGGACATGCTGCCATGTTGTTTTTAGAGAGAAGAAGCTTTCTCTCGGCAACCCTTCCAGACAAGCCGTACTTTTTTCTAATTGTCCTGTCATGAACTTTAACATTTAACATGCTAACTGAGCCCTGCGGAGTCTGCAGTGTAGCTCTCGGGCTTTTGAGTTTCTCTGATCACGGTTTGACCTTGGTCTGAATTTACTGGGACGTTTACTCCTGGGAAGTTTGGGGCGTCGTGTTAACACACACCAGCAAACTGTCAAACTTATGCTCTTATAGAGGTGGTCATACTTGCTGCTGATGATGATCATCAATAATCACGTGCATTTGATTAGCAGCACCTGGCTGCAACTTTCCCTTTTAATTCCCACGGATGTAGTCGGGTGTATTTAGTGTTTCACAGGACTGCACAGGGTACTGCGAAAACTTCATTTATCTGTATGTTTTGTGACTGCGTTTTAATAAAGTGCTCAGCTGGGCAAAGATAATTAAAAGATGGAGTCTTTTCTGTAATCTGCATGCCTGTAAAGGTATGTTTGAACACTGTACCCTTGAGAGGCTTTTTTTTTTTAAGTGCCTTGTTTGTCAGGGGAAAAAATTACATCTTTACATAATTATGCAATAAAATTGTCAAATGAAGCAACTCACCTGTAAACAAAATGATTGTTAGGGATTTTTTTAGTGACATAGTTTATTATTGTTTGAGGTCCATTTATATTTAAGGGATTTGGACACATCCTAATCTGCTGAGGGGCACAGACTTATAACCTGTTTGCTTCCAAAACACTGTTTCTAACTGCGAGGCTGCTCTTATTTAATGCCTTTATTGTCTTTTTATGTTCCTCAATCAAGGCACAGACACTGGAGATTTTCAGTTTTTATCCACTATTGTTTAGCATAATTTTGTGTCCCCATTCATTGTTGCCAAGGCAGCAGCTGTTCTCTAGAGGTCGACATAGAAACAAAGAGATCAGTGCCAAACCCTCAGATGAATTTAAATATAAGTGCTTTACCTCCAGAGACAATAAGTCATAAGATAATAGAGCCATTATTGTATTGTCATTCCTTCCTAAATTTATCCAGCTGCACTAAATTCAACCACATTTGACAGGAGAGTGTGCCAAATAAGATATTCAGCATTTGAAAGAAATCCGGCCTCTCTCATGATTATTGGTGTGAAAACACGAGTCATCACACGAGTTTAAGAGACAGTTGTGTTTGTGACGATGGAATCTGATGAGATGGGAGTAACGCTAATGAATTTTACACGTTCTTTAAGAAATATGCTTCATAAATTCCAGCACATTCACACGTACAGGAGTCTTGTCAGAAGCAGATGTTTCTCATGTCATCGGCTAACGTTGGGTATGAGTTATGATTGAATGTGGAAGCACCGTTTAAAAAAGCAAACTCACGGTTGTTTTTCTATTCTTCCTCTGAAACAGTTCCAGTATTTAAAGTTCACAACAGGCCCATCTTCAATGTGGCACCGTTTGAGCGGCTGTCCCCCATGAACGTCGTCAGCGCCATGGGCCTCGGCTTCCTCCTGACCCTCCTCATCTTCATCGACCAGAACATTGTCGTTTCACTGACCAATGCGCCAGAAAACAGGTAGATTCTCATATGTGGCTGATATACAGACATCTGAGAGTTTCTCTCAGTTGCAAAAACTGTCTTTACTGAAAATAGCATGATGATGCCAAGGAGGGAAGAGGAGTTGATTCTAGTATTTGGCTAACACTCTTCACGTGACCCCTCAGAAAGCTGCCACAGACTTTTAGGGATCCACTTCCGTTTTTTGGAATTTTCTTCAACTGGGTATTTTCTAGTCAGATGAACTGAGCCAGAAACTTGACATCTCAGTCAAACTGTCACAGAGAGCTCTGAAGACGCCTTAGAGCCAAAACACAGTGAGCTTTTACCCTGTTCTTCTAAATTTGCATTGCATGGGCCAATTTAGAGGCATCAACCATCTAGCAGCCCTACAGTGAAAATCTATAATGATGGAATTTCTGGCATTAGCTTCTACATTTGTTGGACAGAGATTAAATGGATCTAAATGTCTGCTCCAAATATGGAAGAATTCCCCAGAAGGCAAATCTCCGCTAGTGCTGAAAGTCCTGGAAAAATAAATAAATAAATAAAGGATATTTGAAAATGGGACTCATTGTGAGATTAAAAAAAAAAAAAAAGAAGTGGTAACAGAGTTCACTTTGTTTATACCTCATGTTTTTCTTCATATGTCATTAATAAAAGGGCAAAAGCAGCTGTAGCTATTTCTGCTGCAGCTTTGTTCTTCGTGTTGTTTCATCCAGTCCAGTCCAGTCCTTTTTTTTTTTTTTTTTGCTTTACATCTTTTTTCTGTCTACAGAAGTAAGATGTGTTTGGAAGCATTTGAACTTTTTCCCCACCCACACAGATATTTGACTGCATCCGTCTTATTTGTTTAAAGAAATATGACAAAAAAATAAATATAGACTTTACAGGCCTTCAGCATGATCTTGCAAAAGTAATTGAGTGAAAATAAATGAAAATTTAAAAAAAGAAAAGAAGGCATCTTCAGCAATAAAATCCTTTCATTTTGTTAGATTTATGCTTGATGACCTAAAGTCTTCATGCAGTCTAATTTACAGCATGCAGTGATGCCAATGTCATGTGCAAGGGCACGGTGCAGGAAGCACAGCTAGTGATCGGTGTGTTCATATTTCTTTACAAAACCACTGCTGTCTACCTTCAGGCAGCATCTTTACAGTTTTAGGCTAAATCATTCCCCAAAAGAGACACACAAACGCATGCATACACACACACACACACACACACACACACACACACACACACACACACACACACACACACAGAGTCCCCCTCATACCACCCCAGAGATGATGCATTGCAGTGATCCCTCACTAACAGGAACAGAAGAACAAAATGTTTGGCGGCATCATAAAGGTCGCAGCCTTGTTTTTGTGTGTGTGAAGTTACAGTAATGTCATGCTCGGTTTATGATGTCATCATCAGTGACATATTGGTTTGTGCTTTTCATTCTGTAAAAACACGAAAGAATCTATAAAAATGTTCAGGATTTTTTTTGTTCTTTTATGTTCAGTGAAAAAAAGGTTGGTGAAACGTGAGTGAGGTTTGTCGAAGGGCATCGCTAACCTTAGGAGAAAGATGCCCTTTGTGCTTTTAGCTTAGTGCACTAGTAGTTGGAGAGTGCAGGCAGAGTACGGAGTCACGTGGGCTCACTTCGAAACAGTTTTGTATGGCAGTTTTCTTGTGTGTGCCTTTGAACTTAGGTATGTATACTATATTTACATGTACATGTACTTTCTCATTTGTTTTCTTTATGTGGTTTTAGGTGAGCCGCTTTAACCCGTTTTTTGTGCTGCATTGTGTTGTCGACTGTAACGTTTGCATTGCTCCTCAGATTGTTGAAGGGTACTGCATATCACTGGGACCTGATGCTCTCTGGGCTCATTAACATCCTAATGTCAGTGCTGGGGTTGCCCTGGATGCACGCTGCCTTCCCCCACTCCACCCTCCATGTGCGCCAGCTGGCTTTTGTGGAGCAGCGCGTCGAGGGGGGGCACCTCTATGAGACGTGAGTTACCAGCCCTCTCACTTCCAGTGCTAATCAGATTCTTAATTAAAGGTCGTCTCAGAGTGCGTGGTGACTGTAATTTTGAGTTGTATCCGAGCTACTGTATCCTGTCCTTCCCTGATTGCATGATTACTATGTAACTAAAGATTTTCCCTCCGGGTGGAAGAGGTGAGGGAGTTTTTAATAGATGAAAGGATTATGTTCATCACTCTGGCCACACAGATATGTGCAAAAATTATAGTTTGCATATATTCGGGATGGAGAAAGTAGTTGAGTGTGATTAATGGAGACTAGGGGACAGCCTTGTATAAGTTCAGAAGATTTAATTAGAGATATAAGCTGGAGAAAAGTATGTGATTCAGGAATTTTGAAAGTGTCTATATGTCTGGAAATTACTATTCCAAATCTCCTGGGAAAATTGGACTAAAATATCACAGCCTGTTTATGAGAAATTGTCATTTAATGCTGTAGTTTCCAGTGTTTCTGAAGTTGAACTACTTAAAGTAAGTTAGTTAATTTATATAAGAGAAAATTATTAGGAAGTGCCTTAACTGAGTACTGAACAGGTGAGATCGAATAAATAAAAATAAATAAAAATAAATAAATAAAAATTACACAGAGAAAAATGTGTTTTCAGCTCCGCAGATTGAATCCAAATGAGGTCGTTCCAAGGTCACAGATGCAACCCCTCATGTTGCCTCCAGTGGGAACAAATCTATATGATGATGGAACGACCTGGTTTTCTACATTACTGTCTAGAGCAGCTGAAGGAGGATTTTCTTTTAGATTTCATTTTCTTGTAGATTTATTTCAGCGTTAAAAACTGTCAGAATTATTCACCTGCTATCGAGCTTCATACGGACAGCAAACCTGGCACGCTTAGAACTGCGTTCTTTCCTTTAAATGATGTGAGCTGTCTGCTCCCAGCTTCAGAAAACATCTTAAACTGTACTTCACTGTACTTCATGTAGTGCCCTTTTTATTACCACATATAATGCTGCAGTTTCTTCACCAAAACAGTTCAGCCTTCATCAGGCCACAAAACATTCTCCCAGTCATGTTGCTCACTGACAAACTTTTGGTGTGCATGTTTTTGTTTTTCTCCTTTGGAGACGCAGCCTCCTCTGTGGTGTCCTGCCATGCACAGTGCAGCCATGTGCTGTGACACATGACTGTCAGAATTATGAACAGAGATCATCTTGGCTGGACAAATATGGTTTGTCTAGTTGTGGACTGATTAATATTTAAATACTTTGATGTTCTCTCATAAGCTAGTCCAGCTTTATATATATCAAAAAATGATCTGTCAGACCTCTATTTGCATTTTTTAAATGGCAAATTCAAAACGCTTACATGTATTTTAAGTTGAGTAGTTCTAATAGACACCTCCAATCATGTTTCATTAATTGGACTGCAGGATTGCAAGGGCCCGACTTCAATTAGCTTTTGTTGATGCAATTAGCCCGGGGGGTTTCCCTGCTTTCTCCAAAATACCCCGCAGATGTTTAAATCAACTATATGCAGGCAAAATGCTTGTTTTGTATTTCATTACTTTAATTTTATTCTGTGTGTGTGTGTTCATGATGCAGCTTGGATCAAGAGATGTTCATATTATCAGACAAGTCATACGTAAAGGCTGATCATTCCGTGTGTGTGCTAAAGATTGGTTAATTTCTTTCTTTTTTTTAAAAAAAAAGAGAGAAGATGAACAGTAATAGCAGAAATCTGTCGTCGTTTTCTTTTGCACTTTTAACAAATCAGATTTGCTCATTATATATTTAAATAATTATGTGAAAAATGATATTCTAGCATGTTTTTCACCACTGCTCAGGTCCCTTAAACTTTGGGAAGTGGGTCTGGAAAATTCCAGATTTTTCAAATAAAAAATGTGCCAGAATGCTGATAACAAAATCCCAGAAAATACATTGTCTGTTGCATTGTATGACACAATTGTGGGCTTTCCAGTAGCCATTCATTTGTATGTTATTGTGTGCGTTTGTATGCTGTGTGCGTCTCCTCAGTATCGTCCAGGTTAAAGAGACCCGTCTGACATCTCTGGCTGCCAACATCTTCATTGGCATATCGGTGTTGCTGTTGCCTCTCCCGCTGCAGTGGATCCCCAAACCTGTCCTATATGGCCTCTTCCTCTACATCGCCCTCACCTCCATCGATGGAAACCAGATGTGCGACCGAATGGCTCTCCTTCTAAAGGAGCAGGTGAGAAAGTGTGTGCTGGAAGAAGCAAGTCAATAAATGTGTGTGTGCGCGTCCATATGTCGATTGCAGGGCTCTGCAGATCAAACAGTTGACTGTGTGCCCGGCGCTGGAGGACCAGACACGAGTGAAATGTATTTGCAAATATAATTTTTGTGCTTGTTTTAATCTCAGGGAATTAAGAGAGATGAGCTGATAAATTAACATTATTATTTTAGTATTGTGTATCACACACATAAGAATGCTAAAAGAGAATGCTGATTGTTTTTCTTGTGTGTTTATCCCGTGTGTCCGATTTAACCTTCCTTCTCTCTCAGTAAAGATGTAAAGCGAGGCTTCCCGTTTTTCCCTGTGCTTGGTAATGTCACACACTGGCGCCTCCTAATGACGCTGTGAGGAAATGACTCAAAACTATTGAGCTTCACCGCTTAGAAAGCCTGCAAAACTAAATTTCTGAGTTTATAATGAGCTTATCAGACAAAATAAAATATTTTTGCCTGTTTTCTGCTTCACGTGATGCGAGATACATTTTCAGTCCTCAGCTGTGGAGGTCTGAGCGTTGTTTTATATATTCAGAAAATCTTGATTTGAGGAAGATTGCAGGTACTAACCAAGAAGAATATTTTTGTCAGATGGATCCAGTCATTTTTGATTTATTAACTCTTGGTTGGAAAGATTGATGCCTGACACCAGATCATTTGGTGGAGCTGAATTTGTTTTTGCTGCAGCTCTACTTATATTCTACCAAAGAACTAAATCTTATTGTGTGAAAGTTGCACTCAGTGGCATACAGTCACACAGGAGACCTGTGATATTATGAACAGTTATTGTACATTGTATGAAAGCATTCACTGAATGCTAAATGTTGTAATTTAAAATCCAGAGTGCACTTCTTAGATGTGTGCGCGCGCTGCCCACTTCCCTTAGTCATTCGGTTAAGATTGCAGGAGACCTGAGGACAGTGAGGAAGAAGAGCCACAGGGGAGATTGTTTTTTAATCTGCCTTGATCCTCTCACCTCCTGCAGACGTCTTACCCACCTACCCACTACATCCGCAAAGTGCCCCAGAGGAAGATCCACTACTTCACCTTCCTGCAGATGATGCAGCTGCTGGTGTTGTGTACGTTTGGCATGTACCCGATACCGTACATGAAAATGATCTTCCCTCTGGTCATGGTCCTCCTAATCCCAATCAGGTACGACTATGGCCACTTTGTCCCGTAAAATTGTTTTCTCGAGTGCTTTAAACCAGGGTGACATTCAGCAGAACGCAGGTAATAACAAGAGCTGTGCCCTAAATCTGCCCTCTGGATGGAAAAAAAGCTTTAAATTACAGTAAAGTCTGATTTCTACTTGCTTTTTTTTTCCTTTCAAAAATCCTCATATTGCTCTAAACATTATAGGGAATAAACTGGATAATGGATTTTTGTTTTTAAAGTATTCTAAAACATTTAATGTAGAAAAGAAAAAAATGCAACATCTGGAAAAATGATGGCTAAATGTGTTGTGTTCAAGCTGCAGTTGCAGAACTGTGTGGCACTCATGTAAGCATGTGACCCTAACTGAATATTTTGAATCATTTGAAAAATTGTTTCAACTTTAAAGAAAGTTTAGAATATTTGGTTTGACTTTATTTTTTTTTACGTCTGAGAAGCACATTTTCTTATCCAAATATTGATCAGTTTTATATCAGCTTTAAACACATGTATGGAGCCATTTACCATAATATTATTAATTGATTACATTCGTTCAGTTACAGAATTAAAGCACAGCATAAAAGCCCGCCTGAAATACCTGAATTTAAAAAAATGTGTTTCAGGTATTTATCAAATGATCACACTGGAGAAACACACTGATGCATTTTTCATGAGTTAAACCTGCATTAGTTGATGTTTGTGTGGGGGACGAGTGCTCCGGGGCAGTGCAACAAGCTGTAAACACAACATTGTCATATTATTAACAAGTTAGCAAACAGCTACCTATACACGTCCACTGGAGACACTATACAGCATCAATATTCAGTACAATTGTGCTTCAGGTTACTGGGTGAGTGCTAATTCAGTATTCACTCTTTTCACTTGCTTATTTTGCTTCCCTCCCAACTACGTCCTTCCCGACTGCATTGTAATAGTCAGGTTACATGCATGAGTTAAAAACTCTGGCTAACTGCCAGGTGCTACAGAAAGGTAAGCATAGAGAAAATAAATCCATAAAATACACCAAGAACATAAACTTATGAAAGGTTAGCCGTATCAGTTTTAGAGTACCTGATGCACACTTGTACATTAACCACTACAGAAATGCTCTCTCACTGACTGGTAGTACTGATAAGAAAGTGATCCGTCTTATCTGCTAAGATAAAGACTTGGACTTCTTTTTTTTCTCATGTATTCTTTCTGGTCCAACAAGAAACAACTAACATGAACGATGTGTCTGCTCTGTTTTTAGGAACAATGTGCTTCCTCATATCATTGAGGCCAAATACTTGGACATAATGGATGCCCAACACATGTAGCTACAGATGGAATAAGCTCTGGATCCGCATAAGGACATCTGGAATTTAAACAACAAAAAAAAGATTAACAAAAACATATTTTTCAATGCAAAACTGTATGGAAAGCAAAAAGGAAATATATTGACTGTTTTGATTTTTGTATCCGATAAGAACTTTCTTTTAGGTGAAACACTGGAAAAGTGGCGAGTCGTGCGAAGAGGGACGAGAGTCGTGGGATATATTTTCCAAACATTAAACTGACAGCATCTCTCTGAGGGAACGTTCTGCTGAAAAAAGGAAGAAGGAAAAAAAAAATTAATAAAACGGGATCGTCCAGAACTCCCCGTTTCACCTCTGTTTGACCCTGTCAGATTGTTCAGTGCCATATACCTCCATGTTCTCCTTTCACACCTTTACTTTTCTATGATAACACTTTACAATATCCTACTGCAGTGTGTACATACGTGTTTTAACCTGTGGGCAAGTGCTTAAAGTACTCATTAATGCTGCGCAAGTAATAAAACTGCTGCCAGTGGACATTGAATATTAATTAGACTGGTGTAATGGCACAATGTAAGTATGAACATTATCTATTTTTGACACTTTGCACTCACATTGTGTTTTTACACTGTCATACAGGGAGGTTTTACACGTGTACACTATGTTAAGTACTTCAGAGTATTTCTGCAGGTCGCTTACATGGCAGCAGCACTGCATTTAGGCCACTGTAAAGAAAATCTTTACCTTTCGAACATGGATCATTGTGCAGTGTTAAAACCTTCACATTCCTGCACCCTCCCGTTTTCCTATGTAGGACACTTGTGTCCATACATATTTTGATTCTAAGTCATTCCAAAAATGTCAGTATTCATTAAGGGAAGGGTGTGTGTGCGTGCGTGCGTGTGTGTGTGTGTGTGTGTGTGTCATGGACACATCTGTCCATCATCTAGCTTTCCGCCAGGTCTTAGAAAACCTCATTTTTAGTCGGAATTGTGCTCAGATGAATAAAAATACATTCCACGGGTATATATATTATGTGTAATTATTTAGAGAGACAGCACAAACCAAATCATATAGTAAAGTCTTTATGAAAATATGAATATATTAGAATATATTATGGCAGTATATAAGACTTAATATCGTTCAAATTTAGGACTATTTATTTATCATGACTTCATCTTTCAAGTGCAGAATGATCATTTGTGTGTTTACCCTCACCTGTAATTCTGTTCGCTCTTTCACGTCCTGCAGACACCAAATCTTGGATTTTGAGTGTTTTTGTCTCACATATGGCTTTACCGCAGTTTACATATCAGAGTCCCTCCCAAATCCATGTCACAGACCACAGTTCTGGTGCATTGCTAGTAAAGAGAAAAGCCAGATTAAAGCGGGTGGGGGGGAGCATTTGAGAGCTTTGGACTGAATAAAATGCATTCTGTTTTTTTTTTTTTTTTTTTTTTTCTGTGATCAAATGTTCAAAACTGAGTTTTAGAATAACCCAGTCTTGTTTTCTATTTAGATGTTATGATTAGATCAGTGCTTGCAGATGTTGTCATGTAATAATCCAGGCGTCTGGAGAGATTTATCTTGTTATCTACAGTTCAAAAAGAAAAAAAAAATTCTAAGCACTGGTTTGCTTAAAGCATGTCATCTGGGTTTTTGATACAATGTGATGCCAATAGACATGTATCCTACTTGAGAAAAAAAAAAGTAGCAAGTCAAACAGTAACTTCTCATTAAAATGAATGCAATGCTCAATATTTAGCAATACTGTGTATAAAGCAGAACTTCACTGGTGATATTCGGGTTAACCAGTGAAGGTGGAGCCGTCACTGAAGCAATGACAGACCAGCTGTATTTTTACAACAGCGCCTTTTCAGTCCATCCTCATCCTACAAACGCTGCTCTGCGCTGATTTGATTTATTATACGCGTAAAGACAAAAAAAAAAATCTGACTGTCAAAAAGGCATCCCGAGTGGCAGATTTTTTTTTTTTTTTTTAATGGTTTTGTTGCTTTCCCAAAATCCAAATGGCAGCTCCCTCATGCAGTTCCGTTCAACTTTGTCTTACAGATGTGAGAAAGATGTCTAATTTAAGTAGATGGATGTCTCATGCTGAGATAGCAAGGCATAAAAGCTTGGGAGCATTTGCATAATCCTTGGACTAAGCCTTAAGACAGCACTGGTGAAAGAAGGAAGAGATTGTGAGGTGTGAAGGAATATGTACAGTTTGCAATGCAAAGTTTAGTTTTTATCAACTATCCATTATAATCCAACGCAAGGTATTAGTTTCTAACTTTGGACTGAGATTTAATGATTCTTCTTATGTGACAGTACTGTTGTTGTTCCTTGATATCCTCACTGTACTGATGATTTTGGAATAGCAGCAAACTTCTCTCAGAGGACTTTGATATTGGATTTGGGATGAAAGACATACTACTCCGTTTGTGAAACCTCGACTTCCCTTTCCTCCTAATTGGATTTGTTTGAAATTGCGTACTGTGGTGTTTTGTTTAGTTCCCTCCCTCCACCCCCCCCCTTTTCTGATTTCATATAGCCTACTTTTTCTAATCATGAATGTATGATGTGTGGATTTTTATATAGCATACTAATTTAGGTGTCAAACAGAATCTGTAATTTTGTCAAAAAGATCAGCTATATTTGTAAGCTGTAAGATGTACAAACGAGAAAAAATGGTTATCAAAACAGAATGTGTTGGTTTACGAGATTATATATATATATATATATATATATATATATATAAATTATAAAATAAAAATAATATACTGTACACTGAAAAAGAGAGATTATCTCAAGCTGTTTGCCAAATAAAAGTAGTAGTGACGTAAATATGCGTGTGTGCTTGTGTTCACTGTGAATTACTGCTCAGATATTGATATTAATGCCCTTTAGACAAAGATTCCTTGTAATGTTATTGACCACCTTGACCATTTATCTAGGGCCGCATCAGGACGAAATGTGCCCCTCACCAACCCTCTTCATTTAGAGGATATGACAAAAGGTCAAGAAGTTATGTGCCTCATGGTTACATAAGGAATGCTGTGAATTTCCAGTACACTAATCTGCTGTGGAAGAAAGGCGGCTATGAACTCTGGAAATAACTTGTGCTGAGTAGTGAGTGCTGAAATACAGTCAAACAAATTTCAGCTTAGGTTTCTCATCTTGTTTTCACCGTCTGAGAATAAACATTTTTTTTTCATTTTAATAAAAATTATTTGGTTTCGAAATCCTCAATCAAAACTCACTCCTAAAAAGACAGTGGGCTGAAAAAGTGCCACCAGGACAATGGGATCTAAGTAATGACTGAATATGTATTCTTAGCATACTAAGAACACAATTTTAATACAATTTTTATATATATATTTGTGCACAAAAATAAATAGTACATTGGCTGTTATTTAACAGATAAATTTCTTGCTCTGCAGGGAATTCATCCTTTTAAAAGCTATTTTTGATGCTTTCCCCTTGCCTCGCCCTCAGGCCAAAGTAACAGCCTTTCATCCAAGTAAATATCCCATTTTCAGCATGTTATAAACGTTGCTGCAATTCATCCTCCCATGGGGATAAACCCTTCAAACGTTATTGACTCAGTAGATGTATCTGTACCACCACCTTCAGGACAGATGTTATATCGTCACCTTCATTGGAGCAGTATGGTGTGTGTGTCAGTACAGTGATTACTGACTGATATTTTTTTAAATAAGCATTTGTTTATCATTCTTATACTGATGTATAGGCAGGAAATAATACCCATTTTTGCACCATGTCACAAACCGCGGACGAGCGCGTGGAGTGCACCTTAACCAGCGTCTCTGTGACGTCGCTGCTGCACTGCGGCTGCGCAGATCGCCACAGCTCTCCAAGCCATATGAAACCTGGCAGAACAGGTGATCAGCTGTCCGGGGGGGTTAAACGCAAACAGACAGAGACACGGCAGTCAGAGCGACTTTCACGCACTCTGCCGCTGGTGGTGGGGAGGGGGAAACCTGTCCGCGGCTCTGTCCCTTGTGGGCCGGGTCATGACACTTCAGAGGTGGGGCTCCTTCAGTAAGCTCGCAGCTGGATTTGTGTCTCTAGCATCCCGGAGGCTGGCAGTTCTCGGTAACTATAAGCACGTGTGTGTGTTCAGTCAGTGTGCAGCTAACATGGCAGAGGAGGCGAAGAAGCTGGCTGCTTACGCCGCCGTGGATAACCATGTCCAGGTACAGTGGATTGTGTTATTGTTTGCTGCCTTATAAACACATGTTTACACTCTGCTAGCTTGTAGCTTACTGTAGACAAGTTTTAAAACAGCAGTCTATCATATGCGCTTCCCTGTGCTAGCAAAGTTAGCTTAATGTACAGCTAGAAGCCCAGCACACTGATTTGTTACCGTTATCCAACTTGCTCGGTTTGAGAGGGAATTAGCTGTGATAGCTGGCCAACTTCGGGCAGCATTCAGCAGTAAATATACTAACTGCATGTTACAGCGTACAGTTAGCCGCTAGCAAAACGCTCAGTGTAGTTTGAAGTGATGGACAAACAGAAACGGATAAGCTAATGCGCCTGATTTTAATTTGTAGTCCCAAATAAGCCGCTGGCGATGGCAGAGCCGTACAGTGCTGCTGTAACACACTTTATGACTGCCCCATGCGTACATCTCAAAATAAACTAACCACATCGTGACGGCTCACGAAATGTCACGTTAAAAGTCTCGATGGTTTCCATTTTTGTTGAGACCATAGGCGATGATAAACTCTTTAGCTTTGCAATCCTGACGTGGACCTACGCTCCTGCTCCACCTCTGTGTTCAGGCTCTAGAAAATCTCTCATGAAGTAAAACTTTAGCCACTCACAGGCCAGAACTGTAGAGCAAACAAATCTGCTTCATGAGTAAAACATAGCGGCGCGTTGGGTTAAATAAAGGACTTCCAACTTGGAAAGCCGGGCTCAAACAGGTCTGGAGCACATGCGTGCGTCCATGCTCCTCTAGCGGGAGAGTTGCAGGTGGAGGTGGTATGTTGGCAAAATCTAGCTTTTCATAGTTTTCTGACTCCTGAAACTTTATTTTTATTTTTTGTATGTACAGGACAAAGTAGATTCATGATACAATCATTATCACGACCCTGCCTGCAGGAAATTAAATTCTTGTGGTGCTGTTGTTTTCCTCCTCACACTTCTAGAGCTGCCAGGATCTTTAGCATTACTGAGCCACCCCCCTCAGTATGTTTGACTTATTTCCTGTCTTTTGCAGAACAACCAGGTGGTTGGAGTGGGCAGTGGGTCGACCATTGTTTACGCTGTGGACAGATTAGGTTAGTGAAACATGAACCTTTGTGTTATCTTGTGAACTACAGAAAGCACAGGTTTAAGCTACGCTCCAGTTGAGCCCTTTTTTTTTTTTTTTTTTTTATGTCTTAACAACATGAGCTAATTGCTAGAGCACAAGCAGCACCGTTTGAGTCTTTATTAGGATTAAGAAAATAAAAGCACTGATGATCCTTCTGTTTTTCCTGTGTGTGCGTTTCAGCGGAGAGAGTGCGTCAGGAGAAACTCAATATTGTGTGCGTTCCCACCTCCTTTCAGGTTAGTTTACATGCCAGAGACAAGTATTTCACAACTGTGTGTAGCAATATGGCTTTAAAACACAACTTCCCCTCACTTAAAACATGTATCTGTGGGTTTGCCTCTGCCCCCCCCCCCCTTTTTTTTTCCTCCCTCTTGCTCCCACAGGCTCGTCAGCTGATTCTGCAGCATGGCCTCACTATGTCAGATCTGGACAGGCACCCCGAGGTATGACGAGCTCATTGCAAATTAATCTGAAAGCCATGGAAATGAGAAAGGGACACAATATGCTGCAGCTCAAACCCTGTCAACCTGAATTGCAGCTGTAATAAAAATAAATGAAATGTGATCAGAAGAGCTGACTATGGCAATTTCTACATTTAGGGAATGGTTCACGTTTATTTTTTTTGTTGTATCTGTGCTCTGCTGTGCTGTGTCAGTGTAATAAGTTGTTGCCTTTGCATTTCCACCGCTCAGCTGGACGTGGCGATCGATGGAGCAGATGAAGTGGACAGGGACCTCACGCTGATAAAAGGTGGAGGGTGAGTACACATCAATACGAACGTGTGATTGTAAGCATCGTCTGCCCTGATTTCTCTCTGATCCGTCCTCTTTTTCTTTCCCAGTGGCTGCCTGACGCAGGAGAAAATCGTAGCCGGCTGTGCTAAACATTTTGTCGTAATTGCCGACTACAGGTTTGTATTGTGAACTTAAAGTTCAGATACTGGAGAACGTGTAACATTCAGAGGTGTAGTGTTGTGTGCACTGGAGTTGTTGCTTGTTTCTGATGTACAGAGGAGGTCAGAGAGGTACGGCGTGGTGGAGGCTCTTTCATGGTTTGTTGGCTTTGTTTCAGCCAGTGGTGATGGAGATCTTGTCAAAACTGATGGAATTATGAACACAAAACCATCAGATTTTGACCCACAACGCAACACCATCTGGAAAGCATCTGATTGGCAACAGCTTCATTTTTCAGCATGGCAGTGATCCCAAACACACTGCCGGTGCAGTAAAGGCACACCTGGATAGAAAAATGCATAAAGGAAAATTATCAGTCATGGATCGGCCCCCCCAGAGTCTGGACCCCAACATTACTGAAGCAGCGTGGGATCATCTTAACAGTGACAGAACAAAAGAAGAGCTCTGAATGTCCTTCAAGAAGCCTGGAGAAGTTCCACATTTGTTCTGCCAGTGTTTCCACTCATTCCGAGTAAACTGACACTCCTACCTGCACCTATCACAGCCACATCAATAAGACATGCTTAGTATTAAATATGGTGCAATTTGCAGTAAATGCCACATATTTGTAAATCCTGTTTGTATGATTCTTTAAAAAAAGGTTGTGCCGAAAGGGAAAAATGTTCCCACTCGCCAGCGTTGAATTTCTCAATATCAAACGTTGCCTGGTCTGCGTTCAGATGGTGGGGTCATAACTTGGCTCAAACATGAACACGACTCCGTCCTGTGTCGTATGAGTGGTTCAGGCTGGTGGTGGTGTAATGGTGTGGGGGAGATTTTCTTGGCGAGCACCAAAGCTCAAATCATTGCAAACTGGTTTCTTGAACACCAAGAACTGGATGCACAGGAGGATTTTTCTTTTAATGGAATAAAAAGGTGTTTTAGCCTCATCTGTATCTGTTAGCGTTATTTTAAAAACTTAAATGTGATGTCCAGATTTGTTTCCTTCCCTCCTCCTAGGAAGGACTCCAAAGCTCTGGGCCAGCAGTGGAAGAAAGGCGTTCCCATTGAAGTCATCCCCATGGCGTACGTCCCCGTCTCCAGGACGGTAGCCAAGCGTTTCGGAGGCGAGGCTAACTTACGGATGGCTGTCAACAAAGCAGTGAGTGGACTGATTCTGACGCATCATCGTAGCAGCACCTCTGTTTGTTTCAGGAGCAATTTAACCCCATTTTTACTCAAAGCCTTTCTTTGTTTTCCTCCTGAATTTTGCTTTCAGTGGCTGCGCTCACTGTATGCTGCTGTGGACCAGATCATTGGCTGAAATGCCTGTAGTGCCAATCCAATGCAATTAACTAATTGTGTGGAGTTGTGCGTGAGCTTCATTAGAGGCTTATGACAACTGTGTGAAACTGAGGAAAGTTTACACCGAAAGCGGAGGGCAACGCCGCCTACACAGGCTCTGTAACTGCCTCATTAACACTCTGCAGACTTTAATGATTTGCCTCCTACTCGGCTCTTTTCAAATGAACAACATCCAGCGAGAGACGAGAGCCTCTGTTTATTATTCCGGCTCTTAATGTTTTTATTGCTCCTTTTTACTGTTGAGCCTGGAAACAGTTTTGAGCGCTAATGAGTGGGACAGTTTGTTTACCCGCAGATCCTTGATGATCAGACACGCTGTTATTTAATTAAAACTTCCTTTATAATCACACATGATCACTTAATAATTGCATGTGGCAGCCCGCACTAAAGCATTTTGTAAACTAAGTAGAATAATTGCGTTGTCAGCACGCGAGAGAACGTGTTTCGCTCGCCTCGCAGAGAGACTGAGTTGTGTGTTTGTGGCTTTCAGGGTCCTGTGGTCACCGACAATAGTAACTTCATCCTGGACTGGAAGTTTGAGCATGCTCAGAACTGGAAGGAAGTCAACACTGCAATCAAGATGATCCCAGGTGAGGAGCTCTTCTAAATGGATCTGACCACCCGCTGGTCTTCAGAATGCTCACCGTGTCTCTGTGTGCGCTGCTCAGGTGTGGTAGAGACCGGGCTCTTCGTGGGCATGGCTGAAAGGGCCTACTTCGGCATGGAGGATGGAAGCGTGCAGATTCGGGATCCTCCAGTCAACTGACCAGTTTGCCCCGAACGGCGTCATCTCTCTCTGCCCCTCTTCTGAATGACCTCACCGCTCCCACAAGTGCCATCCGTAGTCTTGATTTATTCCAGGTGTCGTACTGTGTCGGGGCTGAGCTGCACCTCCTGCAAAGCAAGAAAGTTTTCACACATCTCAGCAGGGTCCACATTGAGGATCACTTGGTTTTTCTCATCTTGCAGGTGGTGCTTCTGTGTTTTAAAGTGCCTGATGAGTAAAATCAAGTATGTCTGCTCCTTTTTTTTTCTCCAATTTGTAATGTTCCCCAGTTTGGCTTCCTGGTCACGCTGGGAATGTTGGTTCTTCCTGTAATTTGTGGGTTTGACTGAATGTCTGCAGAGTTGTGGAATCACTGCAGTGCTGCACAATCAGACCTAAGGTGTGCCTTCAGATTAAAAAAAGACACTATTAAAGGTACATTTAAAAATATAACAATGTGTCTAAACATTGTCTAATAGGCTGACAAAACAACAAAAACCAAGCCTGGAAGCAGCCAGCGCTAGTCTGCCTGCTTCTGGAGGAATGGTAAGAATTTACTGATTTAAGCAGCAAGAGGCTCCAGAATTATTAAGGATTAGTGCAGGTAGGAAACCTCTGTTACTGTGTTGTGAAGATGCACAGCATGACAGTAGAAAGGTGGGTTGCAATGAATATTTCCTTGTTGAAGTAGACGCCAACAAAAAAAAAACAACACAAGCCATTACCTTGTACCATTTTGTGACATATTGATACATTTCCATCATCTGTCCTGCAGGCTGCAGATCAAACGGGTATAAAATAATGTCTGCATTTCTGGATGTTGATGAGGAAACACGTCCATTGTGTCATAACACTGTTTAAAGCCAGGAACCAGTGATCGTGTTCCCTTTCCTGAATGAAGACACACATTTGTGGTTTCCTCTGTTTTGACACCTGTTTCTGTAAAGTCAGACTAATCGTCGAGGAGGGTTCACGAAAAACAAACACCCATTTTAAGAATTCAGTGCATGAATGCTTCATCTTCATCTTCTTTTGTGCCTGTAAGTCACTTGTGTGCTCATCCTTTACACGAGTCGGCCGGTCGCAGAATGCCTCGTGCCACAATCTAAAACATAACTTCATGGTGATGACGATGGACAGCTGTGCTACAGAAGCGATGCGTTTAACTTTGACCTGATGTAGCTCGTGGTTCTAGTAAAACACGAGCTACATCAAGCATGGAGAATAGAGTGTATTTTAAAGCTTTCAGAGGTGAATCTGAATGCCTTTATAGCTCAGTCGGTAGCATGCAGAAACGATCCATTATGTCACTGTGTGCATCAGCCATAACATGTTTTTCTTATGGTCTTAGATTGCAGCTATTCCCTGTACTTTAGACTCACTATGCCTTACACCCTGGTTTCATTTTGTAAATGTATTTGTTTTTTTTGTTTTTATGTACAACTGACCGACTCAGGAGAATATCAGAGCTGTGAAATTCAATATCAGTCACATGCGGTCAGTTCAGTTGGCAAATTTGTTTACAAGCCACTGTGAGGTACACTCGTTCACATCCTATTCTGATGTAATTCTAGTTTCATGAATCTAATTCGAGTGGCCTGGAGACAAAGTTAACCAGGCTGGCAGTGTGTTTGGAATATTTGTGCACCAGCATTTTTTTTCCATTCTTTACCACTTTACTGTGATTATGATTTTACTGTGAAGATACTAATTTCTTTGTCAACCAATACAGGACCAAAATTATAACTGCATGTCTTGCTTTATTTCTTGTGATTTAGTGAAAATTTAATTGTTGGCACATTTCCCTTTATTTAGACTGTTAATTGGCAAACTAAGGAATAGATTCATAACTGAACCATTATATTAAAATGATAGCTGCAGCGCTTGTACATGTCAGCAGCAGCAAGTATGATTTCTGCCTGTTTGGATGAGCTGAGCTCGAGTTGCTTAGCGCAGAATGTGCTACGCTCCTCTTTGGCCACAGGGAGACGCTAGAGACTCAAGGTGCTCAGTCTACTTCAGAAATCTTACATAGTCTATGAGCAAATACCCTTACGTATAATAAGTAGTAGCACATATCTCTTGTACATTGAGCAACTGTAAATGGTTTGTGATACTGTTATATATATATATATATATATATATATATATATATAACAGTAACACGTGTGTGTTACTGTTATATATATATATATAAAAGTAAAACTATTTTTTAATGGTCCCAGGACCATTAAAAAAATAGTTTTTTAAATGTTTTTTTTAAAGCTCAAAGCTTTTTTTTCCAGAAAGCTTTTAGCTTTGCTCCTCTCGTGGAGTTACAGACATTATGTCATAGTTATCTCTGTTTAACCGAAAGCGAGAAAGATAACTCGTGACCGGGACCGGGAACTGCACCTATCATGTACACTGAAGCCACGTTGATGCTTTCATGTTGGCTGTCTTGACAACTTCTCGTGAATGACAGCTGAAATATCAAATCTAGTCGTTCTATTCAGTCAATCAGGCCACAAACTGACCAATGGTGATGGTGCCTCTCGGAATAACCCCTCTTATTGGTCCGAGTTGACGTCGACCGACCAATCACAGATCCGCTACGGGATTCGCCACCGAGGACATTTTTGCGTCACTTTTGCTCTCGTCGTGGGGCTATTCGCCAATGCGCTTGCGTCGTTTTGACCGACAAGCGGATTAGCCAATGCGGTTTGCTGTTTGGGGGGCTGGCACTTCCTGAGCCCACCTCTTTGAGGGACAGACAGCTGATGCAATCATATTCTGCTTAGTGTGCGAGTCTAGATGATTGAGAGCAAAGTGCCCAACGAGAGGCAGCTACATGAATTTTTAACGAACGTAGGGATTTCACTAACCAATCCTAGTGTAGAAACAAGGCGGGATTTAGCGTTACCAAGGCAAGTGGAGTCCAGTATAAAGGGAATAACATGGTTTCCCAGTGGCTGTTTATGTTTACTTAAAGAACACCTTCGAAAAGGGCGTTTTGTAAGACACAGCGAGGTTTTCTGTGTCATACAGGGGTTTTTTTCACCTTAACTTTTCTTCTATGTTAAGATTTACAAGGCCAGTGGCATGTAAATCTCATATTTCACTAATGTGCCAGTCTTACAAATGGAAAGGGGGCTTCACTTTGGAAACGTGAGCATTTCCCTGGTGCTCCTCTTGTTGCTGAAAACGCTCATCGGATTCGGGACTTCGCAAGCTCAGGGCTCCGCCATCGGGAGGGTGCCGCAGTCCACAACCGGGGGTTCAGGTTCGACCTCGGCGGAAGATGGTGCAGGAGTCATGCAGCGTGGCTTGGAGAACGTAGGCACCTCGGTCATTGGACCAGACGTTACCGTGGAGGACGACGAGAATGGGTCGGCGGGGGAGGCAGACGAATCACATGGAGAAAGTAATGGAAGCGTCAGACAGACGAGGTAAATATAAAAATAGTAAACGGACAACTAGCAGTAAGTAACTACACGCCCATTTTCGGACACTGTCACTTTAACACCTACATAATAAGGACAACCCCTAAAATAACAAGCGCACAAACTAGTAACGCAAAGCCTCAATGTATTTATAATGTAATATAGATCTCATTTAGCTTTTTTTGACGAGGGGATGCTTTTTGAGTATTCCTCCGCCAAGGTGGTGCTTTCAGAAGTTGTTGTGGACGTGTTTGTTTGTGTGCACTTTGCTCACAAACCGCGTTTTACTGCGTATTATCACAGACAACCTTACAAACGGCCAAGAAGATATTGTGGCAGAAATGCCAGGTGGAGTGTCACAGCACAGAAGAGGAAAAATGAAGTGTTTGGGAGCAAGTTTGGCTTCGTGTCCGATAATGGACGCATGTGGTAGCAGATAGGCTTAAGCCGCTAACGAGCGCTAGCTTTATGTTTGATGTATTTATTTGGTGTGGTTAGTTTAAGTAAGCTGGTAAGCGCGAAAGGCTTTATAGATTAGGCTGCACTTATGTGGCATGTCAGGGCATAACGGACGAGAAAGTTTGGTGTGTGTCTTCTAGCACGCTGTGGAGAAAGCGGAACCTGTTATGGGCTGACATGTCACGGATGCTCTCTGGGTTCGCTGGAAGTTTTGAGTCTGTATGCGGAGAAACTCGTTGGAAATGCAGGCAACCATGAGCACATGCGCTCTGCGCCCAGTTTACCCGAAAAGAGACCTGAAAGCAGCCCCAAGTTACATTTGTTGGTATTTATGTGCTCAATAAGATGTTGCTACTTTGTTCTGTGCAGCTTTAGAATGCGAGATTCGTTTATTATACTATAGTACAGTAGGAGAACCTTCATAACAAGTAGCATCCATGTGCATCAGATCTGAGTAAAACTGAATGAAAGCACCAGGCTATTTATATATTTAACAGCTAAGTTGGACACTTTGCTTAAACGTTTATATTGATTGTAGCGGTTTAAAGCTGTAAACTGGAAGATAAAGCTGTCACCCAAATGTTTAAGTGTGCAAAGTGGTAGCCTGATGGCTGTAATCTGTTGTTGTTGTTGTTGTTGTTTGACAGATTAGAAATGAAGTCTTGCTAAACCTTGTGAGGGGGGGAGGGGGGTGTCTCCAGCACACCTGAGAACATGCTGCATGTCAGAAATGAAAAGCACACATCGGGCATTTATTCACAGAACTCTAACGTATTTAGCACAGTTTACATTTTGACATATTACCGTGAAAAGGCATGTGGCACTGCTGCGAAAATCCCCTGGATGCTGCCAGTCAAAAGTTTACAGTTTCACACAGAGCACATGTTTACTCAGTCCTGTCGGATTGCTGCTGCTGCTGCTGCTGCTGCTGCCCAAAGTGAGATGCAGTTCTCGTCGCGGTGGGGAGGGCATTGATTTTGTCTTCCTTGGTAAACAGTAGGTTTGACGCCCACCTTAGATGTTTGGCGCAGTGTGTTCCTTTTCTGCTCTTTTATCTTATTTTTACCTTTACAAGACCATGACACTTACTTTTGAGTGTGATATAGCTACTTGAATCAGAATTATTCAAATGCCCTTTCTTGTTTTATGTATATAAGGTCCTAAGGTCCTGTAATAAATTATTCCCTGTGTATTATTCCTAATATGCTGTCTGTTTTCCTGAGAGAGTGATAACATTGAAAACGTTGTTAGAGTCGAACCTTTTGAAGATATGTGGTGCCGTTTCTTGACCTTAATGTTAAAACTTGCTGCCATTGTATGTACTCGATGGTTAAAACGCAGCATGCTGCCTATTTCCTGCCAACCTTTTTTAATTCTGAGGCTCACTTTAAAGTTTTCTGACAAGACCCAAAGCATTGAATGTTAGCGCTGGGTGTTTGAGATGCCATATAAACAGTGCTTTTTCACAGCAGGGAGCTACTCGGCATGCTGTGTAGTCTGTCCCACCAGACTCAAGTCAAGAGGAATTGGTGCTATTACATAGGTGGGAAGGGAAGGATTTCACATATAGTTTACTGGGCAGCAAAATCTCTGCGTACCACTGCACTCTTTTACACCCTGCACACAGCCACAGATTCACCAGGATAAAGTCTTGGTGTAAGGGCAACACAAAGGACTTCACAGAGGGCAAAGCTCCTGCCTGAGATCTGCCATACAATATCAAGAGGAACGTAATTAACAGATAGAAGCAGGATATTCCCCTGCCAATCACCTCAGCTGCTGCAGGAAAACTCCTGAGCGTTCACCCTGGTGCTGGTCACACCCTGCCACTGCTCGCTTTCTCCGCTGTGTCACACACTCTACCTGCTTTCTGTTTTCTCTCACACATATTTGCAGTCTTTTTGCCACCAACCACTGGCTTTTTGTCACCTTATATAAATCACTCCTTGGGCAGTATGTTTAGAAGTTGTGGTTTAATGGTCTCTCTTGACTTAGTTTTTTTTTTTTTTTCTGTCTGATTTGACAGAAAAGCGAGCAGTAACACTTGTATCTATAAGTCAGCCAGATAAACGAATTAACAGAGCAGGTGGTAAAGCGGAAGAGCAGGTGGATAATTAATAAAAATAATGAATAAAAACCTGCGTGTTAAACAATAAACTTGACACACACATTCTCAAGTAAGGTTTTGTTTTTCCAGGGTCACAACAAACCAAGACCCATCACACTCGTCTCTCCTTCGCATTTGTTCTCTTTGTCTCTCGCCCTTGAATTTAGTCTCCCCTGCTTCTTCTCTGATGCCCTCCCTTATCCTCACACACACACACACTGCTTTTTAATGTCATCCCTTGAGTATATACACTACTGCGTGCTCCATTTCCATCTGTCCGCCTACAGAGTTGTTGCTGAACTTTAGAAATGTCACAAGAAACAAAAAAAGCGATTTTTAGGTAAGTTTCTCTTGTAAATGGGCTAATTTATCCAACGACAACAACAAAAAGAGAGGGACACCCTAAATGTCAGAAAACCCATTCACAGCAAGCGGAGAAATTCACATTTTTGAGCAAGTTGTTTGAAATGTGTTGTTTATATTTAGAGTTGAGAGATTTTGGACATCCAGTTTAATGACCGTGAACTTGAACTTAAGTGAAATGAATGTGAAGCAGGGAGGTTGAACACCTCCAGCATTAATTAGGTCAGCTTTTTGAAAACATTCTGCTATTTCTTTCCAGAAGCGACCTTTTGAGACTTGACCCGCAGCTGCTACCTTTCAAACAGACCAGGTCCTGTGACAGCAAACGCCACCCTGCACTACCCTGTGTTTAACTACTCTTTCTACTTTCCAAGGATCCCAGTAACTTTAGTGCTTTGTTAAGAACCTTTTAACTCTGGTTCCCAATTTGTTTAAAGTAGAATAGACCTCCAGTAAAGCACTGCTTTTCTCTTCTTTTTTTTTTTTTAATTTTTATTCTTCTTCCAATGTAGAGTTTGTAGTGGAGCACTTCAAAAACAGACTCTTGAAAACATTTCACAGGGACGGCTTGAAACCCAGTCAGTGCTCAGATGTCAGAGTTTTTCAATTTCTGTCATTTAGAATCCCGTTTCCCCCTCCACTCCTGTATCCTGTAATCTATAAATATTGTAGATGTTTGCTTTGATCCGGCCTTCAATTTGTGACGAGTCTGCTGTTGTGTCGGCTGTCGCCTCACCTTTAACGCTTTCATCTTTGTTACAAACGCCGCTCTGGAGACTTGGTGTTTACGTCTGTCTCGGTGCATGTATATGTGCGCGCATATATGGTTTAACCCTTTAGTGTGTGTGTGTGTGTGTGTGTGTGAACCGTGTATACGACAGCCCTGCCAGGCTTGAAGCCTCCGCCAGCAAGTGCTCCATGGGGCCCTCCAGCACCTTAGGGAGCACTTGGAGGTGAGAGGACAGCAGCTTTGTTTGACTGCCGTCCTCCCTCTGCCAACTGTACCACCCCCCCACTGCCCCCCTCAGGGCCCTGTGAGCTGCAACAGCTCTTCTGGGCCGCCGTGCTCGCAGGCAGGCTCCCACCAGCCTACTGCTTAGCAACAGCCAATCGGCCAAGCTGGGTGACTTGGCGGCCAATTGCGTTGTAGAGATGGGCTAGTCCCCAGAATTTGAGTTGACTGCATGGGTCTGGCTATAGTTAGGTAAAGGATGAAGTGAAGATTTTTTTTTTTTTTCTTCACACATTGTTGTTTGTTTTTTTTTTTAGTCTGCTCTGTGTAACCACGGAGATCCTGAGTGTGTTTTAATAATAGATCCTGTCCCCAAAATAACAGGTCATGATGAAGATGATTGAACTCCATCAGCGAAGCTTTAATTGAACACTTTAAACTCAGTTCTTTAAACTCAGCGCTCGTTTTACAGCGGGGAGGTCTGAATATATAACTCCACTTACCAAACTCACCGTCGCTTCAAACAAGCTTATATAATATCTTTTAACCTGTTTTATCCTCATTGTCTGCTCCTTATGTAACCACGCTGTTCTAGTCCCGTCTGGCACTTTTTAAACTGTATTTTAATCTTAAATACTGACTGACTTCCTCTGCGCTCGATGAACACTGTCCGAGATTATTGACGAGTGTATGACTCGCCTAACAAGATGCTCACATGTGCAGAGATAGAAATTGTAAACACTTCTTTGCCAATGTGACTGCTTAACGGTGCTGGTTTTGAATATGATTATCAGAATGAGTGAATTTATTAGGTCAGTGGCTATTTTGGTAAGTCGTCAGGACCCCGTCGTGCAGCACTGCAGTATGGGTGGGGCAGAGGCAAAAAGGTGCGATACTCGGAGAGAAAGAGAGTGAGGAAAGGAGGGAGGAGAGGATGAAAACTCAGAGTTAGCTGGTAGTTAGTAGGACCACGCTGTCTTGTTTTCACTCTCAATGGCTCCTCACTGCTTAGCAACAACGAATCACATCCCAGGATCAGAGCTGCATCACAGCCAATCAGCCAGCAGGAGCGTGGCGCCATAGAGTTTATATTTTACCACGTGTGAGGTTGGAGAGAAGAGCGCACTTATGCGGGAAAGAGAAGGAGAGAGAGGGAGAGATGGCAACACTTTCAAATGGTGTGTGTGTGTGTGTGTGTGTGTTTTCATCCTAGTACTAGAAGTTTTTTTTAAACCACACCCTTTGCTCCCTGTGCTGCACTCACCGTGCATGTATGGTCGATTCACCACAGGTCTTCCACTTGAGGCCACTAAATGCTTCTCCTGCCGGGACAAAGACATAAAAAATGATCGCTTGTTTATTTAGCAGGTTCAGAGGACAGTTATGTAAACCTTCACATTACATTAAGCTGTGATTAAGTGCTGGTGTTATGTCACCTGTAATTTAGGCTAAGTGGCATTTTGATGTCATGTTAAGCACATGTGTGACACCCTAAAGATGGAGGTTGTTGTCTCTTTAACCAGCCAGCTCTGCTTGCATTGCTGTGCTAATATTTAATGTCATATTTAAAACCTTAGTGGCATTGCCTATCAGACAGTGCACTGTTTAAAGGAATGCACATGACCCTTTTTTGCAGCTGGTATTCTTGGGTGCGGCCGACTCAGAGCTGCATCCATAACTTTCTCCCCACGTGCTCCCCACGCTCTCTTATTTTTGCTCTGCCTCTCGGTAGCTGCGAGTTCGGCTGAGTGGCAGCAGCGCGGCAGCAGAACTCCACAATCCGGGCTGCTTGCTGTTGCATGGTTACAGGCAGTCATGCCTCACCATTGGCTCAGAGTCTGCAGAGCTCCCCACCCATTGGCTAAGCGAGGAGAAAACTAGCACTCGCATTGGCTGCTGGGGTGCGGCAGGATGCTAGGATTGGCCCGGCTCGGCGGCTCCCGCTCCTTGGAGACTCAGCCTGTGTAAACATCCTGGTTGTTTCTTTCAATGGAGTGTGTTTACCCGCAGCTCAGTTTTGCCGGTGTGTGCAGACTGAGGCTGAGCGTCTCTGAGGAGTAGAGTCTGGTGAGAGCGAGGCTAATTGGCTCCCTGCTCCGCCATACGCTCTGTGATTGAAGAAGCAGTCGGGACTATTATGACACTTTTGACAGCATTACAGGCGAGGATGCTAACAAACCTCAGTGTGTTGGCAGCCTCACTACACTCTCCCTCTTTCTCCTTTTTCAGTCTCCATTCAAACATCATCTTTAGTGTCTCCACCGCCTGCGTCTGTCACAGTTGGCAGCAGCAGCCCCACAGGCTACATGTTATCCCTTTGGTGACGAGCAGAGCTGCAGCGTCTCAGGGCTCAGACATGGAAAATAAATTGCCTTGAGCGCTAAATGATACAGTAGGGCTATTTGTTTTGTGTCGCTTGTTTTTGAGTTTTTGGTTAAGTGCTATTTTTGTAGCCGCTCCCTCTCCCTCCCCCACAGCTCGTTTTCTCCATCTCCATCCTGGTACCTAAGTTGTAAAATTAAGTGCCTACCCCCACCCTCATCTCAACTCTGCTCCATCTTATTCTTTATCTGGAGTACAAAGAGTCCACAAAAGCCTTTGATCTCCCCTGCAGAGAGAAATTCTCATATCTCTTGCTTACCCTCTTCCCATCTCTGAAGTTGAACTTGATGCTTTGAGTGACTTCTTCATCACTTCTACATTCACAGCATGACTTGGTGGGGTGGGGGTGTCTGGCCGAGCGAAGGCCGCCTAAAGCTTCCACCCTCTCAGAGAGCCGACTGCTTAGCAACAACCAATCAGCCAAATATTTTTGGCAGGGTCTCACAGCCAATTGAGAGAGTGAGAGCGGGCTTTAGCGCTCTGTTTTTATTGGTGGCTGGGAGAGAAAAAAAACAATGTTTTTCTTAGTACTCTACACTTCAGTGCTAGTGGCGAGGCTGATAATGCTAGGAGCAGATTTGGGGAGATAATCTTGGCTTTGATGGGGCTGAAAGACACATGGTCCATTACTGTTAAGTGATCTTATTTGCATTTTTATGCAGACTTGCAGCTCCACTTGAGCTGAAAGAGCTAGCTGTTCCACAGCAACGAATGCAGCTCCTTGTGAATGTGTCAGTGGCTGCAGTGTAACAGAAGCGAAACCTTCCTGACATTGATTTGCACTCTCAGAAACAATCAATTTGTTAGTTGTCCAAAGGCTTTAACATCCTTGAACATGCTCCTTCTCCTTCATGACTAAATACTGTTCGATAGTAGAAATCAATAAGGCATTATGGCCAGTCATTTGCAGTCTAAATGATGGATGAAGTGGGTGATGCTGTTATTAAATGTACTCATCTTAGTTGCTATCTGTCACTGTGCATATAAATGCAACAAATAGGATGTGACAGTGCAAGGTGGGAAAGCGAACACATGTAATACTGTATTTACAAGTTTCCCTCAGCAACTTCTGTCTAGTTGCCCTTGAGGGAGCTGGTTGAAATCCCACGTGCTCCAGTGGCCAACCGAGGGAAGCTGCCTGGGTCCCAGCTGCATGGATGTGAAAGCAGTGGGTTCTCAGAAACCGCATGTGTACTCAGCAGACCCTCACCGGTTAAATAAAGCTAAATGCCCAGCTGACAGCAGCTCCTCCAGACAGATACAAATCAATAGCTGTGATGTAGCCCCCACCGGAGCTCTGGACATGATTGACAGCCAATGCGGCAGAAGCCCTAAGAACTGGGTCGAGGGTGGGGCTGGATGTCTCAATATTATTTCAGTCGCACTGTTACTAGAAAAAAATAGAGAAGTTCAATATTGCTGTGTTGGCACTTAAAGGGGAATTAAAAAATAAACAATTTGGTATAGTTACAGAACTGAAAGGGGGGAAATTAAAATTTTATTACAACAATACGCTCTAAAACCTTTTCTCGTATTGGTGAGAATCTTTTGACCCACTTGATAGATGTGATAAACCAAAACAGGCTTCACTGTCAGCTGACAATCCAGAGTTTAATGCAGCTGCACTGTGTGTGGGACATATGGTTGATCATCCTCTGTAGTCAATGTGCCCCCCCCAAACTAAGACAGTGGGCTTTGTCATTGCACAGATGTGCTGTTAGCTGCTGTTGAAGGTCACCTTGATTGCTAAACAAGTGCAGACTAGAAAAGAGAAGGCACCCCTCAACAGTTTGCCCTTTAGTGTCGTGTCTGCGATGACGTTGGAATAAACCCCCCACTGATAAGATGGCATTAAAGGACAACATTGGCTTTAATCGTTTTTTTCAATTTAAAATGAGCTTGCAGAGTGTGCATGAGTGCATAGAAGCAGTCTTTTCAACAATGGTATATCCATGCCAGTATGTTGACGTGCGGTGAGTCCACAGAGCCTCATTTGGAGAGTATTTTAAAGTACATGTATGTTCTATCCACAGGTCTCTTGTAGTCATCAGTACCCTGGATGGGCGGATCTCTGCTCTGGATCCTCACAACCAGGGCAGGAAGCAGTGGGACCTAGATGTTGGCTCAGGGTGCTTAGTGTCCTCCAGCCTCAGCAAACCTGAGGTAAGTTGATGTCTTTGCTCCCCTAAATTTGTTTTGTTTTGTTTTTTCATTTCTGTGGAAAATTGTGGGGAAAACGTACCTCATTTAAACACAAGGGAAAAAGTGTGTAAAATGCAGACAGTACTAATAAATGCCAGCGTGTGAATTAAAATTTAAATAGTAGACCTTCTTTGAGACGAAGACCAGCCGTAAGGGATAAACAAAGGTCAACTTAAGCCACTTACGCAGGTTAAAACTGCTTTGCTTGTATGATTAATATCTACTAGAAGATGATTTCCACAGTTTTACATGTCAGAGGGAGGTTAAGGATGCAATCTCATCTCTGTCTTCCTCAAAACAAACACTGTCCCTCCTGGCTCTCTCTCTCTCTCTCTCTGCAGACTCCAAGACCAGTAATTGAACTCAGTGCACTTTGAACAGTCAACCAAGGGTTGCCTTTGCTTACATATATTTCATATGTACACACAACACAATAGGCACCAGACATACTTCACACCCCCACATAAATCTGAGAGTAGCTGCTTCGCCTGGAGGATTAGCCTCTTTGTTGACTGTAGTAGTTTACACATACAAGCACAGCAAGACCCTTGCCTGTACATGTATACTGAAGCTTAAACCGCCCACACAGACATGCTGAAAGTGAAGTGTAGCCCAGAGCGAGACTAGAGTGTTGCTCTCCGCGTTGCATGCTAGAAACATGCTCATGGTTCACTTTGATGTGGACTCGCTCTCTGTGAGAGTTTTGCCTCAGGGAAAAAGCCTCTGATACTAACAAGGGTCTGGGTGGCTGCTGAGATCAGTCTAATATTAGTCTGCTGGTACTGGTAAGACATGTTTGGATCTAAGGAACTCTGTCTGCTTCATTACTGAGGTAACAATAAAAGAGCAGTCTAGATGTAGTTCATTAAGTTTAATACATTTCTGACATACTGTTTTTCCAGAGGCCCAGCGTCAGACTGCAATTTGTTTCCTAGAAGTGGCTTTGAATCTGGAGTGGGTAATGCAAATATATAAATCAGCTGACAGGGGAAATACGACGGAAATAAAAGCAATATGCGCTCAGTGCAAAAGAAAACTATTTCAATGTGTATAAAATGAAGGCGCAAAATGAGCAGTTGCAGTCCCAAAATAGCAATTCAGGGTTACTCACAGTGGTAGAATTTCATTCAAATATTTAAGAGCCTCCTATAATAGACGGTGCAGTGATTCTCAAGTGTGTGTGTGTGTGTGTGTGTGTGTGTGTGTGTGTGTGTGTGTGTGTGTGTGTGTGTGTGAGCCATACAGAC
>JAVDPK010000881.1:1051380-1071459 GCA_034780415.1 Cichlasoma orientale | reverse complement strand
AATTCCATTGCACTATATTGATAGAACCTCTGAACAATTGCTGATGTTTTTTTTTTGTTTGTGTTTTTTTTTTTTTTTTTGACAAGCTTAAACTGTGGAGGTTAAATCAGGATTAGGGTCAGGGTTTTGCCAATGATGTCATCCTTGCTGCCCCTCGACAGCACCTCATAGCACACAAACGCACTGAGGGTAGCACACTTTTATGAAGATCCAAGTTAATTACTTAGGCTTTTAGTTGCATAATAGTTCCACGTCTGTGGGTTGAGTCCAAGCGTGCGGGGGCTGAAGTCACTGCTGTGTGGGTGGATGTGTGTCGGCCAGCAATGTCTGTGTAGCAAGCGTTTTTGTGTTTTTGTGTTGTTTTTTTTAAGGATGGTCTGTTTGAGCTGGGAGAAAATAAATACTGTGCAAGCTTAAAACACCCATGTGTAATAAAGGAAATTGCATCAGACCAAAAATAATAATTTTTTTTAATTAATGATTTTGGTGAGGAATGTGGTGTTCAGTGTTCAGTGACACTGGAACAAAGTGTTGGAGTAATGCTATTAGCAAAAACGCAGTTTTTACAGGATTTGTTAGGAAAAAATAATCCCTATGAAGATAGTTTTATTGTTAGCAGCACTTTGATAATTGTAATTTAATACAGCAGCACTTGTGGGGGCTCACAGGTTATTTTGGTGAAAAATGCATGATTAGAACAAACATTGTTTTTTTTGTGTGTGTGTGTGTGTGTAGGGGGGTTTAGAGATTTCATTTAAATTTTATAGTTTGATTAAAAAATATATCAATATAGTAATTACTGAATCTTTTCTGTTTTCGATTAGGTTCCTTTCCATTTTATTTACACCGATTTGCTTCTAGAACCAAAACCAACCCGACCCTCTCTCTCTGCAGGTCTTTGGCAATAAGATGGTAATACCTTCCCTGGATGGTGCCTTGTTTCAGTGGAACCGGGACAGGGAGAGTATGGAGGCAGTGCCTTTCAGTGTTGAGTCCCTGCTGGAGTCATCATATCGCATTGGAGAGGACACAGTCCTGGTCGGGGGCAAATCCCTCACCACCTATGGCCTGGGGGCTTACAGTGGCAAGGTCTGTGAAACAATTTCAAGTACAACCTGATAGGATAGGTTAACACGTGTTAAATGTATTAGCATACTAACCAGGCTGGCACGGTAGGATAACCGTCTTTGTAATTTCCCCCCTGTTGCTTTCCTCAGCTTCGGTACATCTGCTCCGCGGGGGGCTGCAGTCGCTGGGGGGAGGATGAGGTGGAGACTGAAGATGTGCTCCTGCTGCAGAGGACTCAGAAGACTGTGCGAGCCATCAGGCCTCGATCAGGGATGGAGAAGTGAGTTTTATAATCAGGCAGTTTATTGTTGTCAGTCAACCCAAATCATGAAGTAGCTACTGACTTTCTGTCAGTTGTTTTTAACAAAGTTGGTTAATAATTTTTACTTCGAGCAGGAGTGAATATCATTATCTTCTTACAGTGGTTTATGTTGAGGGCTGGGATCTATAATATTAGAAGAAAGGGATCAGTAGTTGTAGTTAGCAGGCGGGGTTTTTTTTAATTGTGTATCATTGCTATTTGTACAAGGTGGAACTTCAGTGTTGGAAACTTTGAGCTGAAATTTGTTCCGGAGATGCAGTCTGCAATGAACTTCCTGGAGGGCGAAATAGCAAATGGTGACAGCTGGAAGGAGAGGCAGCGGGTCATCACCGACGAACCAACGGAGAAACAGCAGGCCAAGAACCAAAACCAACATTTGGACCTAGTTATCAAAGTGTCTGTTCCTGATTGGAAGGTCATGGCTTTCAGCACTGGGCCTGATGGACAGCTGGTCTGGGAACATCAGGTTAGATGCTAAAAAAAGTTTTAGCGCTTTAATCAAATTCAGTGCTTGATGCCTCTCACCGTGTAGCTCATTAAAGTATAGCCACTCATTCTGTACCACGTGTGTTGTGTAGTTCTGCACTCCCATTGCCTCAGCTTGGCTGGTGGGCGGCGGTAAAGTTACGCCAATCAGCCTGTTTGACGACACCGCCTACAGCAGCCAGTCCGAAACCGATGACGATGAGGAAGGGGGTGATCCAGTGCAGGGAGCTGTAGAATCCAGTGTTTACCTAGGTAACTTCTCACACACAGGCATATTTAAACACACTGTTTCTGGTGTTCAGGTCCACTGTTCTCATGCAGTGATTGCAGTGCATAAATAATTCTGTTGCCCTTGGTTTTTCAGGGATGTTTCAGGGGCAGCTCTACCTCCAGTCGTCAGTAAAAATCAGTGAAAAATTCCCCTCCAAAGCCATTGCTTCAGAGAAGGATATAATTCCACTACCCACTGTCAAATGGAAGCCTCTAATACGTAAGTTTGCACATTATTATTTATGAGGCGCTGTCTTAACACCAGAGGCACTAAACTCGTGATTGTGTGCAGAGCCAGGGCAAAACAACCAAAGAACACAAAGTCAAACTGTGCTCCAAGAAGTATTTGATGTCATATGGGCATAGTCTATCACCATATTCCCTGTGGCCCTAAGCTTTGCCCTTCATTCTTCCTCGTGGAAGACCTTTAATTCCATATTGATCAGTGTTTCTTGTGAGATGTAAGAAGTTATTCATCTTGTCCTTGGTGTAGATTCTCCATCTCGGACACCAGCTCTGGTCGGCTCTGATGAATTTGACAAGTGTCTGAATAATGACAAGTTCTCCCATGACGAATACAGCAACGGAGCCTTGTCCATCCTCCAGTATCCATATGGTAAGCGCTTAATCATGCACTTTAAATGTAAATTGCAGTTTTGTGTATATGGTTTGATGTAACCAATGGCCAGTGAGAAAGAGCGTGTCGGGCCAGCTGATTGGTCACTGTTTCCACCAATCGGTCGCATGTTGACCTGTGGCGCAAACCACCTGAAGTGTATCCTTTTTTTTTTTTTTTCTTGCAGTCAGTATTTTAACTTTGTAGCTAAAACATTTATTATAAACACAGATCCGAGTGGACAGCAACAAGGTGGTGCAAACAGTGGGCAAAGTCAGTCTTTTATAGCTTCTCCCACACATCCCAGACGTGTTTTACACAGCTGCATTAAAAACAAGAGGCCCTGTTACGCCCTACACGCTGTTAGAGTTAGAATGACTTGAACCTGACGGAGAGATTTCTGCTTCTTCTTGCTGTAGACAACGGCTACTACTTCCCCTACAGCAAGCGTTACCGAGAGAAACGTGAGAGTGCCGTAAGTCTGATAAAGGGAAACGGGGCAGGAAGTGACAATCGCCGGAGAAAGGATCCTGTGCTGCTCCTGCCCTGGTGGAAGGAGATTCTTGGCACCATCATCTTCTGCATTGCCACCACCACCTACATTGTACGCAAGTTTTTCCACCCACCCGCTCCTGTGGCCTATGTGAGGGTAAGACCCCAGACACAGCCTACATCATTAATGCCACATGGCAGTGGTTACTGGTGGTTATGTTTGTTATATAATGTTTGTGTGATTTCAGACAGTTCAGCTAGTGTGAAGTATAACTGTCATATATGGAATATATTGATTACCATTGTGATTATGATTGTGGATGATGTTTATCTTGTCTTCATCAGGAAACATCAATCCATCCTCTTCCACTTATCCAATTCAGGGTTGCTGGGGGGGCTGGAGCCTCTGTCTTTAAAATATTTAGATCCATTTGTTAGCTTATTGCTTAAGCATTTAGTTTCAAACAAGGAATGGATACTGTTAGTGCTACAGTGCTTTCTGAAAGTGTTCAGACCCACTTATGAAACAAAAGAAAATTTAATTACCTTACCTTTTAATTTCTCTGGATCATGATACGTTGCTGCATCTTTGTTGAGGTACGCTTGTGGCAAATTCAATTAACTGGACAGGATTTGGCCGGGGACACGCCAGCCTAATAGGGTTGACAAATACAAAAACCCAGCCATGGGTTTGAAGCAGCCTGCAGAGCTCAGGGACAGGATTGTGTCATCGCACAGACCAGGGAAAGACTATGATACCATTTCTGCTGGATTAAAGGTTCTCAAGAGCACAGTTTAAAAAGTAAGCAATTGGGGTGAAGGGCCTTGGTTTTTAAAAAAAAATAATAATAATTTGCACCGTGTGTCAGCATTATCACACAGCAGGTGGCAGCAGCATGCTCTGGGGGTGTTTTTTCAGAGGAAATGACAGAAGGACTGGTCACTTTAGAGGGGAAAGCCAAACTGAGCAAACTACAGCAATGCCCTCAGTTTTTCACTTCACTCAGGACCTCGTGCTGGTCTTGAGAGTCACCCGTAGATAGAGCGATGACCCCAAACGCACAGTCACGATATCGTTGATTACTCTATGAATGTCCTTATTTGATTTGAACCCAATTGAACCTCTTTAAACCTGAACGTGGCCGCTCTCTGACCACCCCCAGCTCTCTGACTGCTTTTTGAATGCATTATTTCAAAGCAAGAAACAGTAGTAGTAATTCTTTTTGTGGGATAGCTCCTTTTTTTTTCTTTTTTTCTTTTTTTTTTTTAGGAAATTGCTTCATACATTTTCACCTTCTGTCTCCTGTGGCTGATAAATCTTATTGAAGTGTTTCTTATCCAGCATGCCACAAACAAGCTTGTTTTTTTTTTTTTACTATTTCTCATGTTTTTAATGTTTTGTTTCTGTCCTCCTCCTGTCCCTAAAAGCAACGGAAAGAGTCGGAGACACAGTGCCAGACAGACAGCAAGTTTGACCTTGAAGTTGTGGAATCCAAAGAGCCAGTTGCCATGGAGACCCGTTCCAGTGAATATGTGTCCAGGTAAGGTACGCTGTTAAACAAAATATGTCCCGTGTCAAATATATTCTTAGTGACTCAGGAGAACTTCACGTAACACTTCAAGTGTGCCAGGAGTGGTCTTCGCAGTTGATCGTCAGATGCGAGTATCACTTTTTCAAGGTGTAGCTACAGATTCAGCTCTGTTACCATGGTGACCAGTGGTCTTCCAACCTGCCTTGATAGGACAAGGCAGCGATGGGAGATATGAATCGTAGTAGTTCATGATTGGGTAACTCAGCTGTTTGGCATCAAATGAAAATGGCCTTGGTCCCCTCAGACCACACCCTACACAGTAGCATCTGCCTCAGGGTCAGAGTGTCATTTTACATCACTGTCAGGACATTGTCAGAATTTCTAAATATGATCAGCAGCCATAATTTATGGGCTGCCACTGCCCTCCTGTAGTGTGATCGATGGGGTTTGCGTGTTTACGTCTGCGAGCTGGATGATGCGGCCGTACCCACCCAAACACAAGTGAAAATCTGATTAAACTGCAAATTTTTCTCCTCTCGGTGTCACCACTCGCACATTCTCTTCTTTTTGATCCACCCTAAAATGACAAACACCCCGCCCCTCCCCTTCCCTCGAAGCTGCTGCTGCAATCCATGCAAATTACTTTTGCCGAAGAACTTTCCTTAAATAAAACTGGCGGCTGTTGCAGCAGCTGAGGCAAGCATGAGTCAGGATCATTAGGAGGCAGATTGGGATCAGGAACCAAGGCCTGAATCACATGTGCCCACACACATCCTAATAAGACAGCCTTTTAATCCCCTGAGGAAACTGAGCAGGGATGTTTTGACAGGGTGGAGGAGACGGTCGGTGTGAGGCTGTATCTTACGCGGCAGTAAACAAAATGATTTTGTCATTTTTGGGTCCTTTTAGCATAAAAAGAACTTTTTAACGATGCTTGGTGGAACTGTCCAATGTATAAAACTGTGAGATGCAAGTAATATGCAACACTGTGACAGGTGTTGCTTTAGTTTACAAGAAACCTACGTTCACCGTTTGAAATCCTCTGCAAATGATGTCTTATTTGCAACTGCAAATAATGTCTTTTCTTTTCTAGATTAAATGGGACGTAAACGTGCCAGAAAGTCATAAAATGCCATAATTTAAAGTTTCTCTTGAGTTTGTAGAAATGCATGTTTGCTGACTTCAAAGGGGAGTCTGTCAAGGCCGAGTGAAAACAAAACAGATTTCCTATACACAGTATTAATGGGAGTCCTGGACACTGTTTTGCACTGTGTTGATTTACTGCCAGCTCAGAAGCTGTACAGTGGTTGTAATTTCCTCTCTGCTAATTACCATTTATAACTTAATAGGCCTCCTTCTTGGTCTTTTAAATATTCAGAAATAATTCAGTTGCCGCACAGCTCTTTTAAACCACTTAGAGCACAGTGATTCCTCTTTGCAGAATAATAACCAAAGTCTCTCTCCCCAGGTACCTGACAGACTTTGAGCCGGTGCAGTGCCTTGGCCGCGGGGGGTTCGGCGTTGTGTTTGAAGCCCGTAACAAAGTGGACGACTGCAACTACGCCATCAAAAGAATTCGTCTGCCCAATAGGTAGCGCCTCTCACTGGCTGCACCAGACTTCCTCGTTGGAGGCTATTAGCTCTTCCTTTATCTCTGTTTTCTGTGAAGCTATTAAACTGAGTTATGTAAGCAGCAGCCTACTTGTCTAAACACAGAAAACCACAGAGAGGGAGCTGACATTTCATAACAAATATTATCTGTGCACTTTAATTTATGCTAACAAGCATGGATATTAAATGTTTAGCTGCAGTAGCTCTCTAATAGTCTCCTTCACACAGCCTGTTCGAGGCAGGAATTTTGCACCTGCCTTGCCTTTCACTTAACATGATTTCTCTTTGGGCCGTGAATCTGCATGAAAGACCCAACTGCTGAACAGTGTAAAGCTCCGTTTTTCTGTCATTCAGGGAACTGGCCCGGGAGAAGGTGATGCGAGAGGTGAAGGCTCTAGCAAAGCTGGAGCACCCGGGCATCATCCGCTACTTCAACGCCTGGCAAGAGAGCCCTCCTGAGGGCTGGCAGGAGGAAATGGACCAGAGGTGGCTGAAAGACACAAGGTGAGCCAGAAGTTTTAAACTTTTTGTAGCTCAGCTGGTTGGACGAGTGTCGCCCTCCCCTCTGGAATCATAACATTAATTAATGACATTTCTGACAAGTAGGTACTCCACAGATTTTTATATCACTTTGCTCATTCGATGTTAAAATGTTATGGAATAAAAAATATTAACATGCATATTAACATTAAGGATTTAATATTTAATTTAATGCCTGGAGTATGCTGATTTTAATTGCTTTGGTAGATGAGTATTGATTAGAACCACGTCCCCGTGCACTTCATGCACAGTTAATATTACTGCTGTGCTGTCCTGTTTTCTCTTTCAGTACCACTGACTGGCCGATGAGCTTCCTCGACCACATGGAGGCGCTGTCGGTCAAAGTGCCAGTGTCCAGCTCGGTGTCCCCTGTCCTCGGGCCTCAAAGGAATGCTCACGAAGCATCCGCTGATGAGCAGGCCTTGTTTTCCAGCAGTGCCGGCAGTGCTGTGGGCTTTGGTGCTGATGACGGTGACCTGTCCTTCCACCCGCTGCTGGGCCACGACAGCCTGATGTCTGAGAGGGATAGCCAGGCTGACCCTGACGCATCAGACACCCCCCACTCATTCGAGCTCTGCCCTCCACGCGGTCCCAGTGACTGCACTTCCTCTTCCTTTGACATTGTGTTTGAGGATTCGGGCTGCGATCGAGATGCTGACGCAGACACAGATTCTGGGTCTGGCCCAGCTAGTCCTGGCACAGTGACTGAGAAGAACAGTTCATCTTCATCACACACCAGACGACAAGAATCCATCCACCCTGCCTCTTCGTCTCCTCCTCGGCCAACCTCACTCGCCCTGGTTCTCCCCACATCTCCTCCAAACCAGCGGGTCCAGCCTTCACCTAAGGTTTGTGACTCATTTACTCAGTCAGCTGTTGCTGCTGTAAAACCTGCGTTTCTTTGTTTGTTTGCTCTGTTTTTTAAGATTTTTTTGGCTTGTGATCTGCTGTCATTCCGCTGTTTAATCTGCCAAATTGTAACGTGCAGAAACATCTCTCCTGTCTCCAGGTCTACCTGTACATCCAGATGCAGCTCTGTCGGAAGGAGAACCTGAAGGACTGGATGGCTCAGCGCTGTCTGCCGGAGCAGAGGGAGCACAACGAGTGTCTAGACATCTTCCTGCAGATTGCAGAAGCTGTCGACTTCCTGCACAGCAAGGGGCTTATGCACAGGGACCTCAAGGTAAACACGGGCACGCTGTGCGTAACGAAAGGCAAAATTATAAGTGTAGATCTGAATTCTTCTAATTTATCTGGTATATAAAGCACAAGTGGAAAAAAATCCTGATTGCAACTTATTCTTTTTTTTTTTTGCGTTTTTTGGCCACAGCGGCTTTCATTGGCAGTGTAGACAGACAGGAAGTGGGGGAAAGATACGGGACAAATTGGCAACAAGCCGGGATTCGAACTCGCGCCACGCGTATCGCAAAGCGGCATTTGAATGTGGTCGCCTGCTCCACCCCTGAGCCACCCAGGCGCCCCGAGGTTGCAGCTTATTTTAGGGAAGAAATCCTTCCTTAGAACTTGGCCAGATGAGAGTTTTGTGTGTTAGTGTTATGAGCAGCATGTGAAGTAGAGTTGTATAAATCACTCCATGCTGCTGTCATTCTTTGTGTTCCACGTTTGGGGCGAATAATGTAACCGGTAACTGCCGCTCCCGCAGCCCTCCAACATCTTCTTCACTATGGACGATGTAGTGAAAGTGGGAGACTTTGGTCTGGTGACGGCCATGGACCAGGAGGAGGATGAAGACGAACCAAGCGCCCTTACACCCGCCCCACTCCTCACTCGCCACACGGGCCAGGTCGGCACCAAGCTCTACATGAGCCCAGAGCAGGTGAGGAAACACCATCCATTCATCCCACTTTAGTTCTTGGTCTCTTATCTCCACAGTAGGGACTAATTGAGTCCCTGCCTTGTTGTCCTTGCAGCTCTCGGGAAACTCGTACTCTCACAAAGTGGACATTTACTCACTGGGTCTGATCCTGTTTGAGCTGCTGTATCCTTTCAGGACTCAGATGGAGAGAGTGAGGGTGAGTCAGCAAACACATGGGCTTATAAAGAGGACTTGACTTTAAAAAGTAATGAATTACCCTGTAATTAAGTTTTTTGAATTGCCAAGACATGATTATTATTTGATTAGTATGACGATGATTAGTATTTGACTGTTTATCTTTGGTGTTTGAATCCTTTTAAACACCTCAACATCATTGTAAAAATGATCTTAAAATACTTATACTTGCTGAATTGTAGTGGCATATTTAATAAAATATGTTTCATGTAGCTTTTTAAAATGTAAGAAATGATTCAATGACCAGATCGTTTGGATTTAAATGAAATGATCTCATCTTTGGCTTCAGTGAGAAGCCCAGCTGGCACATTGTGTGTGAGCTAGCGAGGCAGTTAATCTTTCTGTCTCCTACGATTTCATTGTGTGTTGAGGAATCAGGAATTCATAATTGCTGATTATTATTATTTTTATCATTACTGTTAGTTTTCCTCACTAGTGCTCACCCGCAGGGGTTCAGAGTCAGTTTATTATTGGCGATCAGCCGTGAAGTCTTTGTCTCCGTAACAAAGGACCCGGTGAGCCATTAGCACAGCTCCACTCACAGGTGTTTACATCCTTTCTTCCAGACGCTGACAGAAGTGAGAGCACTGCGCTTCCCGGAGGTTTTCTCCAAAAACAATGTTCAGGAGGTCAGTTGCTATCTGCTGCCACCTAGTGGCTGTATACATACACTGCATCTGAGACCAGAACTGTAAGGCTGACGGGGTTGGGAAGGTTTCTTCCCATCAGTGGTGCCAGTAGGACTCCAATTCTTAGTTTGAGGTCCATGTCATAATATTAGCAGCACTAACTCTAACTTTTTTTTAATTTTAACTCCTCAAGATAATGTGCTTTATTTTCAAAAGCCAAAGTTGTTTCTTGATTTGCTCATTTCTGAGCTTATTTCCTGTCAAACACATGAAAGCTAATTTTGGCTGCTCCCTTAATCACAAGGGGTCGCCTCAGCGGGCAGCTCCGCATATTTGATCTGGCGGATTTTTACGCTGGATGCCCTTCTTGGCACAACCCCCAAAGGATGAAATTAGCAAAATCCATCACAGACAGAATATCCATTAAACACCAGAAATGTTACTCGGGCACATTAATACCAATCAGCTGCCTTGAAATATATTTGCATCAACACAAGAGGATGCAGCCAAAATACATCTTATTAATCAATGAAGTATCAAGAATCCAAAGGTGTGATCTGCTGCTGTTTAGTGGAAAAAGTCTAGTGCATGCAGGACTGTGGTTTCTGATGTGGCTGGTTCCCATAATGAAGTCAATCACAGATTTTAAATGACCTTTCTGCGCCAGCATAATCCATCTGGTGAGTCAGACCGCTGAGCTAATCCAATTAGGATTAGGTTTGAGAAAGAAAAAGGAGGTGTGTTTGGGTTATTGTGCCTCTAAATTCAGAGAATATAAAGTAAAATATGAAAATCCGATCGGTTTACACACCGAAAGGTTACCAGCAGCACGATTGTTTGAGATGGTTTGCTGATTCATATTAATATTCAAATTAGAATTTAATTATTTATTTAGTCAAATAATCAGATGTAATATTTTCGTCCCTTTTATTAGAACTAGGAACTAAGCGTGGGACCAACTATCGACCTACAGGCTGAGGCTGTAATTTGTTGTTGGGTTGGTCACATTATCTTGTTTACCAGTTTTCTTTATAATCAGATTAACATAATCCCAGAGCATAATCTCTGATACTTTGACTCTGGAAATTTCTTTCTTATTTTAGTGTCTCACTATGCCACTAGTAATATCAGTGTTCATTAGGTGTGGAAGGGGCGGTGATGTGTTTGATGGATGGATTTAAAAGGAGCTCTTATAATTAGTTGAACTAATGGGTGGTGATGCTGGCTGAAACACTCTGTTTTCTCTCTGCGTAGCTGAGCATGGTCCGCAGCATGCTGTCACTGAGCCCCAGCGAGCGCCCCGAGGCAGCTGAGATCACAGGGACGCCCCTCTTCCAGGACCTGGAGCTGCCTTGCCGACTGGCCGTGAGGCAGCGCTCCCGCACTTACAGCGCCTCTTCGATGGGCCGTCCCTCACGTCAGACTTCATCTACCTGAGAATCCCACGATACAACATGTGACCCCTGTTCACGTCATCCCCGCCCCTCAACCGCCCTTGCCCCTACGGTCCGCCACCCAACAGAAACACCTCAGCCCCTGCCATCGCATTCTGCTTAAATACTAAGAACAGCAAGCGTGCAGGAAGCTGTGCCGCCCTCTTTAGAGTAGCGAGGCACAAACCCTGCACAGCTACTTTTCTTAGTAAATACGCACACCGTTACATTTTGTTGCCTAGGTTCCCAATTTTAATCACACTTACAAAAAGAATATTTTAAAAGTGACAGCCGTTGTGTAATGTTCACGGCCAGCTCCGAGTAGACTTGGCTCGTAATTTATTTTGCAATATTTGCCTGCGATTATCTTAAAGAGCTCCCGTTCTCCTGACTTTGACATGGCACACTTAAATAATGGAGATAATTGACAGCCGTGCTAAGAACATGCTGCTTCCTCCCAACGTTCAGCCAGTGTTCGCTCGCTCACTCACGCTACACCTCAGGTATCAAAACCAAGAGGACACTCCAAAGGGGCCTTTGATGCTTGATCATCCTATCTACTGGTGATTTGTACTGGTCGCTGGTATGAGCACTAATTGGTGTCCTGACAGCCAATATGCCTGATTTGGGAGACCAAAAAAGACCACTTTTTTCCCTATGTGTTTTTTTTCTTTTTTTTTTTTTTATGCAAAAAGGTGATGTATTGCATAGAGAAGAGTTTATGAGTCCTTTCCATCAGATGTGACTTGCCTTTAGAAAGGGCCTTTGGCCCCCTCTGAATGAATGCTGAGCCTGTGGCTCTTGTCCTTTTGCATGTACCTGTTAGGAAGGTGAAGGGGTGAATGTGAGTTTATCTTAAAGCCAGTAATTGGACGAAGTTTTCTGTGTGTAAATTCTACACAATGACTCTGAGGTGCTCAATCATTTTCTAACACCTCCTCTTTGCTCTCTGTACAGAACTGAAGGGAAAACCCTGTTTGTATGTTTTTCTTTGTAATTCCGAAGACCAATTGTACATATTGTAAGGCGCCGTTGCTTGTAAATGGCTTTTTCATGAAGCAACTGTAAGATAGTGTGATATACTGTGAGAGAGGAAACCAAGAGGAGACGCGCTCTGCCATTAACGGATAGCTGAATGTTACAGTGTGACCTCCAGAGACAGATGATGGTGGTTGCCTCTTTGAAATTATTCTCAGTGTTTGTTTTCACACGTTAGGGGGGACCAAGTGGAAGGGGTTTGCCCTGCTTTGAGCACCGGAGGAGAATCTGCATGAACCAGAGTGCCATTTGAAAGTCAGTTAAGTGTACTTTTCTTCAACGGATAACTCACCTCACATTTTTTTTGGAATTGTGCTACTGTGCTCCAACCCCATCCAGCTGGTGTTCCTAGTGCAAAAACACAAATACTGAGGTCCGCGGCCCCCCCCGCGATGCAGACAGATAGCATTTAGCTACTAAGTCGAAGCTGTTTTACCCCTCTACACTGTGTACTGGGGACTTGGACCTGATGTTGGTTATGTGATCCACATTTTTTTATGTGCATTAGAAGTGCTGAGTCACATGACCCATTTGTAACTACACACACACACACACGAACTGCTAATTGTAATGTGCTTTCAATGATTGTACTTTTTTAAGGCTCTTTTCTTTTTCTTTTCTTTTTTTAAAGCACAGTTTTTTGATTATCTGCAGGGTTTTTGATTACTGTAAAATCCTGACAGGAAGTCAGAGTGATGTTTGCTTATCCATCCACTCAGCTCACTGAAGATGAGCCATTCGTGTCCCGATCAAGTCTCTCATCAGCGGCTAAAACGGCCTGAAAATCCACCACAGCGGAGGTGGAAATTGCTTTGTTAAAGACTGTATAAAGAAGGTGTCCTTTCTTTACATCTTTTGTACATTAAACGTTTTATATCTGGTAATAATTACAAATTCAAACATTTGATTGATTCAGGGCAAATTCTTCTGTCCCACAAAACTGAAAGAATTTGTAAACGCTCTTTCCCCCGTTTTAATTCCAGAGTGAACTGTGATTATTGATGGACAAGGATGGGGACTTTAATGACCTACAGTAGGAGATAGCTCGTCATCTTTACACCATTAATACTGAAACTAGCATTATAGCAACCAGAGGTTCCACGCGTTTCACTCTTTTCTGTCAGTCCAAGAAAATGTGATTGCACAGTAGGTCATCTCATGCTTTGTTAAATCGTGTTTCTCCTCCTTCCACTCAAGCCTATCGGATAGTTCCATTGAAAAGTCAGACCCTTCCTCTCAGCGTCTGATGCCTCCTCCTCCTCCTCCTCGACATGTAGTTGCGTGTTCTTGTACACAACTTCCATGTTAAATTGTAAATATGTTCATTTGCTTTATTTATGTTTTGATGCCATGATCAATCCTTTTTGGGTTGGTGTTATTACGAATGCGCTTCATGCGATGGAGTGCGTTGGAATATGATGACTTCTTAAAAGTCTAAATTTAATAAACTGTTCTATACCATTTGTACAGTTTTGTGTCCTTCGTGTGCAGTCTGTGGGTCAGCGTGTTGGGCAGTGTTTACACCGATCACCCGTTCATCAGTTAGGATCACAGCCGTCAAAAGCGGGAATATGTCATGGGGCCAATAAATCATTTTGATGGGTCTGAAATTGACATATTTTCCTGCATGTATATGATGCACAGAAATAAGTCATTACAAAGTAAAAATGGCAGCGTAACACTTGCTCAGCAATGACAGTATTATAAAAGTGAGCACCAGCAATGCTGTAAACCTAATAAAGATTCATTCAATTACACCTTAAACACAAAAACATGACATCTGAAATATTTCAAGTCGCTGCAAAATACCTGCAGCCTTATTGTGGACCTAAATCTTTTGGTTCATTTCAAGGCATTAGTTTAAAAAAAGTGAATCATTTAATCACAAAGACGTGTTAGGCTGTTTAGAATAGATGTTTGTTTTCATAAAATAAGAAATACTTTATTCATCCGAAAGTGGGGAAATTCATTTGTTACAGTAATTGAAATAACCAAATTAGACAGAACACTGCCCACTCTCACATATTTCATACCTTCATAATATGAAGGTAAAATTTTGCTTCATAAATATACCAAATTTATTGTACAAAATGTAAGGCAATCATTACTACTGTTACTACTACTATTACTAGTACTGTACCATTATCCCTGATCTAATGTAGAATGAATCCCACTATATAAGATTAGTGACTTGACAATGAGGCATTTTAGAAATGTAAATGGATGGAAAACAAAAGGAGAAAATGGAAAGCTTATTCTAACCATTCAGTGTTGGGGCTGTTTTATAATTCAAAAAATATTTGGTATATTTAGCTTTCATTAACGGGCGGCACGGTGGTTAGCACTGCTGCCTCACAGTTGGAATAACATCTGAAAGGCCTGGGTTCGATTCAACCTTGGCCAGGGCCTCTCTCTCTCTGTGGAGTTTGTATGTTCTCCCCGTGTCTGTGTGGGTTTCCTCCCACATGCCCAAAGACATGCAGTTACTGGGGTTAGGTTAACTGACTACTATAAATTGGCCATAGGTGTGAATGTGAGCATGAATGGTCGTCTGTCTCTCTGTGTTGGCCCTGCGGCTGGTGACCTGTCCAGGGTGTACCCTGCCTCTCGCCCTGTGTTAGCTGGGATAGCCCCCCCCCCCCCCCCACATACTGAGTTGAATTTTTATCACAACAGCCTGTGAAAATGGGCGGGGTCTTTATGGGCAAAGAATTTGCTCGTAAAGCTGCTTGTACATTTAGTATTAAAATCTTGCTACTGATACTACTAATAAAATACTACTGATGTTTCATTGCCTCGGTCAGTTTTGACCTGGGTCAAGAATTCCCTCATAATAAGTGTCTATACTGAGTTTTGAAGTACAAATCTATGTAGAATGTATAAATAGCCTATTTGACATTATTAAATGGACAATTAATCTTTAATGAATGTTTCAGGGAGCATGGAGAGTGTATTTTTTTAGGATTTAAAACACTCAACCTTGAAGAAAAGCATGTACTATCACACATACATGTCCTGTCTTTAGACTTGAAAAAACAACAGTCATCATGTTTTAAATAAAAAGGTAAGAACCTTTTGAAACTGTTGCCATTTATTATATAACCTTTGCAACCATTAAGCACTGTCCTCACTGCTATATCATAAAGAAATCATTTAAAAAAAAAATCCCTACAACTACCATCTATAATTGGCAACACATTTCAGTGAGTGTGTTTCATACACTCATTGAAATGGAAGCTCAGGCGCCTTTATAATCTTACAACTGTAAAGGCGTGAGCTCCTTTTGAAATAAGCTTTGACTCCAAGCGTGATTGAGAAGCAGACCTTATTTCAGCCAGTAAGTGTAGGCTGAAATAGTTTTTGGCAGTTGGTGCAGAAGAGGTAATTACCCTCTATTCCAGGGGAGTCAAACATAAGGCCCGGGGGCCAGAATCGGCCCAGCAAAGACTCTAATCAGGCCCAATTGACAAAAAGTGAAGAAGGGCATAAATTCATCTCTATTTTCATTAATTTTAATAATAATAAATACATTTTCATACTACACCAAATTAATTAAGAGATAAACAATTAAATGAGACAAAGGTTCCTGTTTTTTTCTACTATGTACTACAGAAATTCCTGTTTTTTTAGTGGTTCTACAGTAAAAACAAAACAAAACAAAAAAAAAGGACATTTTCTATGAACTGACAAAGATTTCAGTTAAACTTCTTTACAGTGACAGAAAGGGGAATTTCACTGGTCCGGCCCACTTAAGATCAAAGTGGGCTGTATGTGGCCCACAAATGAGTTTGATATACCATTGGAGATGATCATAGACAAAGTAATCTCTAGGGAAAACATTTCTTCCAAGCCACCGGACCAAGAGTTTGTGACTGTCACGAAGTGTTCCTCTTTGATTATTCAGTAAATGATTGCAAACAGCTGAGAAAACCCATTGCACCTTTGCTTGGCTGTATTGTCCAAAGGTTCTGGTGAGCTTGTCTGTGGTTGGCAAAGTCAACATTTTTCAATGGCATCTTTGCTATTATTATTTGTTTCCTGTCTGTCCTATCCTGATGCAGACGGTTTCCACCTGTGTCTTGTTCCCTTGTCTAATCTCTACTCATGCATCAGTGTGTGTACGTACACAGTGTGTACATGCACTTCCTTAAACATGTCTTTCATGTGTCCTTTGTCAAGATATTTGTTATATTCTTCTTTTGGGTGCTGTGTCTGGTTTACATTTTTGCTTCTTGGGCCCATTTGGATTTTGAATTTCTTTTGGACTTCTTGTTCTTTGGATCATGATTTAAAGTTGATTTTTTGTACTTTGTTTGGGATCACCTATCAGCCACACTAAAGGCTCACTTAAGGTATAAGAGTCGGCCTGCAGTGTCCTTGACAAACAACGTAACACGTGGTTTGTGGCCATTTATGTCTCCTTTTGAGAGATCTTGAAATTAAGAAATTCTTTACACAGCATATTGTATATTCAAACGATATTCTGTGAGCAAACAAAAACGGAAAACGTATCAAGAGTTCAAATTCAAGGTTAACAGTTCTCACAAGTCTTATCACCAGGGTGGTTTAGTGGCGAAGCCGGCGATCACACACATACCGCGTTGCGGGTGCGGGTGGCGCACGTTTGAGTCCCGGCGTGGCTTTCCCCCGTTTCCTGTCTCTCCCCACTGTATATGAAAGCTGCTGTGGCAAAAAAAAAAAAAAAAAAAAAAAAAAAAAAAAAAAAAATAGAAAGGTCTTCAGCGAGTAAATATACTATTTAACTAAGCTTAGATTATGGGCATAAAAATCACAGAATTTAGGAGCAAATGTTATGAAGTGTTATCTTGTAAAGAGGTGTTTTTTTAAATTCAATTTAATAAAACCCAAGATTCGAATTTAAAGTCCACAGGTACTTTTCTCAGGAGCATAAACTTTGAGTTCGTAAACTAGGCCACATTACCAAAATATATGCTGTCCTGGGAGCAAAGCATCATAGGAGATGGTTATAAGATGTTTTTGTCTTCTATTAAAAATATTAAAATAAGGATCTTCTGTTAGTAAACATTGAACTAAGCTTTGAATATTGGCAGGATAATCGTAGAAAAAACGACTAATGTGACCATTTTAGAGAAAAATATTAAGAGAAAGCATCTAATAAGGTCTCTTATTAGGAAAAGAAAGGAGTTTTCCTGTTTTCCAAAATAAAAGTTTAAAGCCCTGCGCGCTCTGTCTCCTTCCGTTGCGCATTTCCGTCGTCATAACGTCACTTCTGGATGTCAATATGCGGCTCGGTGCGGCGCTGGGAAACAACCACTGGAAAGATGTAAACCAAGTCACCAGCGGAAACCACCCTCAACGAAGACACTAATCGTTCCCTCCAGGGAAACCGTACCTTTGGTCTAATAAACGGAACTACACCAACAGGTAGCTCGTCGGTTCGTTATCTCCGAATCCAGCGGAGCGCCTGAATCTAGCAGCCATCTTTTGTGGGAGAATGTACGGGGCGACGCGGCGGGCCTGCTCGGGCTCTGGTCGGGACCGGAGCTTGCTGATGCTGACAACCGCACTCCTTCTCTCGGTTATCGGGCTGCTGTCCGGGTTGCCTGGCTTCACCGAGGCGAAGGAATGCGATAAACCGTGTATGAACGGCCAGTGTAACACCGCCACTGGCGAATGTGTATGTTTCCCCGGCTGGGTTGGGGACCAATGCCAGCACTGCGGAGGGCGCTTCAGGTACGGTAAACACACTGGCAGATTATAGCCGACTTTTAGTAGTGACATATGCTGAAAGTGGAGTCTCCGTGTTTCTTGCACTACGCCAAATGTTTGCTAATTCAGACCCCACAGTCCTGGTGTGGAGAGGGCGAGCGGCGTACATTCGTACCGGTCTGCTGCTACCTCTGCTATTATGATTGTGCAGGTGGTATTTCACATTTGGCCATCACTGAGCCTTTAATCCTAATTAGTGTCACATTATGATCCAGTTTTTGTTCACATCGTTTCTTAACTAAGGTCAGCTGTCAGTGAGGTCTGAACCATGAAGAGTAGTGGGGCTGCAAGTTCTCTCTGTACTCTGACATTATTCTATACAAAATTTGACAACAAAGACCAACATGTCTTTCATTTTTATGGATTTTCTGTCCAAAAGCTTTCATTTTTGTCACTTAGGTCACCATTTTGACTTGTAAGCACGGGTTTTTTAAACAACCTAACCAAATAATGTATCTCCAACTGCACTAGGTTGTGTCCATGAGGTCAGCATGTTGGTAGTGCCCCCTTTTTTCAGGCCAGTGTATTCTTCAGCTACACAGGACTCTTTGAAAACCTGCCTGCCTATTTCTAAAGCAGCGGGATGGATGTTTGGCCCACTGAAGCGCTTCAGATAGCTGATATTGTGCGCTGACGCCAGGACAGCAGCAGCAGCTCAGGGTCAAAGTATGAAAAAAGTGCATACTGAAAGCGCTTTGTGTTTTTACAGCTGAGCTGCCCAGGTTAGTGCTGCTGGTCAAGCTCATGGAAACATCTGAGAGGTGGGAGGAAGGTACCACTTGATAGAACCATTAACACATCATCTCTCACTCGCCTCCCTTTCTGCCCACATCCGTGTTGGCTTTCTTTTGCTCTTAATTTAAACCATGAGTGCCACTACTTGATCTGTGTGATGGCGAATGCTGTACATTTTTGAAAGTTGTAAAACAGCAATTAAAGCTGCGCGGCCCGTCCTCTGTTCCCATTTAAGTGTCACTTTGCATTACTGGAGTTTGTCCTCTGATCTGAAAATTGTCCTGCAGCACTTGATGACAGTCATGACTACTGATCACTTTGTATGTGATTGCGCCCGTCTGCACATCCTTCGAATATGGCATTTAACAAGCAGTGAATCAGAAAAACACCTTGCGCCCCAAATTAATTTTCCTTGATGGACTCAAATTTGATCTCTGGTACTAATGTTACACTTCTGCTTTCTTTCTTTTCACTGTTAGCAAGCTGATCTTGTTCTGACATTGTGATGAGCTAGCATGTCTGTGCAGCCAAAATGTGTGAGTTGGGTCTACCCAGTGGGCAACCTACAGCTATTTTTTTTAAGGGAGTCCAGAGCATTTTCTACTCTTATTTAATACTGTGTCATGCTGTCTCTGCTTGTGATCAGCCTGCCAGGTCATAAAGCAGAGGCAGCGGGAGGCCTGCTGTGTTATGCACGCTCAGGAGTCGCTCATGATGAAGGAAAGGGAAGCTGGAACTATTTCCACATTAGTGCAGCCGATTGCAGAGCACATCTGAACAGGTGAAATGGAGGCTGAATGGCCGCTGAGCTTCTGTTGTTTCAGAACACTGGGCTTAAGTGGTTGCTGGATGAAATGGCTCATCTTGGCTCATCTTGGCTGTGATTCGGTTGCACTCAAGTATCACCTTAACAGTCTATCAGTGTGGGAAATCATCATTGACCACCAGCTGCATTCAGGGTACTCGGCTGTAAGAAGGCTGGGTTTGAGTGGAGTTCAAGTCTGGCTGTGATCACTGATTACGTTTATTACTATCAGTTATTTTTTTCTCATTAGTTAGTAATCGGTAATAAGGCTGAAGCTAAAGTCAATGCCATTTGCTTATTTTGTCCTAAACAGTTGACAAACCCAATGGATTGGTTGGTTTATAAGTAGTTCTTTATTTGCACTGTAGGGACGGTGGCTGGATTCCAGCATCTCTTTCTTAATTGCGTCTCATGATCAATGTTTCAGATCAGACAAAAATATAGAAAATTGCAGGTCCGATTGACGGGGTCTAAGCCCCGCTCTTTCATTTGCCCTTGATCGAGTTACTAAAGCTTTAGTTTCTTCTTGGGCACTGCTTCAGTACAACCCAGGGGGTCAACTACTAGGATGAATTTATTATTTTTTTCCCCAAGGCTGCTAAATTTGTCTTTTCCAACTTCTTTAAAAAGCATCATCCTAGCGTATAACTGACCATATCTAAAAACTCTGCTGAAAGGTG
>JAVDPK010000881.1:1032041-1044984 GCA_034780415.1 Cichlasoma orientale | reverse complement strand
ATAAGAAGTGACACTGTGGATGAACAACATCCTGTTTTTTTTTTTTTTTGTTTGTTTTTAAGTGAAAGGATATAAATAGAAGAAAAAAGGAACTAAACTTAAAAATTCAGTCATATTAAAGAGACACAAGTTCACACTTTTGGTAAAATGTCAACTCAGCGGGTGTTGATGTGTTTTGATAAAATCATTCATTTATTTTTCTGCTCGTGCTGCGCACATCCTTAAATTGTTCTGCAGCTGAACAGGGGAGGAGCGCACTTTCTGCAGCTTCCTCAGTAGATGCTGGTGTGAAAGGTTGCTGAGAGACTATTTTGGAACAAGACAGGCGACTGGGTGTGTTAGCAGACTCATCGCACCCTGAGACCTACATCAGTAATGATACAATGTCTGTATGCATCTAAGTGTCCCTTGCGTAAATTACCTCCCGACTGGTGCTGTGTCATGAAGCCGAAATTGATTGGGCAATAACAGGCCGGGTGCCGCACTGTACTATTAGTGTTTGTGCGTGCATGTCATGGTGTTGGCCTCAGACAATAATTTGCTGCGAGGTTTAATCATTCTCAGCCTCTTCGCTGTCCTGTTTGTTGCTTGCTCAACCACGGAGCTGCTTGAACTGAAGTGAAGAAGTCAGTGTTTGTCTGCAATCTTGGCTCTGCAAACTGGCTCTTTTCTTACCTCTTGTTTCATGCAGTCATAATCAGATATTAAAGTTTTCATTTGAGATGCATTCTAAGAACTATAACTGACAGCATATACAAGCAAAAAAAACCCCAAAAAACTTCAATGCAAAACATTATTTTCATAATAAAGGAAACAATTAAATGTTACTGTACTTTAGGGGAGAATTGTAAGTTACAGGATCTCGTTTTACTGAAACAGGTAAAAATAAAGTGCTCTGCTGCTGGAAAGAGGTGAAATAATGAATGAAAATGCTGTACATTCATCTTTACTAGACATTTTTTACCTACAAAACAAATGTCATCGCTTTGCCCATCATTTTCCAGTATGTTTATAAGAGGACATCGACCCTTTCTCTTTTTCACTCGTCTCCATAATTCTCACCACGCTGATGTCATCCTTTACTCATATCGCGTCTGCTTGCTTGTGATTGGTTGCTGAAGCTATCCAGAGCTCAGATTCAGCCCTCGGTGGCTTCTTTAAGATGCCCACGTTCAGCCGTGTGAGGGTGATTTAAGTGTCTGATTAGGTTTGTTGATATCAGCGTTTTTCTCTCACAGTGTCTTTTTGGCTGTGGAAAATGTGCTACTTTTAGTCTATAATACGTATTTAACCCCTCTGTGTTTTCCTAATATTGCAGTTTTCCTATTTGTAAAATATGCTGTTCTGTTATTGATAGTTCAGTTCATGTTTAGTGATTGGTCATATGCTGCTAGACTAGAAGACCTGGGGTTGGACACCTTCGTGTGACAGTTTAGCAGAGTAGCTGATTCTATTTGGGCATTTTCCACAGTCCAGGCCTAGAAAGCGTTAGATTGGCTGATTCCGATCGTGTGTGTGTGTGTGTGTGTTACATCACTGCAAAATAGGATCCTGTCTCCAAAATAGTCTTTTTGCATTTTTAATGCATTTGTAACGTGTTACTGCATCTGGTGCATAAACATCTGAACTTTGCAATATGTCAAAGTTGGGAATGGGAGCAAAGGACTGGAAAAGTTGTGTAATGCTATAAAACACCTGTCGGAAAGTTTTTTTGCAACTAGTTGCTTACATGATTTGGTGTAAAAAGAGCTGTCAGAGGGGTCTTTAAGACATAAAGCTGGGGAGTTCCACAAATAAAGGATTATGTTTTCACTTGCATTTGACAATTTTGACGACAAAGCTAAAAACGAGTGGTCTTCAGCGTTGCTCAGTTCTGTAGCGGAAACCACAGTTCAGCGAACACAGGCAAATCCTGGGTCCACAACATTAAAAGTCCACAAAAAAGGGTAAACGTTCACAACAAAATCCAAATATGCTGAATTTATAATTCATAATGATATAAAAACATCAATCCTCATATTTTAGAAGCTGGAAACCGAAGCAGTTGCTTGATAACTGATTTTTCTTTGCTTTTCCACAAAGTCTTTCAGCGGCATATCGATTTTTCTTAAGTAATTCAATTGCAGGACAAGCATGCAGGCATTCAAGGAGCTCTGCGAGGCTGTGCTTAGGCGCAACATCGCTTTCAGTTAAATGCCAGCGCTAATATTGGATTAAAAAAAACCCAACAATGTTACATGTTCATTTGTAACCTTGGACCGCTCTCTCTCATCTTCCTTTCAGGCTGACGGGTCCCTCTGGTTATCTGACTGACGGTCCAGGAAACTACAAGTACAAGACCAAGTGCACCTGGCTCATTGAGGGGCAGTAAGTAGAGTGCAGAACCACGCCATGGAGTCAAACAGCAGATCTGTGAAATCTTCTTCAGTCACTGATTTTAATTGGGTCAGAACACGTGTGACACGTCCTACAGGGCTACTTTTTCCATTACAGTTTAACAGCTTTGAGTACCTTACATCACCCTGGACACCAAAAAACAAACAAACAAAACAGAAAACACAGACTGTTTGGAAAACTGGCACTTTTTTATTGATTTCATCAGCTTTTGTCATTAGGGGAAAACTGTGGAAAGGACTGTGGAAATCTTGAGACGGATAGGATTAGGATTGCAAAAACTGAGGCTGCAACTCAGTATTTCAAGGCTATTGATAATCATTGTTTTGTGCACCGTATACATTACAGTTTCCTGCTGCGATCCAGCTCCGGTTAATGTGGATAAAAATTAATGGCAAAGCAAGTGTGAGCAATCCAATACCCCACCTTTCTCTGTTGTTTTAGTCAGCACCTCCACGCCGCAGAGGATCGATTTTAAAGCGATGATTCTTGAATTTTTTTTTTTTTTTTTTTTGTGCTTCAAGCTTATCCCAACTACAAACTCGTTCATTGCATTTACATTCTAGGCATTTAGCCAGCACGTTCATTCAGGGGCAGGGGGGGTTAACTAAGAGTGAACATGCGGGGCTCAGGGGATCGCCGTCTACATGTTACATGGTTTTGAACTTCTGACCTTCCTTTTTCCTGGACGGCCTCTCTAATCACCGCGTCGCCCTGTCGTCCAGTGTTTCATTACATTCTGATGGCACACTTTATGTGCCATCCTGAGACTGCAGCCCATCCTTAACAAGAGGTTAATGCAGTGACATATGCACTGTATGCATAAAACTGACAAGAATACTTTAGAAGAGGTTTTATGAGCTTCAGATATGCATTCACTTTGAACCTTCAAAAGCTCCCTCTGCAGTAAAGTGTATCGAATCCATTTCTAGTGGCTTGAAGTGACTTTATCTACTGAAAGCCAATGAAATGACTAGTAAAATATGGCTTTGCTAGGTGCCTTGCTCAAAGGGTGCTTCCCACTAAAACAGGGCGTACTTCAGATTAATAATTTAGCAGTCACAAGTCTGCTCTGCTCGAACCCGAGGGCTGCTGCCATTCCTCAGTTTTTCTGCTAGGGGAATAAGGAGAAGCCAATCGCTTCACTCTAATAAATAAAATTATGAAGAGAAAAATGTGACTATTCATAACACATCCTGTATGTCTTACGTTCCCATCATAGATGCACTAAATGGGTCTTTGTGTTCTTCCCTCCTCTTTTTGAATGATTTCATTTTGCAACTTTTCCCCAAATTTAGAGCAGAGATTTTTTTTTATTATTAAAGAATCTCACGAATGTCTTCAATCAAAAAGCTTGTTTTTTTTTTTTTTCCCTGTTTTTGCTGAATGCCGCCCATGAAAACCACTCAGCTATGGGCAGTTAGTTTATTCACTGGTTCTAACAGTTATCTACCATATCATTTGTTTGTAACACTATTTTGATGGCAGATTGAATAACTGGGATGTGCGCTGCAGTGCAGATTTTACACTTGATACAGTAAACAGGCGATTATACAGAACACTGTGACTTGATGCAAATATAAAGCCGTGTATTGGAGGTCGTCGCCACACAAATGCTAGTAAAATTTTGTTTTCGGTGCTAAATGTTCCTACCATATCTCCTGGTTAATAATCCACCTTTTATGGTTCTGAAACTATCGTTTTATTATGCAGTGAAAGTGGGTGTGACTCTTAGCGATCCACCAGTTCAGCTGCCGAAGGAGCGTTTGGAACAACAGTGCACGGCTGTGATGAAGAATGCGGACGAATCGACAAGGATATATGGTTTTCATTAGAAATATTAGAATGGATTAAAATGATACTTTCTTAGCTTTAAGCAATAAACTTTACATATTCCCTGAAGAAACTGTAAGTTTCCAAACGCAATTAAATGCAACGGCCTGGAACAGTTTGGGCACCTCTGGTCAAATGTTCTGTTAGTGTGCAAACCAAAGGGAGTAGAAGATTTCCAAAGGGCATAAATTAAAGTAAATTTCTTTTAACATTTTAAACAAGTTTACTTCTTTATTTCTCTCTTTTACAGTTTGAAAATAACAGTTAGGAAGTGCAAAAAGCTCTACTATAGTACTTAAAGCCACTGTGGGAAATATCGCCGCTTGCGAAGACATTCTGTGGCCAGAAGAGTCACACCATTCTTGTTTAGTTAATTTTTGTCTGGCCGCCTTCAATGCACTTCTTTTTTGTGGTCTGTCAGTCTGTGGTCTTTTTTTTTTTTTTTTAAATGACGTTTAGTTCAGGACACTGACAGAGCCATGCCAAAACCTTCAGCTTGTGCTTTTTAGGTAGTCCATTCTGGATTTTTGAGGCATTTAAATTATGATGCTGTTTGTATGTTCAGCATTCTTACATTCGGTGTGATGATGCTGTGCTTTTAGAGGCAGGCCTCAACACAAACCCATATACAGATCTGGCACCCCACAGAAATGTTGCACACTTCTCCAAACACACTTTGCTTCAGTGCGGATAGAAAGTTCTTTAACTAACTGGATCCACGGGCCTTGATTCAAAACGATTTTGACTCGCAAACTTCTGATAAAAGGTTTTCTTCTCTTCAGTAAGGATGATGTTTTTTTTCTTTCTAAGTGCAGCAGTGCACCACCTCTCCTGTTCCCTCTAAATCCTCCCCAATATCTGTTGCATTCAAACGAGTTTTGATCTGCTTTCTTAAAAATCCTACGAGCCGTTCTGGACCTCTGCTCAAAGAAGCAGCTTTCTGAAAAGACTGCTGCCTTTTCATAGCCTTGTCTGTCTTTGTGGGCATCAGTCATTTTATTTTTCAGCTTAAGGTTGTCTGTCTGTGTTTTACAGGCCCAACACCATTCTGCGATTACGCTTTAACCACTTTGCTACTGAATGCAGCTGGGACCACCTCTACGTGTACGATGGCGACTCCATCTACGCGCCCCTTCTGGCTGCTTTCAGGTACGTCAGTACGGTTTAGTGTAGATCTCATTACCGGCAGTCTACAGTTTTTCTTTTTTTTTTCATTTTCTTTTTTTGCCTGAAGAAGGATTTACAAACCAAAAAGTGCATTGTATTCATTAAAAGCTTGCCATTAAATTTCTGTTTTGTATTATTATTGCAGTGGTCTGATTGTTCCTGAGCGATACGGGAATGAGACCGTTCCAGAGGTGGTGTCTCAGTCCGGCTACGCCCTTTTGCACTTCTTCAGTGATGCTGCCTACAACCTTACTGGCTTCAACATTTCCTACCGGTGAGAGAAGCACTACCACATCATATCTATATATATCTATATCTATCTCTCTATCCTTGTTTAAATTAATGTATTTATTTATTTTAAGTGAGTGAATCTCAGCTTTTCAGTTACAGTCGGCACATCCTTGGACAAATTGGGGTTTCTCTGCTGTCTGGCTGGACCACAAAACAATTGTGGGAACTGGATGTGTTTTTGGCTTTGTCTGTCTATTCTTCATTTTTGATATTCTAGCTTGAGTGGCAGCTTCTGCATGTCAAGTTGTTCATAATCCTCTAAGCTGACTGTGCAGTCCTGTCATGCCTCAGGGTTTGCAGCTCTTGGGGTCCACAAATGTGTTCGTGCTGTCAGTCACTGGATAAAAAGTATCTACTAAATGACAAATGCCTGGATACTGAGCCCTGACAGGAGAGCCTCAGTACAAATCATTTCTGTTTCACTGGCTGAGATTAATTTAGGTGAAGGGCCCACTTCACACCCTTCCTTGGGACATGATGACGCATACAAACCTCTCACTTGCTACATGATTCAGCCGGTGTGCTGGCACGACTGGTTGAGAGCATTTTAGCAGAGGATCATGTCGGGTTGCTGTCGTCCATTTACTGCAGTATGTTGTTGCTGCAACATTACTCCATAAACTCTTCAGACACGCTGGCAGTTTTTTGTTTGTGTAACGTATATTTCGGTCCTCCCTGCTTTTCAGGGACTGGAAGGAAAATTAGACAGGATAGTACACAGGCCTGACAGGGGAGCAGGGAGAGAATGGGAGGAATAACACACAGGAAATGGTCTTGAACCCAGGGCGCTGCATTGGCCTTCAGCATATGGGGTACCTGGGTGCCCGTGTGATTTGATTTGATCCTTTGTGGGATTGACAGGAAATTTGTCACAATAAATAAATAAGTAAATAAATAATAAAAGCAATGGAGATTAGTAATTAGAAAGCCTGAATGCCCATTTTCAATCCACCTATTTTCTTCTTCTTATCTGAGCTGGATCACAGCTTTGGCGCTGTATTCCAAAAGCTCTTCTCCTCAGCAACCTTTATCAGGTTCTCCTTAGGATTCCCAGCCAGATGCAGCAAGTTTTAGGTTTACCCTGGGGTCTCCTCCCAGCTTCATGTGCCTGGAGGCACGGAACAACTTTAGGAATGAAGCCAATCTTGTGGGGGAAAAACAAGTTTTTATCTCTTCTTTGTAGCTCAGTGTCCAGAGCTCATGACCACAGATGAGGGTTGGAACTCATAAATTGAACGGCTGGCCTCCCAGCTCACTTCTATTTATGATATCAGTCGGAGACAACACCTGCATTACTGCTGATTCAGCACTCATCTTCCTGCCCATCTCCCCATTCCACAGCATGGAAAAGGGAGATGTCCTGCCTCTCTCCCCTCAGCCCCAACCGGTCGTGGCAGATGACCGCCCCTCCCTGAGCCTGGTTCTGCCGGCGGTTTCTTCCTGTTAAAAGGAAGTTTTTTCCTTCCCACTGTCGCCAAGTGCTGCTCATAGGGGGTCGTTTGACTGTTGTGTTTTCTCTGTAATTATTGTAGGGTCTTTACCTACAATACAAAGCACCTTGAGGCAGCTGTTGTGATTCAGCGCGATTATAAATAACACTGAATTGAATTTTTTATATCTTATACTTTAACTTTGTGGCTGGTTTCCAGAGTTGAACTGATTTGAGCCTAAAGTATTGCAAATATTATTATTCCAAGTGTAATTGGGGGCGGGGGTGAATTTAAGGCCATTCTTTGCCTCTGTCAGTACTCAGTACTTTGGGCCTGCGCCAGCAGTTCATTTCACTCCTCTTTAACATGCTGTTAATGGGCCCATTTGGTGTAGTGCAGTGACACTGCACTTTGCTCTTCAATCTGTTATTGACACTATGTGCTGTGCTTTTTCAGGTTCACTGTAGAGTTGCTATATTTATTGTACTTATGCTACATTGTATATTTGTATTTTTTTTTTTTTGCATGAATATTGTAGCCTGAAGTAATTCTGGTGTGAGCAAGCTAGAGACCTCCTAAAATATCAATAATTTTCCAACAGTCTGCTGCACTGACAGACCGACAGTCCTGTAACAAACCTTGAATCAGAGTCGAAGCCAAAATTTACTGGGAGCACAGGTCTGTGTATTCTGATGCCTCCGTCTAGAAAGCAAAAATCTTCCTGCAGTGCTACAAAATTGTAAACGCCTTCGTTTATTCTGGACAAAATGTTTCGAGTAAAGGTAACATAACCACAAATGTCTAAATCATACCAGACTTCAAATGTAAAACAGCCAAAAATGTCGTATTTCTACCTCCTGGCGTCTTTGACTGGCATAACAAGCAAGAGTATTCTAGAAAACCACTGTAAACATCTGCAGAAGACACAGTGGACCGCTGCTACAGTCACCATAGCAATGAGGAGAGTTGGATGAAAGCAGAGTGCCCCCGGTCTTTGGTGTCTGGGAGAGGTGGAGGAGCTGAAACATCAAACCGTCAGGCACCGCAGGAACATGAAAGAATGACGAGCGGCCTTTGTGTCGTCGCACTTGGTGTGTGTGTGTGTGTGTGTGTGTGTGTGTGTGTCTGCAGGAGGAAAAACTAATGCCTCAACTCAGCGTCTTGCTTTGATTGATAATGTTTTTCTTGGTTGGAACAAAACTTTTGACACCGGCTTGTTTACACTCGGGATCAATTCTTAGTGTTGTACAGTTTGTTGTGTCGACATCAAGATTTAATTGGGGGAGACGACTTTTTTTTTTTCTTTTCTTTTTGGCGTTTACTTCCTTTATATTATCTAGCCATTCGCACATCGTTATTTTTAGATGTTACCAGTTGGGACTTTTAAAACAAAACTTTAATGCAGTTATGTTTTTCACATTTTTAATCATTTTTGTGCATGTCCACAGCATTTAAACGTATCCTCTGCAGTATTTTTACACTTAGTAGAACAGGGTTTTAAGTAGTGTCTCATTTTGTTAGTAGCTGTTTGCACATGAGCATCACTGATCTGTGGTTGTGTTGTACCAGCGCATTTAAAGTGTTCAAGCCTCAGCAGGCCACACAACGCAGCGTGGTAACACTATACTGCGGTGCGCACCTGCAATGCCTCAAGTGAAATTAAAACTATGTTCTTATTCATTTTTTGTTAATATGCTGGCCTGCATCATGCATGCTAATAGCCGTAGCTGTATACCCCTGCAACCACAGGACAGACGTGCTGCATTTGCATCTATTCCTTTGATGATTGCCAGCTTTTAAATGAGCAGATGACACAATATGACCTTAATTTTACCGGATAGAGTATATGCTAATTCCACCAATATATGTATTGCAATTCATATTTGGATTTGAGGAGTTGGCATAAACCATCATTTGTTCCTACCAGAAAAGCTGTTCCAATATAAGGAGCCTGTTTGACATTGAGAGCAGCAGTATTACAGTTTTACCGCAGACTGAGTGCGTTTGCCATCTGCTCTGCAGAGCCTGGGGCAACTTTGTTTGCCAGTTACCTCAGCCTCTAGCTCGGTGCTGTTTGAGTGTAGATAGCCCTCTGAGATGACTGACAAGTGTTGAAACAGGTGCTTGACCACCTGATGAGGGAGGACGATGCCAATAGCAGTACATTCTGATGTCTGAAGGGGGATGTTGCTTATTTTATCTTTAAGCGCGGAGATAGCCGAGGTACTGCCGGCACAGAAGCAGAAGTAATGCAGTTGTTGAAAGGTCTTCCCGATGTTTTATTCAGGGTTTTTAGATCGAATTTCTAGTTTCTCTCTATGACTGTTTCTTCCTCTTTCTTCCCTCAAAGAGTGAATACATGTCCCAACAACTGCTCCGGCCGCGGCGAGTGTCGCGTGGGGAACTCTACTGCTTCGGTGTACTGTGACTGTGAAGCCTACTGGAAGGGGGAAGCCTGTGACATCCCGTACTGCCTGGGTGACTGTGGGAAACCTGAAAGAGGCAGTTGCCGGGGCGAGACCTGCGTCTGTAAGGCTGAATGGCAAGGTAGGCTGGCAGCGCAGCGGGCTCACTTCGGCTGTCAGATGTGTGACTTCATTTTCACATACACTGTGCTGGCTCGAGCAACCACAGTGTCATCGAGTTGGCCTCAGCATTCTCATACATGCCAAATCCTCCTCAGTGACTAAAATAAGCCTTTTACTGGCTCCATTTTTTTGTGTGCAGACTGAATGGTGGCTCATAAATTTAGCCGCCAAGAATTCACTTTTTGCCCAGCCAAAATTATTAATACCAATATTTAATAAGAAGCTGGTCTTTGAAATGCAGTATTCCTCTGTTCTAATTTAAGTTAGTTGTTTTTTTGTTTTTGTTTTTTGTATGGAGCAACTGTGCCGTCAATAAACTGCAAATTAGATGCAACAGTTCTGCTTAATCGTTTGCATGTGTGATCCAGCAGCTCAGATCAGAGTATAAAGTGATTAGATCAGAGAACAGTGAGCGGCTGAAGACATTCATAACGAGCCTGCTTCCAGACCCCTCCATCACCAGCAACATCTGTGACTTATTGAAGAAAGTGAACAGTAGGTGTGATCAGATATTAATGAACAGGCTGCAGTGAGATTAGTGTACTTGAGTTCTGGCTCTCTGGTCACCCAACCCCTCCACTCACTGAAGAAGGATGGTTTCTGTATTTCTAAGAGAAGTTGTGCTTGGCCTGAATCAGTTTTAAGATATTTGTGTATTGTTCCCTGTTAATTCTGTATACTCTGAGCCAATGATTTACTTTATTTCCTAATATTTTTTCAGCAGGCGAGTATTATGGAGGTCAGAACTTTGCGTCAGTAAAAAAAAACAAACAAACATACCCAGGAACGAATGAAAAGAAAACTCCAATGCAGCTGAGCACTAAGCAGCTCCAACAGAGCAGTTGGAGGTTTAGTAATGAGAGCGTTTACTTTTATCCGTCCAGATTTTGCCTGTTTTATCTGGTGATTCAAAGCGGTGCCTCTTTAAGCTTTAAGCCTCCAGCGCTGTTGTTGAGGTTTTTGCTGCCCCCGCAGCATCCATCTGCTGTCACCCGATGGACTTGAAATCAACTTTTTGCAGGATCAGCTTCCTCATAGTTTTGGTCGAGTCATGACTATTCACTTATTTTATTTGGTCGTGGCCCGGCACTACTGTATGCTTTTTGAATCGGACCATATGGCCCTTCTAGCCGCTCTATTAGTTCTTAAACAGCTCAACTGCTCTGCTCTGCAGAAGCAGAGACAACGGCTTAATTTAACTGCAGTTATATCAGCAGCGCAGTGTGCTCACAATCTAATTACCAAAGCGGAGGGAGTTGAGAAACATACTGGCGTTTTTCTTTAGCCTTTATTACCCTGTCATGGTGTTTTAGCAGAGGAATAGCACACTTGGTGTACTTTATGCTGCCAGCTTCCAAATGAACTCATTTTCTACACCAAGCAGTGCAAAAGCAGAGACAGATGCTTGTTTAGTCAAGCCACCCTGGTCTTTAATCTCTCTTTCACAGAGCCATAGCCTTACAAAATAACACGTTTTAAAGGTGGAAACACAGAGTTTGTTTTATTTATGGAAATGCCACCAAGGTGCAAAGAAAATGCTGTTATTTAAGCATTGCAGGGATGAGGTTTGGGAATGTTAGCTACTGCAGATTCATTTAGCTGCTGAACAAGATCGAAAAAAGCAAAACAGGTAAAGTGACCTTGATTGCTGGAGTGAATCAGAGAACTTCCTTTCCTGGCACACGATGGCTCACGCATTGTTTTTAACTCACCAATGAGGTTCTCCCCAGTGGTGCACATCCTGTTTTTGCTGCACGACGGAGCGATAGCATTAACTGGTTGGTTAAATGTTTAATTCCATTGAGGATTTTTCTCATCAGGCTGCAGAAAAAAGATCATTAAACAGCTCTCGACCCCCACCGCAGCCTGTGGGAGTTGAAACATTGACAGGAAAAGGCCAATCTCTGTATTCCTGTCTTGGTAGCTGTTTGCCAGAAAACTTTCCTTTCATTCAGGAGCGGTTCCGGTTTATGCTAGTGATATTGTTCTTGTCCATAAACAGAGGAAGGCAGCTCCGGCCAAAGCCTTCTGCCTTTTAAAGAGTTATTCTACTCGAAACAATGAGACTTTAACAGTTATAGTTCCCTGAAAGAATGGTCCCCAGCATTAACTACAGCGTCTGCATCACATCAGTGATTCTCGATATAGCTGATTCCAACAAATTTAGGCTCTACTTTATAGTGATTATAACATGTCTGTATAACCAGTCTTGGTTATCTATAGCTTAAAATGCCCCTTTAGCCTCTTTCTTCAAATCTCTTTCACAATTAAGGAGATTAAATCAACAATGAAGCTTTTTTTTTTTTTTTTCTTCTAAATTTACTTTTCCTGATGAAAACGAGCATTTAAGGCTGTCTTAGTTATAGCACACTCACACTGTCCCAGTCAAATAAACGTTAATAAATGTGATAACGTTTTTTTCCTGCTTCTTATTTTATGTGTATTTTATTGTGGTGCAGTCTTTTCTTTATGTCGCTGTAAAAGTAGAAATAAGGGAATGAAATGAATTAAGCATCGTTGAGTTTCCTGTGGAGGCTTAACTCTGTGGTTTCCCTCCCTTCTCAGGTCCCGACTGTTCCGTCTCCGTTCCTGCCAATTCCTCTTTTTGGAGCCGGGAGGAGCACACAGAGGCCGGGCTGGCCAGGACTTCCCACAAAGCTGTAGTTGAGCAGGGCGTCATGTGGGTCATCGGAGGCTACGTCTTCAACGCCTCCGACTATCACATGGTCAAAGCGTAAGTTCATTCCCCAGTGAACGTCTTCACTCTGATTTTAGGCATTTGGCTGCAGCTCTCGTCCAAAAGAGCTGCGAGACACTAGTTCTCCTTGTTGCTATGCAACTGCAGGGTTTGTGCTTTTGAAACGCAGCGTCTCTTTTGGAGAAATTTGAATATGTGTAACTTATACGCCTGCTGTACCGAGGGCTAAAGTTGCACTTGGCCGTCAGGAAGAAGCCACGGGACTTCCTGCCTCCTGAAAATCGACATGGAGAAGAACACGGCTTCGTAGAGACAGTGTGTCTTGGACGCAGACAGCATGTTATTAAAACCATAAAATTACAGCATTGGATCATAGTCCTCACCCTGAACTCCACCCAGGAAGATCACACTTATTCCCTCGGCTCATGTTTTGGTTTATTGTCTTGCCAGTAGGCCAAGCTCTTTTTTTTTTTCCAACTCATGTCGTGTCATGTGAGACTATAAAGATTATTAGAGCATATACTATACACCCCCCCCAACCC
>JAVDPK010000881.1:994433-1025713 GCA_034780415.1 Cichlasoma orientale | reverse complement strand
CGCCCCCCCCCCCCCCCCCCCCCCCGCGACCCTAAACAGGATAAGCGGAAGCAAATGGATGGATGGATGGATGGATGCCTATAAACACTGCTGCAAATTGAGTCGGCCACCTTCCGCAGTGCCGTCACAAGCTGCTCGTTAATAAGAGACTTCCCTCACTCCGGATGGGAGGGAGAATTCCCCGGAGGCTGTGAAAGGGCCCCAGGACATTCGAGGTTTTCTGTGTCATTTCCATCATGATTGACAAGCGGTGAAATTAGAATCTCGCAGGCACACACTTCCTCCCATCTCTCCCAGCTTTTGTTCGTACAGGTTGGGACTAAAACATCCCCTTTGTGGTGTGAAGAAAAGATGGCGACGGAGCACCGCGCGCCACGTGTGTTTACCACACGCTCTCGCCTGACGGGTGGTCATCTCACGCCGGTGACGATTTGTTTTCAGGATTTTCCCGGAGATTATTTGAGCCAAACTTTTAGATTTAATAAACTTTAAGTCCCCGCCCTCCGTGTCTCTGACCTCTGTCTCCTCCCTGCCACTCCTCATTCTCTCTATGATTTTGTAATTGGACAGAAAGAACTGGCTCACTATATTACTCCAGCACCAGCCAGCTGTAGGGTTGGTGTCAGCAGGCGCAGTGGTAATTACAGTCAAGATGGCCACGCGTCGAGAACTAATTGTCTCTCCTTAACAAGCTGAACTCAATTAGAGCACAGAATTCAAGGGCTGTCCACTGTCCTGACATTGGTAAATCGTGTTGTAAACGAACCACTCTAAGGGGCGATGCACCACACAACCAGCAGTACCATCGTGTGACAGCAGAGGGCACTGTCTACCTGTGAATGGCGCCGCTCTCACAGATGTCAGTCTGTCTCCTCCGGGAGACCATGATGACTTGCACTGCATTGTACTGAGTGAATGTGATTTACTGCAGTCACTGTTCTGGGTTCTTTAGGCTTTGACTTTCAAGCTCATGTGCCTTTTTTTTTTTTTTTTTTTTTAAAAACCCTAAGATCTTATAGCTGCAGACCTGCACATGCTGCTGCTGCTTGTTTCAAGGCAAACCTGAAGGAATCTAATGGCATATTCAGTCATTCATTTACCTGCTAAGCACCGATGCAGAAATTCGGAGGACAAGGCACCTTAGCAGATGGTTTTACAAAAGCTTTTAACAGCATTTCAGTGACTGAATTTGTGGGTCTAAAGCTGTCTGGTTTCCAGTTGTACTACCAAATTGTTTGCTATGCAGATATCCAGGCTATACCAGAAGATGCAAAAAACTAGCCATTGTCTCCTCAGGCAGAGTCAGCAGAGCAGCTAATGGGTTTTTGACCTGCAGATCGCCAAAATCAGCATTTACTTTGAATCGACATCTTATGAGTCATCTAAATCTTTGTACAGGAGACCCCGAATAAGTTGTTAGCATGTCACAGGTACAAACACATGTTTCCATTCAGAACATTTCTGTTTCTTAAATACGATGGAGGGATCTGGGAGAGAGCAGGAAAGCCAATGATAGGCACAGAAAATGTAACGGACAGACAGGTGACTCAAATCCAGGGGTACGTGTTCGGACTGCTTTGAAGCATCAGGCGGAGGGTCTGCTTATGCGGGTTGACCAAGACCATCACTGACTCCCCTGTCGCCCTGCATCTTTTACCTATCTGTACAATCAGCTGTGAAATTCCCTCACTCACGATCAGTGTCTCAGTCACTTTGGTCGCTGACTCGACTGACATGAGAAGATGAGGCTCGCTAACGACCCAAAGCACGTCAGCGGCGTTGGCCACAGCTGAAGACGTGTCAGGTATAATGTGTGGGAACAGGTCGGCAGTTTAACCTCTGTTTTGTTCTCTTTGCAGCATGTGACGACTGGACGGTGTTGCCTCGTCCAGACCTCTACCATGATGTTAACCGCTTCGGGCACTCTGCAGTCTTCAGCGATGGGTAATCCTTACTTAAACATGTGAATCTGATGTACAAATATGAGCTCACGTGTGATTTTTTTCAGCACTTGATCAGTAAGAAGCCTCAGCAAAGGCTAGCGGAGGGGAAAATAAGGGACACAAAACAGAGAGAGCTTCCATTTGTTGTCAAACGGTTTAAAAAACGATTGTTGTCGAGAGAGAAAATCTCAATATGGACGTCTGGAGTCATGAATGGATATTTTTGCTGGCAGCAGAGTGTGAGTTGAGAATGGAACAAGAGATACTTCCAAGCATTGGCAGTAGACTTTCCGATAAAAGGAAGTCCTCAAAATGAGTTGCTTTGTTGGATCAAACCTTTCAAATACACATCCTTCGCTGGATAAGAAACGGTCACAACAAACACCGATTATTGTTGCTCATTAAATGGTGCTGAATTTGTGGTGTAAGTGTGTCTTAGGCTGTGGCAACTTGGGGGTGGGGGGAGGCAAACACTGTGTCACGTGGAGAAATCCAAACCTTGTTGCTTTGGGAAAAACTGTGTGAATCCATACATGACATTTCATTATTAGTCTGCAACATGAATAGATTGTGATGGGGACGGTGCCGCGAGCAGAAGCGATGACTCATCGGTAAATATGATCTGCACTGCCAGCAGAGCGAGACACTGAGATCCATATTAAATTATACATCCTGTTGTATAGAAGGCATTAAATATTAACATTAATCACTACCCCTGTTTGGGTAGGTCCTTATATTACTCATGACTTCAGCTCCTTTCTGAGCAATTCAGAGTTTGTTCATGCATTCATTAAGTGTTCGAGTTCAACACAGTCAGAAGCTTGAGATGGGATTTCCAGCAGTCGTACGGAGCTTTATTTATTGGGGTTTTTGACATCAAGAGGAAAATGATACGAAGCATTTTAGAACAGCTCTGTCCACGACGGAGATGTCATAGAGTTTTAAAAAAAATGCACATTTGGAAGACGGGCAGTGCTGTGTGAAAGGTGTTGTCCAATATTTCAGGTTTGACATTTACTACTGAGGAGAGAGACTGATGTACCCGCTACTAACTTCTAACAGTAACGCAAACTGTACAGCGAACTCTACAAGCATCCTTTGGTCTGAACTTAAAAGTAAAGGATATGCATTTGCTGCCCCCCCCCCCCCCCGGAAACAGGCACAGTCCTCTTTGAATTTTCTCTTGTGTCCTCAGTGACTTTCTTTAAATCCTCTTTTAAAAAACCAAATTTCGTAATAATCTTGAAAGAACATGAAAAAATTCTTTCATTATCTGTCAGACTTTGTTTCTCCACAATGACTCAAATCTTTTAAATGAGAAAGAAAGAAAGTGGCTAACTGATGTAGTCCCCTGCAAGACTGCCACGCTCTCCTCCTCCCGATCTATGCGCTCAGCAGGGCGTCCTCGGCAAGCAGTTTGAAGTGTGCCCTCCGTGATCCGGGGGGGGGGGGGGGGGGCGGGACTTTTGATCAGACTTGTGCAAATTATCCATCCACCCGGCCGGGCAGCCTGTGAATAGGATGAGCCCGAGAGCGTGCATATGCTTAGACCCATGCTCACAGAGAAATCCCAATAGCTGAACACAGGCCAGTGGAGACACATGTTCAGAAACGACCTGGACCCGTCATCAAAATGCATTCTAATACACACACAGCAGGGGGTCCTGTCAGGTCCATCTGCACAGGAAGAGAGGGCTTGTTGGGGATTTAGCAGACTTATAAGGTTAGTTGAAGCCCAGAGAGGAGGAGGATCACTCAGTGTGCATAAAGGCTTGAAAGTGGGTAAAATAGTGGGGATGAAATCAACTTGTCTTACTTCCTCAATCCCTTTCCTCCTCACATCTATTTCTCCTGCAGTCCTCTAAAATCTTTTCTCCTGTTATCTTGCAGTGCGATGTACGTGTTCGGCGGCTTTAACAGTCTACTGCTCAGCGACGTCCTCATGTACACCTCGCCCAGCTGCTTGGCCTTTTCCAGCCTGGCATCCTGCAGCCAGGCCTGGCCAGGAATCCACTGCGTGTGGAACGACACCCAGGGGGTCTGCCTGCCTTGGGAAGGCGACGCTATCGGCCCTGAACAGCAACAGCTCCCGTCCTCCTGTAACACGAGATCATGTAGGTGACACCGCACTCGCGTTGAAATGCCGCGTTGGCTTGGGTTGTGACACGTGAGGCTGATCCAGGATAATTTTGGGTTCTTGACGTTTTTCTTGGGTGTTTGTGCAGATCTCATCTGCATTCACTCCACTGATGTCCAATGAGATCCACAGATTGCCAGAAAAGGCTTGTTTGTCACGGGCTGCCAACACAGTTTCTCACATCAAAGAGTGGAAATGAGCAAAAAAAAGAAAAAAAAGTGTCACCTGAGTGTTTTCCTCTGTGTATTTGTGTGAGTGTGTGTATATGAGTTTTGTAGTGCGGAAAATGTGGCCCTCGCTCATCATCCAGAAACTGTCCAGTTGTTGTCATTTCTGTATATGTGACTGTGGACTGTTGCTTCATCTGTGGGTGACTTGATTGCTGCTTTGAAAATGATTTGGATAACAAACAAAGATACCAAAAATATACTAACCCCACATGAAAAACTGCCCGTTTGCTCTGTTTTATGACTGTAAACTACGGTTGTGCAAGACTGTGGTCTTGGGGACCGAGCATGTTTAGAGCGACAGGAAACAGCTTGCATATCAAATGGTTTTCCCTTTAATATACAAGTCAACCCCAAAAAGTTGGGACGCTGTAAAATGGAATACAATGATTTGCACAAACACATATTTCACTCACAATAGAACATTGAAAACCTTTCAAATGTTTAAAGTGGGGAAATGTACCGTTTTACAAAAATAAGGTCATTTTGAATTTGATGCAACACATCTCTAAAAAGTTGACTGTTCTACCACAAAGCCATGCTATTGCAATAGCTGCAGTGTGCAATTTAGCACCGTTTTGCTGAAATATGCAAGAGTTTGCCTGAAAAAGGCTTCTGGATGGGAGCAAATGCTGCTCTAATGCCTGCATATACCTTTCAGCATTGATGGTGCCTTTCCAGATGCACAAGGCGCTAATTCCATAGGCGCTGCACACCCATACCATCAGAGATACAGAGTGCTGATCGCAAACTGGGTGGCCCCTCCCCTCTTCAGTACAGTGCCTCAGTCCACTTTAAATGAGCTTTGGCCCAGAGACGGCAGCAGCTTCTCTGGATCATGTTCACATATGGCTGCTTCTTTGCATGACAGAGCTTTAACCTGCGTTTGTGGATGGCACGGCGAGCTGTGTTCACAGACGCTGATTTCTGGAAGTGTTCCTGAGCCCGTGCAGTGACTTCCATGACAGAATCATGTCTGTTTTTAATGCAGTGCCATCTGAGGGCCTGAAGGGCATTCAATATTTTTTTTTCTGCCTTCTCCAGATTCTCTGAATCTTTTAATGATATCGTGTGCTGTAGATAATGTTGATATTCAGTCTTCACAATTTTATGTTGAGGAACATCATTCTGAAATTGTTACATAATTTCGGAGTAATGTTATATACACATCTACATATATACACGTATATACACATCTACATTTTTTGCAATGTCCCAGCTTTTTTGAAATTGGGGCTGTATTATATTTTGCTTTTAATAAATTAACACTAGCATCCCCCCGACACTAACCCTTGTGACACCCAGGATTACCTGCCTGTGTGTGTGTGTGTGTGTGTCTGTCAGCTAGGTAATCATGAGGGACAGTTCAGCCTGCTCTCTCTGCTTCCTGTTGAGGGTTGTCTTCCGTTTGTTTGTCATTTGTCACAAAAAGAGGGGGAAAAAAACCCCCATCCGCCTTTCCCCAGAACACGGCTGTCTCATTTTCCGGTGCTGCATCTACAGCAGCGCTAGCAGATGGAAACCGCTCCATGGAATATCTTTCAGGCACATTAAATACAAGGGATGTTGTCTGGCAGTCAACGCCGGTTACCCCGAAAGAAACCGCAAAAGTTTTGACTGAGCCGTGGTTAATGGCACAATCAGAATTACCAGTTTCTGTCTCTGTTCTTAGGAAACTGTGCATTTGTCATTTTTAGAAGGGAAATAATGTGCACCCTGTTCTTTTCATTTTTGCAGATGGCGATAGTGAGAGATGTGACCAGTATACAGACTGCTACAGCTGCACTGCCAACACCAACGGCTGCCAGTGGTGTTCGGGCCAGTGTGTGTCCCTCGGAAGTAACTGCACCTCTGCGTCGGTAAGAGAACTTGCTCTGCTGATGCTAATATTCACTCTAACCCTGCTGAGAAGATTTAGGGACATCATATCTAACTGCACATTTGCATATAGTAGCTGAAAAGGTGCTATTTAATTTTTAAAAACTCCTCTTGTAAGTCGCCGCTATGGGGAGGATCCAGAAAGCAGGATATATCAGATTTTAGAGAAAGGGGCCTGCTTGGTTTACTGCCTGCTTTCCCCTCATTCCTTTTGGGGGGAAAAAAAAGTTCTTGATGCACTTTGTTGGACATTAAACATACAAAGTAATGTTTTTGTAAAGGGAACGGTGGTTCCCCTGCACGCTGCAAAACATTAAAATCTGATGTTTACATGCATGGATGTATCTTCACTTCAACACACGCTGCCATCTAACATTTTGTTACCGTACAAGCTGGAGTGCAATTTTACGACTTATTGTAAGACATGAATAGGTAGTGGTGTTATGATCTGCCAGCAGTCAGAGGCTCTTTGAAGCGCACAATAATGAATGCTCACACACAATGGCTTTCTGTAGCCAATTCCAGTGCAGCTTCGCTAACTTTGGCAACTTTTTGTTGCTTTGAATAGAATACACAAATGTTATTGTACCAAATCTTTCTTTCATTTTCTTCCAAGTGTTACTTCATCTTAAAATACACGTGGGGGAAAAAAAATACAGCCTAAGGGACTATCTCAGTCCAGCCCATGATGTCTGAAAATAAATCAAATTGACCCTGCCCCCCAAAATCCGAGAGGCTATATTAATGTTAATGACTGTAGAGGCAAATTACTGCATTGAGTCTGTACTGCTGTGCAGCTCGATTCCAAACAAACCTTTTCTGTGATGGTCAATAACACATCCCGACTGAGAGAAAAACTTTTAGACTTTTTCTTTTGCAGCTGTATTATAATATCCACTCATTGGTCTGACCTGCTTAAGTTCAAACCAAGCATTAGAATAGGGTGGGGGAGGGGGGGGAGTGACTTTGAATGTAGCGTGATTGTTGGTGCCAGTTGGGCTCATCTGAGTATTTCAGAAACCGCTGATCTCCTGGGATTTGCCATCTCCAGGGTTTACAGAGCAAATATCCAGTGAGGGTCAGTGCTCTGGCTGAGAATATCTTATTAATGCCAGAGGTCAGAGGGGAATGGTCAGAGTGCTTCAAGCTGAAAATAAGGCAGTAACTCAAACAACCAGTTGTTACAACCAAGCAGGGGCACCCGGCGTGGTTGCCCACACTGGGTGCCCCTCCTGTCAGTGGAGAACAGGAAACCGATGCTACAGTTTGCACAGGTTCACCAAAACTGGACAATAGAGGACTGGAAAAACACTGAGTGTTGATTTCTGCTGCCACATTGGGGTGGTAGGATCCGACTTTGCTGTAAATTACAATCCTGCCTTGTAGTTTAATGGTTCCGCCCGGTGGTGGGGGTGTAATGGTGTCTGCGATATTTTCTTAGCACACTTTGGGCCCCTTAGTACCAACTTGAGCATCATGTAAATACCACAGCCTGCCTGATGGACTGACGTCTTTGTGGCCGACCATGTCCATCCTTTTGTGACCACAGCGTGCTCCTCTTCTGATTGGTACTTCCAGCGAATTAACACACCATGCCACAAAGCTGAAATCATCCCAAACTGGTTTCTTGAACATGACCGTGTGCTCACTGCACTCAGACGGTCTCCGCGGTCACCGGAGCTCGAGCCAATGGAGCACCTGTGGGTGCAACAAGAGGTTCGCAGCAACTGCGCAACGCTGTCGTGTCAATCAGAACCTGAGAAATGTTTCCAGCATCTCGTTCGCTCTGTGCCACGAAGAATTAAGGGCGTTCAGTTCTGAAGACAAAAGGGAGTCCAGCCCGGCACTAGCAGGATGTGCCTAATAATAAAGTGTAATTATGTGTGAGAAAATGTGTTTGCTCATACATGGTAAATATTTGCAGAATATTTTCATCTTCATCAATAGTGATGCAGGTCTGTACTGCAGTGGTATTTCCAAGTAAAAATAGTCCAACGTTTCATAAGTACTAACAGACTTCATATTATTTTATAATTACCGCTGTGTATTTATTCATAATAACTGTGAATATTAATATTTTCTTCATTTATTGATGCAGGCATGCACCGTAATGGTGGATATTAAATATTGAGGAATGTAAAACAGTCTGCCGTGAATCCATATTTATAATATAATATAATGCAGATCAGGCATTTGGCAAGAAGCAAGTTCATTTAAAAGTTTGTGACGTGTAGGTGGGTTGTTGTCGCTAAGTGATCAAATTATAACCAAATGAATATATAAAGTTGTTAAAAACAAAAGAACGTTTCTAAGATAAATTTCTTGTTTATTTCAAAGGGTCTTCTGTGCTGTAATTAGGCTATTGTAAAATAATCAGCCATGTCTGCTAAATACATGGAATTATGCATAATTCAGTGCTGTGTGTCAAGACTAATGAAACCTGTTCATGTTTGCTGAATGTGGATTGTCAGTTTATAATCAGATTACTCCTTTGTTAGCTGCTGGCAGACGCACACAGTTCAGATCTCTCTTTCAGCGCTCTTATCTGCACTTGCCTTTAAAATATTTGAGATAGGAGTCTCGGTATCTCTGACTTCAGTTATTTAATAATCTGATATTTAAATTAAAATAGCTGTTTTATAGGAAAAAAAAGACTTTGATTTCTCTCCCCCCCCTCCCCCAGCATAAACAATGTATAAATCTTTTTGGAAAAACTCTGGCAACATCTATCTGCTCCTCATATATCTGCTCCCCTTTATTCTGCATGGCTAATGAAATATGTTTGATTTATTTATTATTTTGTTTCAAGTGAATGAGTATCATTTATGCAACATGAAATTTAATTATTCGGCACTTAAGTGTCCAAAGTGTTGATGTCTGTTGTTTCGTGCCTTCCTTTCTCAGGGGGCCACAGCCGAGTATGAAAATTGCCCCAAGGACAACCCGTCATACGTGTGCAACAAGAAAACAAGCTGCAAGAGCTGCGCTGTGGACCAAAACTGTCAGTGGGACTCACGCAACCAGGAGTGCATCTCGTTACCAGGTAACAATGATGGTTGGAAGACATAAAGCCGTTTAATTTGGAAAACAAATTACAGCCACACACGCAGGCAGCGGAAAGAAAATATCATGCTTAGTTTCTGACATCCGCAGGTACCAGGCCAGTAACAGAGGTTACACGGTCAAATATTGATATGCAGATAACCAGGATGCCACTGTTAAACATTTTCACAAGGCAAACCCCTCCTAAAGTATGTTTCTTCTCAATGTTTTTAATAGATTTCCCACATTACCTCTGAAATCTGTTCAAAATAAGTCACATGCTACGAAATTGTGGAACGTCTGCTTTTAGAAACTGAAAGAAGTGTCGATAATTAACAAAAAAAAAAAGAAATGAATGAATGGATTCAATCTTCTCAGTGAATACACAGTCAGCTTACATATTAGCCTACCAACCTGTTGTGTTGAGAGTATCAACGTTTAACACTCTGTGTGCGCTGCAGAGAACGTGTGCGGCGAAAGCTGGCACCTGGTGGGCAACTCGTGTCTGAAATTCATCACCACGAAGGACTCGTACGATAACGCCAAGCTGACCTGCAGGAACCACAATGCCGTCCTGGCCTCTCTGACCACACAAAAGAAGGTGGACTTTGTCCTGAAGGAGCTGCAGATAATGAGCGTGGTGGTAAGGAGGGGGGGGGGAGGGGGGTTTAACCAGGATATTAATTATCAGATTAGAGAAAATTAGATATTCTCCTTGGGGAAATTGGGTCATCAGACCAGCAGAGAAAAAGATACTGATAAGACTTGAGATGCGATTCATCTTCTTTGGCATACTGTCTTATTGAAGTAAGTGCATGTAGACACATGAGAAGAGTAACTCAATAGTTACACACTGGTTCAAGAAAGACCACATCCTAAAGTCCACTATAAAAAAAACTTCACACATGTTTCTCATGTTTTCTCTGATTTACGAGCATAAATTGAGTCTTTGCGCACCTTATTTCGTTTTTGCACTTGGGTGTGTTCGTGGTAGCTTTTGAAATCTTTTTTTCCTTCTTGATCTGAATAAGCTCTGGTTGGATTCTTTTTGTGTGTGATTTTTGGACCATTAAGCGTGAAACAAATCTCCCATTAACAGATCTCTTCCTCAGAGCTCAGACATCTTTTACTCGCTCCGTTGGAGCACATACACAGAAATCTATCCCAACCATTGATTAGCCATCGCAAACGGCTGTCGTTATTCTGTTCACGTACCTGCAGATATGGATGGAAGATGGACAGATCCGTGTATGCTGGTGAACATACGCAGACCATCTTTTTTTTCTGTGTTTATTGTCACTTTGAATCTCTTAAGTAGAAGACTCATCTTGCAGACATTCTATAGTTTGATCTTCTCCAGTAACAGGATTATCAGATTTTTCTCATGTTGAAAACTTTACACTGTCGGGCTTTGAAATGGAAGACATAAATGAACATTAAGCCACTAAGAAATCAGTTAATTAATAAAAAAGATAAGAGGAAGATTCATAGACAATTGAGCAAGTATTTTGTAGCATCGAAGGGTTCAGAAAAGTCCCCACAAAAAAAAGTTATATAGCTCTTTGTAGTTTCTAATTACATACAGATGCAAATACTGCCTCCTCTCACTTAGGCCACCCATGCAAAAAAAAAAAAAAGTGATCCTGCAAAGTGCCCTGCAGCCACCACACGGCAAATCTAATGCTGAAGCTAAATAAGACAAAAGGAGTTTAAATCACAAAGTCAGTCTGGAATTAAAGAAGTGTCTTTCATCCATTCTAATGAAATCGTGTAGATTTCCCCTGCTGGTCTAAATTTGTTCTGGTGGTTGGTTTTCGGTAATCTTTGTGCTTAAGGGTAGAGAATAATGGAAGCTTAACTGCTCTGGAATAACATTGGTTTTCAATGATACAGGCACAGAGATTTAGAAATGGGCTCCACAAGTCTTCCTCCATTGTTATATTGACGGTGTGCACCCAGGTTAGTAGTTCCAACCATTTCCAGGCAGGTTTATTCAATCCAAGATGTGTCATTTGTTTTAAATCTCACAGGTACAGTTCTTCTTCTCCTCATGCCTGTGAGAGATGGAGGACTTTGTTTGCTACTGTTGCAATATTAAAGCCATTGATTAGAGATGAGTCGGACCTTTTCAAGTCAAGTGAGCTAAAGCTGCTTTTATTGCTGCTCTGTGCAGCGCAGCGAAAAACTGCTCTGACGTTTTCTGGTTGTTGTTGTTGCTGCTTATAACCAAGGCAGAGTTGTTGTTGTCAGAATTTTGTTTTAGAAATAGATTTTCTTAAACTGATCTAATCGTCAGCCTAAGTGTAGCAGGCACTTAAGTTTGAGATGATTTGGAGAAAAATCTGATACCGCAATCAATCAATCAGAGGAAAGAACTTTGTGTAACATCCTTTGATTTGCTCTTTACAGTACAAGGCCTCCGTGACGCCGTGGGTAGGGCTCAGGAAAATCAACGTATCCTACTGGTGCTGGGAGGACATGTCACCTTTCACCAACACGACCCTGCAATGGCTGCCGGGCGAGCCGAGCGACGCCGGGTTTTGCGGCTACCTGGCCGAGCCGGCGGCCACCGGACTGAAAGCTCAGACCTGTATAAGCCCGGTGAACGGCAGCCTGTGTGAGCGGCCAGGTGAACTCGCTTTGTATATTCCAAAGTGCTGGAAAGAATATTAATGCGCATTTATTTGTGTTGAACAGAAATAAATAGCAGCAAGTAATGTCATGTCTAAGAACTAGCTGAGGAGAGGGGGGTGGGGTGGGGGCTGCTTTTGTCCTTGCTGTATGAGTTTTACAAAATAAAAGCAGGTTGTCATGCCTGATGCTCATTTTGCTTGCAAACATCTCGTGTCTGCCTGATGAGGCTGTCATTAGGCTGATACCGGATACACAAAGAGGCAGATGGAGACCTAAATGGATTTGCAAATAGATATGAGGTTCATTATACTCCTTGCTATAGCAGTGACACCCTCTAAAATTCATTTACTTTAGATTCGACTGTTTAACCTGGACCGCGATGTATATGAAATGAATTTTGTAACCTTTCTGTTGATCAGCAGACTTTTTGAGTCAGTTAGCCCAAACAGATTTATAGCTCCTGGTTTAGCATCCCATAGAGTTCAGCGGGGGACCATAAAGTCCCGCAGAGGCATCCGCACTAATCTCTGTGTTGTGTTTTACAGCCAACCACAGTGCTAAGCAGTGCCGGACACCCTGTGCCATGAGAACCACCTGCAGCGAATGCACCAGCAGCAGCAGCTCAGAGTGCATGTGGTGCAGCAACATGAAGCAGTGCGTGGACTCCAATGCTTATGTCGCCTCCTTCCCCTTCGGCCAGTGCATGGAGTGGTACACCATGAACACTTGTCCACGTAAGAGATCTTTTGTCTGTGGTTTCTCCTCAGCGTACATGTGCAGTTTGAATAAGACCGTTTCTGTAATTCTTTTTAGTTTCTCGTAACACTAAAAAGAAAAATTAATTCCTAACAGAGTGCAGTGTATTGACTTACAGATTTCTATCGTTCTTCCTCCGTTCCTGTTCTTCAGGGCGTTGGGGAAGCGGTAAAGTAGAGGGAGGGGGTTTGTCCCCTTTGGCCTGAGGGGTCATCTTGTGACCGAGCAATCAAGATATGAAATCAACGTAACCGCATTCAAATGATTTTGAGGATTTATATCTCACACCCAGTTTTAAAACCTTTAGTCAGTTAATGTAGTCTTTCGCAATTTTAATTCTTAATCTCTCCTTGGTAATACTTTATTTAACAGAGTTGTTTCTTAGAATGAAATATGTAATGGATTTAATTTCAGGGGGAATAAAAGAGGCTCATTTAATTGCTCCACTTAATGACTAATTTATGTTTTAGTCAGTGAACTGCGTGTTGCTGAACATGAAAAAATAGTGAAATTTGAGGGAAAATCTAGCGTTTAGTGAGCAATACCGCATGAGTACAAGCGCCATCAACAGGTTACTGTTTGCTCCATATCAAAGTCATCAAAGGGCGAACGATAATCTAGATCAAAATTTGTTACTGTGCAGCTGAGTTAGTATTTTCACGAATGTATATGTTACTGGTGTTGAAAGGGAGTGTCCTTATTTCCTGATGTTTATCGCTATTGGAGGAAAGTTGCTCTAAAACTGTGGAGCAATAAAACGGAGCTTTGCCCTCTTCTTTGCTCTTGCACTTCGTAAACGTGTTGGCTTCTTTTTTTTTCGGAGTCTGTGATGCCTTTTCTTCAGCTGCGTGTGACTGATCTCTTCACACCCCAGTATGTGAACGTTTCTGCAGCCCATTTAAAACCCCATCGATCGTACGTAAAATGTTTACTTTTAAGAGTTCGCCAGCCTTTCTGTGGATTACTCCCCTGCTTACTTTGAGCAAATTGCAGCTGCTGCCATAGAAAACCACTTTACAAGAAGAGTTTCTGCCTGACACTCGAAACTGTAGCAGCGTTCCATTTAAGCCTCTGAAGCTGAAACAGCAACATGTATAACTACCACCCCCTTCAGTCACAATTCATTAGTTGCAATTTAAGAAACGAGGAAAATAAAAACACAAGTGAAGCCTGTGCGTATAGTCCTCTATCTGCAGTTAATATACTCAATCAGTCAAGCATGTGTTGCTGTGGAGATCTTCATCAGACTTTAAAAAAAGACGAGTTAAATAAGCTCGGTCTGTGGAATCGAGCATCTTTGGATGTTTTTTTTTTTTTTTTTAAACCTCCATTTAGCTGAACAAATAAAATTGTAGCCTTCCACTGAACGCGACGGGGATCGATGATCTGGTTTGATCGTTTGAAAACCGATACTTGGATTTTATCTTTGCAGCACAGAACAATTTTCTTTTATTTAACCTGGCAGGTGAATCGAGTGCTTAAAGCCACGGGCAGAGAAACTCCCCACGGGCTCCGAGAGGGGAATTAAAGGCAAATACTTTTGAAGAACATGTTCACGGGTCTTAAGATGTTTTGGGTGTTATTAATGTAAAGTTTTGGAAAGCCTGGTCTTTATTTTAGTGGTTGTGACACTTGTGACGTCATTGCTCAACCAGATTACATTTTAGATGGTTACCTGACATACAGGTAGCTTTTGGAACTCCCTTGCCTTCTAGTTAACTTGGGAAGAAAAGGAGGATTTTTTTTTTTTTTCCCACACAAAGCAAAGTTGAAAAGAACGCATACTTCGTTTTTATAAAGCAACAGTTTGACATTTTTGACATAATCCCGTTCTTGCTGGGATTTCGATGCAAAGATCAGTCCAACTGTTCACTTTGAAGCTAAAAAGCAAAGAAGCTATCTTTGCTTTAAAGAATGAAAGCAGGTTAAACCCGCTGGCACGGCCCTGCCAGAGGTCATGGGTTAACATGATGTAACCTGTAACGTGCGAGGAGCTGATATTGTAGCCGTTTCCCTCTGAGTCCAGTGTCGGAGCTTTATGCTAAGCTAACTTAATCCCATTCTGGCCCTTGAACCTCACTTAATGCACATCAATGAGAGTTATGCCTAAGAAAGATAGGATTTTATATATATTTTAACTACCTGGTGCTGTGTTTTGCTTTGATGCAGCGGAAAACTGCTCTGGGTACAGAACGTGTGGGCAGTGTCTGGACCAGCCGGGCTGCGGTTGGTGCACTGACCCCAGCAACACGGGCAAAGGTCAGTGCATTGAGGGTTCCTACCGCGGGCCCTTCCAGACCTCTGTCCCGGCCCCTTCCACCCTTCCCGGTCTGCCCGCCAATCCTCAGCCGGCCCTCAACGCCAGCATGTGCCCAAGCGAATCAAAGTACAACTGGTCCTTCATTCACTGCCCAGGTAGGAGCGACTCATCTCCTGGATGCACTTTGAAATCTAAGACATTAGTTGTTATGAAATGTGTTTTTTAGATGCTATTCCTGCAAATGAGTTTTCCAAAATGTACACATTGAGATCACGTTGCTGCTTTTGGCGGTTACAAAATGGATTGTGTAATGTTTTCTCTAGTATTTTATATCTGTAACAAAAAACCTGAGTTAGGACAAACAGGAGATTTAGACATTTATCAGACAGTAGGTGTCCAAATAAAAGGTGTTTATGTTGCATTTTGGGAAAATGTATATTTTTGTCTCATCCTGGCATTTGAAAGAAATACTCAGTTTATTAAATATAGTGATCTTCTTGTATAAAAGTATTGAAATGCTGCTGTGAAGAGACCAGTGGCTGCTCTCACCTCTCTTATGAGGCACTGAACAGCAAACAGCTCTGGATGTTTATGGAGTCCAGATTTTCCATAAATTTCTCTACTCGGAATAATCTGCAAATTCTTTCATGTTTTTCCTGCTTATCATAAACTTTTTCCCCTCTCCTCGGGGTGTGATCTTTATGCAGTATGTGCTTTGTTTACTCTCTGGCAGCTTGTCAGTGTAATGGTCACAGCCAGTGTGTCAACGAGAGCATCTGTGAGAAGTGCGAGGACCTGACAACCGGCCGACACTGCGAGAGCTGCATCTCCGGCTTCTACGGAGATCCGACCAACGGGGGCAGCTGCCAGCGTGAGTATCCGTGAGCCATTCGGTCCGGCACTAAATCAGCCCGTCAGTATTTCAGCATGCAGCTTCATTTAACTTGTCAGTATTTTACTGTTCATTTTTATGTCAGCCATTTTCCTGATTCCTTGCTGCACCGTAAAGCCTTCCCTGGGATATTAAAGATTTACTCCTTTACAGTTAACGCTGACAGTCAGTCAGTCGGACAGCAAATCAATTGTCTATTCCTTCGACAGGTTAATTTAGCTTACCAGTATATTACAGCCGCAGTGTATGTTGTGTGATTCTTAGTTTTTATGCCTCCCTCTGGTATATACATATATTTGTTAAGTTCTGCGTCAGTGACAGTCAGTCGATAACCTGCCCCCTCTCCTGTCCTGTCAGCGTGCCCCTCACGGACATTAAAGGCACGCTTTATTTCACAGCTAATTGGTTTGACTCAAGAGGCATTATGTGGACAAGTAAAACGTGCACAATCGATGCCTCAAAACGGAGATTATTATCAAATAATCAAGATGACACATGTACCTAAATGATGATGAATCATAAGATGGCTCTTTGCTTCCAGCTGTCCCCCGCTGTTAGGAGATTTTTATATATTTCACAGCTGTTTCTACCAAGGGGCTGAGTCATTTTAAGAATGATAAATGATGATAAATTAATGCAAAGGATGATGCACATTAACGTTTGTGCAGGCGTGTTAAAATGGGGTCCTCAAAATCACTAAGTCTGACAGACATTTCTCATATGTTAATATCCAAAACAATTTTCTCCCGGGACATGGAAAGTTGCTCCTTTTCCTGGCGAGTGCTGTGTTGATGCGGTTGCCTGAAACAGGCAAGATTGCCATAACTGTTGTTTGCACCGGTGCAGTGAACAACATGAGGAGGATCAGGCCTTTTTTTTGAGTCTTTAGGTGCAGTTGTGATGAGGATCGGCTCGTGGGGGATCCTTTCGATTTCAAAGCCTGTACTCGGGATGCTTTGTACAGGCCACCCCGTCCCCAACCTGATGACACTGGTGGAAAAATATTGTTGCATGGCCACGAGTTGGGAATTATTAGCCGCGGGTTAGCTTAACGTCATGGTAACTAACATGAATGAGATGTTAAGTCATGGCCACGGCTCTCGATGCCAGTTCAAATAACACGGGCCTCATGTTTGACAACCCTGGTTTAAATCAATGAAATAATTTGGAGAATACTGTTCAGTTAAATATGGTTGGTGACAAATTATTGAAGCTTATGATCATGTGAGGAGTATATTTATATGTGCTGATGGTAATGATTCAGTAATACTGTTTAACTGTTAATGAAAAGTGCTTTTATTTTGAAGTGCAAGGAAGTAACTTAAGTACTTTGTCACTATTTTAGAGGTGTTTATAAACACAACACACACAGCAGTCCTTTTTTTTTTTTTGTGGCATATTGACAGGTGAAACAGTCACACCTGTTTTGAATGTTAGATGAAGCTGTCCTTGCTTAATGTGTGATAGTAGCTCTCTGGCATTGGTGTGGTTGGGAAAGAACAAGTTCTAGCTCTTGTGATCACACATTATGAAGATCTGGGCACAGTTTGGTTATCAGATGGCCACCAGTTATTGATCCTCTGGCGACCAGTGCCAAGAAGGGTACTGGACTTTAGATTTGTTATAGACTGTCCAGCAAAAAAAAGAAGGAAAAAAAAGTCACCACCTGGATTTAGTGAAGCAAATAGGTAAGAACCTGCCATTGGATAAATACTGCAGTGAATAATGTTTCAGCTGGCAACAGGGTCTTTATCTCTAACTGATGCAGTGAGTAGCGTCTCATTTCTTAAACATGTTGGAAGACTTAAAGATGTGACTCCAGTTCAAAGGAGTCACATTATTGGCCTGCATCAAGCTAACAAGACAACTTTATTAACGGCCTGAAGGACGGTGACGAGGAAGAGAAAAAATCTTGAATGATCATTATTGGAGACGTCGTAAACATTTAGTGAAGTCATATCAGAAAAAATCAACAGTAGACGTCATGGCTGTGTTTATAGTGAACGTAGGAGCTTTTCCACACACACAATACAAAGAAGTCAAAGTATTGGGACTTAATAGCTGTGCAGCCTTAAGGAAACCACTTATCTGTGAGGCTAATTGGGGGGGAAAGGGCTTCAGTTTGCTAGGGATCATGGAGATTCGACTCTAGAGCAATGGAAAAGGTCATGCGTGCTGAGTCCACATGACCAGAATTGCCCTGTTCCATAGTAATTGGTGCATCAGGGTAAGAAGACGGGCAGATGAAGTGATGCACCCGTCATGCCCCGCGTGTTCCGTACAAGCCTGTGGGGGCACGGTTATGATCTGGGGTTGCTTCAGTTGGTCAGGTTAGATTCAGCAACCTACGGTGCCCAAAAAAGGTCAGCTGACTACATGGATATACTGAATAATCAGGTTTTCCCTTCAATTGATTTTTTTTTTCTTCTTTCCACGATACCACGTGCATATTCCAAGACGACGATGTCAGGATGTGAAAGAGCGGTTCAGAGAGCCTGAGACATCGTCACACATGGATCAGCCACCACAGAGTGCAGACATTAACCCCACTGAGAATGAGAAGATCTCATGCAGCAGTCTGACTCTCCCATCATCAATACGAGATCTGTGAAAAATTAATGTGACTCTGGAAGACAAAAAAAAAAAACGATGCAGAGCTTCACTATGATCAAACAGGGCAAAACAGCTTAATGCAGCTAAAGTCCATCAATGGAGTCTAAAGGTCCTTTAGGATAGGGATGCTCTGATTCAAGTCTGGCCCAAGCTTAGAACACAGCTTAAGGACATACACAAATGAACTCACATTTAAATGAGTTAATCTGCCATTACATTGTCGGCATGCTGTGTATACGTACAATATATTCAGTGCACTGTAGAAGGCTGGTGTGCGTGATAGTTTGATAAGAAAAAAAAAATTCTTTTCTTTCAGCCTGCAAGTGTAACGGCCACGCAAGCATGTGCAACCCTAACAACGGCAAGTGCTTCTGTACCACCAAAGGCATCAAAGGAGACAGATGCCACCTGTGAGTTTCACGTTCCATGATGCTCATCTGTCACTGTGTTCTCTTCTGCGCTGCCATTCTTTTCTTCTTTTTCGCTCGTGTTGTGTCTACAGTTTTAGGGAAGCCGTCACTATAATGTCTTAGACCCCCTATAATTCAGATTGCTTGTGGGGTACCTCAGGCTTTATTTTTTGTCCCACAGATTATGTGTTACAAACATTCAGAGAATTTGACAGCACAGTGGAACTAATTGGCCTCTAGAAGACCATCTAATAGCCCGTTTCAACTTTTCTAGGAGCCTTTTTTTTTCAGAAGTCTGGAACTTGTGTTTTGAACAAAGAACTTCAGCATAGTAATTTGTGATAATAAAGGCTCATCGGGCACTTTGGTGATCAAAGACACTAACTGGTTAAGCACCGGCACCGAGGCTTCTGCAATGAGAGTAGAAAGTTTAATTTTTTTGGATTGTGTAGTCAACTTCTCACAAAATTAACAAGGTAGATTTATTTATTCTTTACATTAAGAACGAGCCTGTAAAACTATCTGCAGTTTGAGAAATGGGTTTCCAAAAGTCCAAAACCTTTTATGCACAAGTTGATTAACCACATGAGCTTCAGTGGATTTTTTTTTCAGGTTTTCCCCCGGAAATGTTGTTTTCCATACGTGCAAGGCCACGTGTTGAGATCTCAAAATGAAAACTCCAACCACGGCGCACTCTAGTAGCAGCTGTTCATTAGCGCTTGCAGCTTTATTTTTAGTGCTTGTCTTAACCCTGGACTTCATTATCACAGGGTTTTCCAAAATCCATTAAAAAGTTGAGATAAAGTTTCACAAATGATTGGTCATCAGTATGAAAATGAGGCAGTTTTTTTTCTTTTTGCCTTATTAAGTTTAAAGATTTTGTAGGCACAGGTTTCCTATTAATTTCCCATCACGTTCACTCAGCCTCCTTTTAATCTTTTCTTCTTTACACTGTGGTGTTGCTTCCCGGCTGAAGGTTAACATTCCTCTCTGCCTTCTTTTCTTCCCTCTTTCCTTTCGTTCTGAATTTTCTGCCATTCCCGTTCATCTTCCCCTCGCCTCTCCTCAGGTGTGAGGTCGAGAATCGCTACCAAGGCAACCCCCTCAAGGGAACATGCTACTGTAAGTGGAATTACAATTACTAACGTCAGTAAAAGTGTGTGTGTGTGTGTGTGTGTGTGTGTGTGTGTGTGTGAGAGAGAGAGAGAGAGAGAGAGGGGCTGGGGGTCACATTATGAGAGCACTGTGAGGTCTGAATCTCTTCCTTGTCCATGTCAGTGGCAGGACAGTTACACGGCTCCTGAATCAAAGTAGTTTGATGTTTAAAAAAATAACATCCAGAGGAAGAGCTGTTCTTTTAAACAAGTCGCAGATGGAAAGAAGTGAAAGTGAGACGCAGACGAAATTGCCAAAGAACGTAGGGGAGCTCATGAAGGACCGTCTTGCTCCTTTCCCACTTGTGATAAGTCATTTTGCAGGCACAGAGCGCAGTACAGCGGCCCACACTGTACGTTAACTCTGTCATTTTTATTCTCATTAATTGTGATCATGGAGGGTATAGTAATGTTACGTCTGTCTAATCAGCAGTACTTTATAACCCAGACTTGTATTTAAAGAAGCTTTTTTTTTTTTAGCCTCTTTTCTGCCAGGGTGTGAATATGTTTCACATCCTGCCAGACATAAATGAACAGGCATTTCTATTAACAGCTTAATTAAGTATTATCTGTATTAATCCAGAAATAAATTGATAACTCATTGGGTAGTTTGTTAAAATCAATCAACCGTAAATTGCATGTTCAAGTTATTAATCTGTAATAGACTAACTAACTGCAGTGGTTACTCAGTTACTTTGATATCCAAACATGGTTGTTTTGGTGGTCACACAATTCAACCAATCAAAGTGCAGTTTTAATAAAGAAGTCGGGCAGTAATTGGGAATTTTCCATCACTCTGTGAGCCCCGGCCATCTGATTTTCTGCTTCACACAATACGAGCGAGCCGCCATAATGCCGACTGTTCGGTTACCTTGCTGAGAGCTTAGAGGCGTGCTGCCAGTGGCCAGCAGCTCAGTGTGGCTGCGCCTTCTTGTCCCGTTACTCCCTGTAATATTTCACAATGACCTCCTGTCAGAAAATGCCAACAGGGACTGTTGTTTTTGTAGATGCGTGCGTGACGAACAATAGCGGCGAGTGTTAGGTTCACTGACACAAACATGATGCTGTGACTGCTTGATAATAAAAAAATAAACTCGTGTTTGCCAGTTAAATGCCTTTTAATGCAATGATTGGATTACTCTGAAACAGGATGACCAAAACAAGAGAAGTGCTCTAAATGGGACTAAATATGACTAAGTTTTATAAAATATTTTTGTATTCTTTTGAAAATCCTGTTTTTGATATTTGATGCAATCTGAATCACTTTCATTCACATTAATTTTTTGGTCCCTGGATTCTAGTTCTGTGGTCCATTTTTCTACAATTTAACATTGTTAATAATGAGGAAAAAAGTCTGCAGAATAATTGAAACTGATGCTAATCACGAGCTGAAAAGCTGTCATTGTTGACCTGCAAATATGCAGCAGATGGGCTGGGACATGGGAGTGAAGCTGCTGCTTTCTTCTTGCTGTACAGAACTTATCAAACATATTTCCTTGAAAGTGTGTTGTGCTGTGAATGGAAGCAGAACTGCAGAATAACCTGTGGTGTTAGAATGCATCGGTTTCTCCTCTTTTGAACTCCAGTGTTTTGTTGTGCTGTAGTGAAGGTGATCTTCAGCTGTAATTTACCACTAGCTGGCACGCTGTCGTATAAACCATCCTCTGTCACGACCTTCATCACAGAACACGCTCCAAAATCTTCAGGTCCATCCCAGAAAGCCAATAGAATTTTGAAATGGGGAAAGAATGGGGATAATTTCCTGCCTGGAGCTCTGTCTGAAACCATGTTCTTGTGTGACTTTCAAACTACACTGATTGAGTTGCTCTTCTGCTTCTTTTATAATCCCCACCACATTCTCCCACACTGGCGGCTCAATGGCTTCAAACAGACACGCTCCTCATCGACTACCAGTTCACCTTCAGCCTGTCGCAGGAAGACGACCGCTACTACACCGCCATCAACTTTGTGGCCACACCTGAGGAGGTATGTGTCTAACAGGGAACACCCCACCGTCACAGCAGATGTCGCTTCTGTAAGGATTAGAAAGTTTACAGCTGCTGTCAAACAGCTAAGCTTACTTCTTTGTCATTTTAGGGATTTTCTTAGGTGGTAGTTCAGTAGTTCACATGCACATTGATTGTAGTGGACGGGCAAAAGCTTGCCTGAATATAAAATAAGAGTCAATATTAACCAAACAAACTGAGGCTCCTGCTTTATGATGCTCTTTGCATAAAAGTTAGTTTCCTCACCGACGAGCCCGTCGTTAGAGAAAGGAGGTAATGTAGTGCTCGTCAGAGAGTCAGTCACACAGATGTTTCCACAGCAAACAAAAGCTTGTCCACTCGTGTTTACCTGGTTGCAGCATCTGGGGCCAAAATTGAAACATAAGCGTCTGATTAAATGTTCCAGATGGCATTTTTCCCCTGACAAAGCTTTTACTAAAGGTTTACAAATGTGGAATCAGCTAAAGCGGAGACTCATCTGAATGCTTTGTTTTTTGGCTTCATTGGATAGTTAACAGTGAAGACAGACAGGATAGTGAGGGGGGAAAACGCGCAGCGAAGGGCGGTGGGTCGGACGCGAACCTGGGCCGGCTGCACCCCGTGTGGCATATGGTCGCCCACTGAGCCAAACTGGCCCCTGAATGCATTTTTAAAGTTACAGGAAATTACATTTTGATTACATCTTGCTTCTTTACTCTGTGTGCGTGTGCGTGCGCGTGTGTGTGTGTGCGTGCATGTGCGTGTGTGTAATAAATCAGATTCCAAAAGATCATTTGAAACTATACAGAGCATAAAACCCAAACAGAACATTTTAAATTTAACACAAAATGAAGACAATAATCGGTAAAGCACGGATGTGTAATAATAATCAGAGAAGACGTTCGGATTTCTTAAACTCTCACATTCCGTCTCCGGCCAACTTTGATGAAGCTGCTGAAATGTTAATTGTGCTGCTTCTTAAATAAATGATTCATTAATGAACACTGGCGCTCAGTAAGTGAGTAAACATCAATTACATCTCAGCTTACATCTGTTTGACATTATTTGAGTTTCACTTACAGTCAATGTAATGCATACTGTGTTCAGCAGCGGTGCTTATTCAAACATTTGATTTGTTAATTCAGCCTCCATTAGCGCCGCAAATTTGCTCCCGTCTGCAGTACAGTAACTGCTCGTACAGCTGCAAACTGATACCGGAAGAGTGAACAAAACCTCTGCCCTGCAGTTACAGTAAACCGACGGGGCTTTTCTGACCCGCCTGTTACAATCAGTTTGTTTTTCACGTACTGTATTCGTTGCAGTAAAGACTGTATTGTGCTTAAACTGCTATCTGAAAAAATCACAGCAGTGCACGTAATGCCGATGATGAGTTGTGCGTGTTTCTGTGTCCTCAGCCAAACCGAGACCTGGACATGTTCATAAATGCCTCCAAGAACTTCAACCTGAATGTGACCTGGGCCACCAGCTTCACTGGTAAGTCTCAGCAAAGCCTTGCATTACAGAAAATCGCTGGCCAGTGATGTAGATATGGAATAAACCATTTAAATCATGGTGTAAAAAAGGCAAATATTGCTGCTTTTCTCAGACAAAGTGTGACGAAGGCTCTTTTTATGTTTTATATGTTCATAATAACTGAGGTAATAATAATGTTTTAGCTTTTAACAGTTTTTAAAAATGATTTTAGCGTGTTCACAGCTGTTTAGGGAGGATGTGAAATGTCACTTCTCGCTCCACTGTAGTAATTTCTGGACCAGGAGGTTTACAAACGTGAAGCAATGCAGATGCAGTGTCTCAGATTTGTTGTCAGTAAAATGCCACCAGGCACTTGAGCAGGAATGTGACATTCTCTTTCCATTTGTCTTTCATTGTCTGTGTTTTTTTTCTTTTTATAATTTCCTCATTTATCTGTAACGACTATATCATTTGACCTCTTTGTCCCGTCTCCCTCCTCCCATTCCCTTTCTTCTCCTCTTTTCTCACCCTGTTATTTTCTGTCTTCTTATTTCCTCCCTCTGTCTCCGTCCCTTGTTTATGTCGTTCAGCGGGCACCCAGGCTGGAGAGGAGATCCCTATCGTCTCTCGGAGCAACATTAAGGAGTTCAAAGACAGCTTTTCCAATGAGAACTTTGATTTCCGAAACAGCCCGAACATCACGTTCTTCGTCTACGTCAGCAACTTCACATGGCCCATCAAGATCCAAGTAAGCAAAGCTCAACAAAAAGATAACCGGTCCCTTTTGAAGTACTTTGTGTTACCGTGCACATTGCTGCATGTTTGTAAAGCAGACAGGTGAAGACAGACTCCCTACAGACTAATGCAATACTAAAATGTTCCGTTTATGGTTGTATATTTATGATAAAGCTGCACTATGAGCAATATATTTATGCAAAAACTGACATGTATTGATGATCAAATGCCTAAAGAAGAGTGATTGATAGTCGGTTTATTTAGTGCTTTACATTAATCTTATCTGGGCACATTTAATCCTGACAGACGGAGTAAGTCATTCATATGACATCTAAGAATCAGCATTCATTTCACTTTACTGAACGTGAAAAGAAAGTTAGATATGACTCTCGAAGCCTTAAAATGAGAAGATTAGTGCGTGACAATGTGTGGAAAGTATAATAAATGGTGATGGCCTGAAAGCTGAAATGTGACAGAATGGGAAGGATGCTAGTCACAAAGGTGCTTTAAGATGTGGTTAAAATCCCAGATTTGGGTCTTTAACATTAAGCCTTGGAGCTACACCATCCACTTACACTGTTTATGCTTTTTGTCTGTTATAAGAACTGATTCCACTGCAGCAACATGGCTGAAAAGAGTGAATTTCCATTTGGTTATCACTTTTGCACAAGTCAATGCAACATATTGTATCTCGTGCCTTTTTTAAATTAGCAGCTTTGATTCCAAATAACATTGCAAGACCGGCTTGAGCTGCTTAAAGCGCTGCTCTACTCGGTTACATTACTACCAGCACTTAACGGTGGTGTTCAGTTTGAAACAGCTCATGCAGCCTTACAGGTGCAGTTGTCACTAAAGAAGAAAGTGACTTGTCTTCTGTGCAGATTTGTAGAGTTCTGATAAATCCACTGTGTGCACATGGGTGTTTGTGCGCGATGGTAAAGGATGGAATAAAGTCCTGCATCAATACAACATGTTGATGTAATAAATGAATGTTCTGCCAGGAGGGAGCGATGCTCTGGGCCTGGCTTTCTGTGTGCTCTGTGCAGCTCGCCTAACTGTGTGCCTCCCCAAACAGTTCTGGAAATGATTTCACTGGTTGCCCCTTGCAAGCTCCTTCCCCCCTGCCCTCCTCCAGTAGGGGAGAAAAATCCTGCCGCCATCTACCATGTCCCTGCCTTGTGAGGGCTTTTAGTTCTTTCAGCTCCAGCTGCCTCACCTTCGGGCTTGCTGGGTGGGATCATGTAGAAGATCACCCCTATTTTGAAACTAAAACACGCAGGTCTGCTGCTGTTTGTTTTTCCCCCTCCCCCCTTCGCACTCATGGAGTTTTATCTTCGTCAGCGAGGTAACACTTTCCAGTTTTCTTCCTTTTGCCAACACTCCTCGATCTCAGATTTTTATTTCTCCTAACGATTCCTTCTCAGTAATAGCCCTTCATTTTCCTTTTTGCCTTTTCTCCTCTTCGTCAGCGGTCTGCTGCCGTGTGGCACTGGGATGTGAGTGTGCTTGTGTGTGGAACCGTAGGCGGTGGGTCCTCCAGTGTTGGCAGGCAGAGATCGGCATGCTGGAAAATGGTTCATAAACAGCAACTTAGAAAGAGCAAGGGCAAAGTGGAATGTTAAGTTGAAACACATGCTGCATTCAGAGTGTGCAAACTAAGCTCCCTCTCTCCAGGCTTTTAGTGCGCAGCTATACTGAGCTCTCTGTCTTTCTCCTGCTCCCTCTCCTCACGCACCACCTCAAGGTTGCTTCTGTTTGCTTTCACGTGGTCGAGATTGGCGCTCAAACAGCATGTGTATCATTTTGTTTTTCGTCTATTTTACCTTGACTCCACTTGTTGCATTTGCCAGTCTGCTGAGCTCCGGGTTTTATTACTTATAATTATTACAATTTTTACAATTTTATGTAGCGCACTGAATTGGATTACAGGACACACCCCACTGTAATTACTTTCACTTACCAAATGAGATCTTTCCCAGTGGTCAGAGTGAATTCTGTGATGACTTCATCACCGTCGAGCTGCTCAGATCATCAAAGCAGAATCGACTGCAGGGAGATTAGTAAGGCAGGAGTTCTCACACACCTCTTTCCCCCCATTTTTTTTCCCTATCCTGATGAAGAATAGATCTGAATTTAATGATGTTTGTAATGAAACACAAATCCCAGACTAATTACATTAAAGAGCTGTGATCTTCTGTTCCGTGCCTTAGTGAACATGTCATGATATCGTAGAGATTAGAGCAGCCTGCAATTTAATACCCTGCTGTGGAGTAGCAGCATCTGTAGCTATCAGCTGACTGCTGCTCTGCATATCTGTGCGGACTCGTGTAGCGTTTATCTGGGCCATGCCTCGCTGCCTGGTGGGTGTGTCTTGATAGTGATCACAGGGAGGTGGGAAAACAGAAGCAGTGGTTTTGGCCGGCTTTCGACAGTGACAAACACAACATAAAATTACCGCTATTTAAAAAGTGCAGCAAAATGGAAAAAGAGAGAGCGCGCATATTATTTAATATGGTGGTTGCATATAAAATATTTTACCTCTTAAAAAATCTTGACCTAAAATATAGTATAATCTGATATTCACTTAAATGGCAAATGATTCAAAATCGTATCACCCTGATATATAATTGGGTAGTTAATTTCAAATTTTTACAGTAAGGTATTTGGTCTTAATTTAGATTTAAAGACCTGTTATTAGTGAGTCTTTTCTTTTTTTTTCAGTACTTTGTGTGTGTCCATGTTTTTGATGACGGGCTCGATCCTCCTCAGGACAGGGGATACCTTTTCTTTTTTACTGGATTCAAGTCAGCTGACATACCTGTGCAGCCCATAAGCTTTGCTTCTTTTTGGAAACAGTGATTTTGGCAGCGTGCTGTAGATCATTGTGCCAAATGTTCCCCTTCTGCTAATCTCCTGGAGTCATCTCTTAGGCCTGTTTTTTAACTATACGTTTACAGGAATTAGTGGCGCCGTGGGTAAATTTCAACACTTTCTGAACTCATCACATGAGCAGGCTGCCACTTCAGTGTGTGACCTGCACGTTCACTGTGGTAGAGCCAGAACAAATGCAAGTCGAAAATAAAGTTCATTCAAGCTGGAAATTACAACCGCGAGACGACACTTTTGTTACCTTGAGTTTCTATTTTGGCGTCTGTTTACGAGTTTAGTCCTAAATTACTTGTGCTTGTTAAAATGGCACCGCTCCATTTTTCAACTTAAAAACATTTGAAACCGTTTGACACTGAAGCGAGTTTGCGCAGATTTCACTCACAGATTTTGTTGTTTACTGTACATTTGAAAATCAGCCAGCTTCTCATCATTTCCCCAGCTAATCTAACTTGCTAAATACGTAAAGTGAAAGTGTTTGCTGCGATGCCAGTGACCTTTGAGGCTTCACTTTGACTGCGCTGTTTTGAGCAAAATGCTAATTTTTCTGCAGTGCTATATGGTTGCAGTGACAGAGCTTCCATGGTGATGTTTAGCAGGTTTAATATCCTTTTTGTTCAGATGTTGTTGTTGTTTTTGCATTTATCATATTAAATCTGAGTTTGATGGGAATATTATTACTTCTCCAAGTATTTGCTCACAAACAAAGTGCTGGACAGATTAAAAATTTGGCCTGGTTGCTCCTCAGAATATGTGAATGTCTGCACCAAGCGAGAGAGAGCCTTCTGGTACTGCTGCAGGGATCCCCAACATACGTCATTTGGGAGGCGTAAACCTTCTTATGTGCTGTTTAAAGTTGCTGACACAGTTCAGAGCAAAGAGGGTGGCTGGCTGACAGATCGGACTGTGGCTGAAATGTTCAATGAAGTACAAAATATTAAAAATAGTTTTAAAAATGTAGTTCCAATAGAGGGAGGAATATTGCACTGGATAAAAAAAATCTCCCTTCCTCAAGACATTATTGTACACCTGCCTAGCTGTTTGACCATTTTTATGCCACAGTCATATTTAAGCTGGCGTGTTTTCAAATACAGTTCACACGGCACCAGAACAAACATGCAAGCTGCCAATCCAATCTAGCTCCACCACATTTAAAAGCCCCCCCAGCCCCCTTCCTTTATAGTGGAACCTGTTGAGCATCCATCCCTCGCAATGGTGACGACACTTTCCTTCAAAACTCAAAAATATACTTCAAGCAGCTGTCAGAATCCATTAAGGTAGAATATCTCCAGTCCTAATGCCTGGCGGCAGGCTGACGGGCCCTGCTGTGAGATCCTTTGCAACCCCTAAAGAGTCATCCTCTGCTGGGCACATAACTAGAGCGCGTCGCCCAGGCCGCCTGCTGCCACCTTCAGCCTGCCTGTCAGTGACAGCGAACCGCACACTGCTGACACTTGAAATTAACCGCTGCAATAACTGTTATCGCACATCTTCTCAGTGCGACAGCCTGCTTGCACTTCTCAAAATGGAGTTAAGGCGGTAATGACATGAAGCAATGCCGCTGATTTTTCTTGTGTTGGACAAGTTAGCGTTGTCCTTGAAGGGGCAGTTTCATTAGAATTGAGAATTATGAATCTCTAATCACCTAAAAAGAAAAAAGTAGGTGGCTTTGTTAGGCCACTGTCACAAGGCACGCTGGGTTTCAGTGCCCCAGCTGACAAGGCTTCTTTGATAATTCTCCGCTTTGCTCTTTAAAGAATTCCTGCCACTCGCAGGTTCAAACAGTCTCTGGTACGTTTTTCTTTCATCCTTTCATTCTTAACCCCCATTTACATTCACGAGCACAGGGAAGCAAAATATTCCCTCCAAACGTTTTTCTCTTAATTGCAAATACCTAATTGGCTTCTTTAAAGATGGAATCGTTTCTTGAAATGCCTCTGCGGGGACTTTTATTGGAAGTATATGGATGAATTTTAAATCCCGGGAAGCTTGACAAGCGTTGAGTAATGTCAGAAAGCCAGTTGGGGAGGAAAAAAAAATATTGTCGTCCCGGAGTTTCATCTGCGTGTGTAATGACGTGCTTGTGTGTGTCCTGAAGTGTGGTTTCCTGCATCAGTGGAGCCAGTGAAGAAATAATTCATTATCTGTGAGAGCTAAAATAAAATTCCTCACCTATAATCAAAGTAAGCAGAAATATTTACCAGTGTCAGCGTCTCTGATGTGGCAACATTTAGCTTTCTTTGGACTGATGTCACAGTACAGTAAACTGAGCGTGGTTGTGTGTCGAGATTGTTGTTTTTCAGTGTTTCTGAAATAACCTAGCTTGGAGTAAACTATAATAAAGACTATTTTAGTTCAAATCAGCAGAAATCTTAATTCTAAACAATGTTATTCAAACGTTTGGTCCCTGAAAACAACCGTAGAGCTGTTTCAGATGATTAAATCCATACCCCAAAACATCAATAGCTGGAAGAGATCAGCCAGTGTCTGCAAAGGTATTTTGTAGATTAAACCGTTTCTAATAGAAGATTTATTTGTTGTGGAAAACTTAGATTACTTGTCGAAGGCTCACAGTCGGTGGTTATTTGTATCTAGATTAAACATCAAAGCACTGATCGTTACGGCGTTAGCGGCGTATAGTGTCCATCGCGGTACCCTGTGGCTGAATCCTAAACTGCTCCTGTGCTGGTTTGCCTGTCCTGAGCCGTGCTGATGTCATCTTTTTAAAACTTTTCCCTGAGTACGTTGGTACCCTGAACTTATCTTCAGTGTTCAACAGTCTGGAGCAAAATGATTACACTGAGGATTCGGTGCTCAACAGTAATCAACAGTAGCACATCAGCAATCCAGATGGTGCTGACTCCACAAGTAAATTAGACCCCGGGCCTGTCCCAAAGCGCACCCCCCTGTCATCTCGCCACACAGGCCAGTGCTTTTAGCCTGGTTTGGGTCTTGTGTAAAGACACTGTAGATTTATTTGCAATCTGACCTGCCATTTTCCCCCCAAATATTACATATTCATAGACTAATCTGACAAGAACACGGGTGATTTTCTACCTTATTTTTTTCTCTTCCTCCTACTACCTTTTTTCTTCCCAGAGGAATGCTATGCCACACCAGCTTTCTTAGACATTATAAGCAGGAGCGCTGATGAGTTTTGGTCCAAGCTGCCACATCAGAAAAAAAAGAGTGAGTGGAATTTGGCAGCAGGAGCTACATTACCTCTGTGTTGCCAGAGAGAGGCAGTGTTGTGTTGTAGGAGCAGATGTATGTGAGGCATTTTGCCGTGGGGGGGTTGTAGGCGTAAGAGGAGGAGGGGGGCATTGGGGAGGTGGTACCTCACTGCCAATGTTACCCCTGGCAACCTTGATTAAGAAAGGATTTTGTTAGCACAATTGCTCTTGTGATGATTACATGGTGAATATTTCTGCCCACATGCGCAGGTATGAGGGGTTTTTGTGCAGGCTGTGGGCAGCTGAGAGGCCCGGTTGCTGGGTTGTCGTCTCTCTGACAGACACGCAGTCGGGAGCACAGACAAGACAACAGACTGGCAACCTCCCAGTAGTTGGGAATAACTATATGGGTAACCTCAATGAATGGGAAATGTCACTGATTGTTTTAGATCACTAGAAATATACATATATACACAGCAGCATGAATCATAGACATTTACAATATGCAATACATCATGCAATACGAGAGCAGGAACAGCCTTATCTGGCTCTTCTCACATCTACAAGGTCAACTCTGGTCTAAAGCTTGCATGTTTGAATGTGTAATGCTGACCTGTTTCCAAATCTCCCCATTTAAAGCAGATTTCTGACGCAGTCTTCTGTCCTCTGTTCCCCTTCCTAACAGATCGCCTTCTCCCAGCACAGTAACTTCATGGATCTGGTGCAGTTCTTCGTCACATTCTTCAGGTAAGCAGCCCTCCTCTGTCAGTTCACCTGCTCCCTACCAGAGATATGTGGGCGTTAAAGTGGCTGCACTCGCCCTTACTGTGTATATATGTGTGTCTGTGTTTGTGTGTAATTCAGTGTGAACGATAGTGATGGATCACAAAAGCTGCCTCTCCCTGTGCACCAGCTATTACTAGAAGAAGCATCACAGCTGACTACTTTAGAGGTGCTGGTTAGCCGCCAGCACATACAGGCGGGCATACATATGTGCAACCGCCAGCTACTTTATTCACTCACATTATGCAAAAAAAGAGCTCATTATAACCCCCCCCCCCCACCCCAAGCCTTTAACATTA
>JAVDPK010000881.1:974546-994333 GCA_034780415.1 Cichlasoma orientale | reverse complement strand
ATCAAGCTGCACTCAAACGTTTGTGCAGCTTAACCCTTGAAAATATGTTCACATGTAACAACAACATGCCAACCAAAACCATCTTACACTTAATTGTGTTGTTCTTGGCGTTCTCGAGTATGTTTAACCCCTGAAGTCCAATTTGTTTATCCAGTGTGATCACTGTGCACTGTTCCTGCGTGCAGTTAAGCAAACCCTGCCTTGACACGGTTCAGTAAGCAGTACATGTACATGTCGTATGATCGCTATCGGCGCCCCGGCACGATAGCGACAGCTGCCTCTGTTACAATCACTGTGTTAACTAATTAAGAAATGTTAAAGAGCAGTGTGGCGCCAAAGCTGGCAACAGGGAGCGAGGGTTATCTAACATTAGCAAAAGACTGTTAGCTGTTTGAGCACACAGTCAAGTCAAAGGTTCACGTTGCCTTTGCACACTTGTTTCAGTTCAGCTTAGTCTCAGAGTCTCGACTGCTGGTTTCCTGCTTTGTTTTCTCCGTGTGAGCATCTCTTCTGCTCCTGTGTGTCCGAGTGAAACAGAACCTGGAGGAGCAGTGGCCGGCAGCTTGCTCTCGTCCGTGATGAGTGAAGAAATGAAGACTTAAATGTTTTAGGCTTTATCACGACCTTCTGTAGCTGTTAAATGCTCAGATTTGTACACCAGCCAGTCCGTAAAAGATAAATAAAACAAAAGTTAAACAGAAGTATTGTTAGAATAGGAGGTATAATGTTTGCTTTGCTTTGAAGCCAGATTTTCTCCTTGCATTTACTTCTTACCGCACGTTACTGGGTCTGCGTTACTATCTGCTTACTTCTGCAGTTTATGAAGGTGTGCCATGTGACGGCATGGAGACTATTTTTGCAGTTTTTCACATGACTTTGCACACATTTTCATGTGATATATCTGTTATGTTACAGTTGCTCACCTCTGCATCTTGACTGGATTTTAAAATGAATTTCTAGAGTATTGTTGGCAGAGCAGTGCACTACTTAGTAATGATGGAGATGCAGTTTTTTTTTCTGGCAGGTCTAAAAATGTGCATATGTTCGGCTTCGAAGAATCCCCGAGCCTGTGCTCGACTTCTTCAGAAACTGCTGTAATATGTTATTGATTTAAAAATGAGATGGAACAAAAAAAATTGGATACACAACTGTGTCCTTGCATGCTTGACTGCATGTAGGGTATTTCTCTTGAGTATCCGGTATGTGAGTTTGTGCGCGCGCCTCCAACCCAGAGGAGAATTGTAGGACTCGCTTCATGTTTGCCACATTGCGCTGAAAAAAAATTGCCAGCTGTTCCAAGTCGTGCTGTTTTTATTGATTCCGCAGCCATGTAAAGGAGGATAGATTTGATCGAAGCTGCTTTGATGGATTCTTTTATTTTTCTGACCAGCCATTTGGCCGGCTGTTCAACAACATGTTTCAACATCAACCGAATAAATCGTTTTGTTTTTTTTCCCCCCACTTCTGAGGCACATTTTGGATTTGTACAGCATTAAAGGCAGTAGGACAGTGTTATGCGCCTCGCTCCCTCTGCTTTCATATGGAAACCCTGCAGTTCCCAGATTGTGATGCTGGTACGCTTATTGACACGCGTCAGCATTTGGGTGTTTGCATGTCAGCAAAGCGCGCGACTTGCGCTCGCTGGGTGCAGGCAGCAAGCAGCACAGCGATTCAGAACCAGGACTGTCTTCCCGCCGCGCTCCCTGTTTCTCTGCTCTTTCCTTTTCTGTCTCTTCATCATTTCATCATTCATCATTTTTTATATTCCCCCTCCTTCCTCCTCGCTGCTCTTTTTCCATTCCGAGCTTTTCTTCTCCCCTGCCTCATTCTCACCCCCCCCAATTTCCCACCTTCCCACCATGTTCTCCCCCTGTCTTTCTCTTTTCATCTTTGGCTCTCCATCTTTCCCTTCTGTTTGCCTCCTCCGTTTCTCCCTCTGTTTCTTCCCTTGCCTACTTCTCCCTTGTCTGTCTCCACAACCCTCCCCACCATCCCCTGGCTTGTTGTTTTTACTCCTAGCCTCCCACCACTCCCTCTGACGTGCTCTTAATCCCACAGCACTGTCCTTTTTGATGTGTTTGCTGCCTGCCACTGATTCAGCACAGATGAGACCTAAAGTTAGCAAGCTCGCAGCCTTGTCCCTGTTTGCTTCTCGGTCTGTGGGTGCTGCATTGTTTGCGTTGCAGGGGAGGAGAGGGATGCTAATTAACGTGAAAATTGTTTGCGCTTCTTCACTCAGTGTTTCTCTGTGTCTTAATCTCTCTTTCTTGCTCTCTCTGCCTCGTTCCCTGTGGGGACAGATGAAGGTGGTGCCATTCTGTTATCTGCAGTGCCAGCACAGATACCCCCACGAGCATTCTCCAGCCACAGAACAGAAGAGATGCATTAAACATCAGTGTTAACAGCAAACAGATGCACTCACATACTCACGTCCAGTTGTCCAGGGCTTTCTCACCTTAGGCCTGCTCTGTCATTGCACATTTCCCCCCGCTGTTTCAGATCAAGCAGAGTCGGGGACTATCCCAACATTTATGGATAACTTTTTTTTTTTTTTTTAAACAAATGATTAACAAATTGAATGTTGTCTCTAGCTGTGCAAATTGAATGTTTTCTTCCAGGCCTGGAAAAGCCCTGGAGGATGTGAAATTTCCAAAATATTTTTGGAAATGCAATGAAAATGTATTCTTGAGCCCCCCCCCCCCCCAGCCGTCATGTTTTTAATTTTAAACTTGGCTGCTGCAAAAGCAAGCAGTCTTTGAAGTAATAGTGACCTGAATGACAAATTTCTTGGCTACCAAACTGTTGAGTGGAAGAAGCTAAAAGAACTGTCACAAAGTGCAAAGTTTTAACATTGCACACTGGAGCATATTCGTCATGGAAATATTAGTGCAATTTTGGCTTTATTTATTTATTTTTTTGGAGGTCTGACACTACACATCATTTAGCCTACATTTCTCACTCCTGCAAATGGAAGAAGTTTGCTCTCTAAATACTGTCTCTGCAAAGGTGCACGATGTAACCCACAGAGGTCATATCTCTGCGCGTGTCTTGGGGGAATTGACGGTACTTGAATGGCTAATTAGCAAAATTACACAAGAGCACTTTACCGTCCGATTCAGCCAGATGCAGATATTCCAGCTGTGGCACCGGGTTCTGCGGATCTCAGTTTGCAGCAGTGTGGGCGAAATGAGAGCGAGACAATGTTTTGAAGTAACTACAGTCGGGAATAAAGAACAAGGTCGAGGCACGGCGATGAAACGGTTAGCGGTTTGAGGCAACGTTCAGCTTGTTTAACCTGCGGTGAGGTTCCTCTTGTTCTGCTCGGGGAGCTGCTTTTATTTTCATTTCTGTGGAGACGTGAAGATAACAGAAGAAAATGTTCTAGAACACTGACTGCACGTTGGCCCAGTGTGGTGTTTACTCCTTTAAAAAAAACCTCGACTTAACCTCATAATAGTCAGTGCAGCACTGAAGCCCCATGTCCTAGAAAATTTGGCTTCTCCTGGGAGCCTGGAGACACATCTCTGTTGCTTGACAGCTAATATTAAAATAACTCGGGCTATCTGGTGGGCACCTCCATCCAGCGCCGGTTCTTACATATATTTTAGCACGTGGCTGCTCCCAGTGGAAAGCAAAACCACGGTGCTAGGAGTGCTTTGCTCTCTACTGTAAAGTATGCGCTTCAATGCATATGCATAGGTTCACAGAGTCACTGACTGTGAGTGCAGCTCTAGTATTCATCAAGTCTAACCACTGCTCACCTTTTTGCGGTACAAATAATATTTGAGTGAGCAGACAAAGTCTTGTCTTGTTTCGCCTGCTCGCTATAGCTGCGGTAAGTACCTGTCAAATCCAGTAAGATCAACAGCACCTGGCTCAAAATTTAACTTGTTACTGCTTGTTAAGACACTTGTTATCTTTCAAAAGCGACACTTGGTTCTTTCCATTGGAAATCCCGCTCGAGATAAATGTATTCTATTTTGCACATGGCAGGAAAGCTGATGCGTTAAGCAGGGCCGATCACGCGTTTCACACATTTACTAAAATACGGAGCGGTTCGCTTTGACATTGATGCTGACTGTGAGATCCCCTGAAACAAATGTAAGGAGCAGGTTTGTGGCGGGCCTGCGCTGTAGTTTCACAGCCACTTTAAACAAATGCAAGAATTTACAAACTTGAGCTCTGGAAAGTAAAAAAATTGGTACAGATGCCCACAGAGCACCGTTAGCAGACAGGACTGGCAATACCGAGTATGACATGCTCATATTCATGAATATGGGCACTCGAGTCTTTAGTTACTGTACTTATTTACACACCGCTACGCAAAAGTCACTAAGGTTTAAAAAAACCAAACACTCTTTTCTTTTTTTTAATTAACATTAAATTCACCATAAATGTTATAAATGGTCACTTTTCATTCATGAAATCATTAATTGTAAGTCATTAGTGGTATTTAAAGGAAAATCTTTATAGTCCTGCTTTGCTAGCACAAAGGCTAATTGATTATGACAAAAGAACCCAATTATCTTAGCACAGCTGGAAACCACAGTAATACATCTGGCTAGTTAAGGATCTCAAGCATCAGCCTTTGTGGGTTCAATTATACTGTAGGCACAAAGTTGTCCCAGAAAGTGTTATTGCTCAAAGAACAACCTCCTCCTCCTCCTCCTTTCTTCTTTCGGCTTCTCTTTTTGGGGTCGCCACAGCAGATCATCTGCCTCCACCTCACCCCGTCCCCAGCATCCTCCTCTGTCACACCAACCCTCAATTTCACAAACAAGCCAAAAAAAAGCGATGGTATGAAAATGGAAAAGTCTGAGTCTGTACAACAAGGAAAGGCCATCATTTCAATTTACAATGCCACACCCTGTGTATGACTGATTGGCGCCGCTTTCCCTTTACAGGAAGACAATGAACTGCAAAAAAAGTGTCCAGATAACCTTAAAGGGGACATATCATGCTTTTAAATCCTTCCTTTTCATGTGTAAATTCACTTGTGATTTATATAAAGTAGAACTGCAATGCTTTGGTCTGAATTCCTCGTTATTGCAGCTCCACAGACCCCTCGTTTACCCCTGTTCTGAGGCGCGTCTTAGAGCAACTGGTTTTGGTGCGGTCTCTTTAAATGTGAATGAGACATTTCACGCCCCGCCCCCCTCCAGGTCACAAAGTGTTCCACTCCACCACGTTCAGCCATTTTTGTAGTTTGATAGCAGCAATATGATTAGCTACCGGCAGAGAAACAAGGAGGACTTTCCCCACTGATGTGAGTGCATTTCAGAGAAAAATAAAATTTAACCAGGCACTTCGAAGAGGCTCTGATGCCGGGGGGCGATGTAAGGAATTGTGTGGGTTAATACACCCAACAACTTAACATTTTGACTTGTCCAACTTTGGCATAACTGAATTAGACTAAAAAATTACTGCAAGAAAAAAAATGGCGGATTCACGAAATTGGTTAGCCAGAAGTCCATGACCTTGTTTAGCAGTTCCACAGCAAATACTGTGACGTAATAGACAAGAAAACAGGGAACAGAGAAATAGAATAGAATGCCTTTATTGTCATTATACAGGATGTACAATGAGATTGGAGAAAACTGAACAGACTGAAAATTATGACCCAAAAAGAATATAAAGATATCTACGCAGCACCGCGAGAGAATGCATTTAAATTTCCTGCACTCCTACACACTCAAAGTACACACAAAAAAAGTATTTAACGGCTAAAATAGTGGATTTTGCACGATATGTCCCCTTTAACAAATTGATAGCTAGAATGACAAACGTCCTGTTACCAGAAATTCTCATTAGAGCACCTAATGTATGTCAGTCCACAGCCTAAAGTACTCTCATTTTGAGTAACATTTTGCTTTAGAAAGTATTGATAGACTAATGTATATCAGGGAATGTTGACTAAAATAAAAGCAGCCTTTAAAAGCACTGCAGAAATTCCCAACTTCCCAAATATTTCCCAACATAACTGCGCACCAGCAAGGATGACAGATCTCCATGCAGCTTGTGTGGATCAGCAGCACAGAGGCTCAGTCACCCTCGCAACATCTCATGCCCAGTGAGATTAATTATTAATATCTCAAACACATTTTAAAAATCGCATTTCACCTCACTGTGCAGTGTGTTACCATGGTTTGTGTATTTAAAATGATTAGTGATTTGTTTCTTAACAGAGGGGAAATTAAATTTGTTTGGGACTGAGGCATTAAAAGACAGGGTACCAGCAGGCTGCCCACCCTGGGCCAAGTCTGGGTGGATGTGTGGGTGCTGTATGAATCATCCTGCTGCCACCAAGGCTTAAATTCTCTCCTGCGAGACAGACAAGTTTGAGTGAAATGCACATCAGAGTGAAGTTGAGCTTTCACTTGGGGCTGTTTTCTCTCTACATCTTGTGTTTTTAGATGTACCTGTCTCAAGTCGCCAGTTGACAACTTCTTCTTTTGCTTTTGTTTAGTTTCCAGGACAAATATCTCAGCGCTAGAAATCAAAATCTACCAGAAGTGATTCATAGTAACTGGGAGATCTTGAGCTTCAGCACCACCAAACCACCATCAGCATGCAGCAGCAGAACGCGGAGAGCAGTGGTTTTTCTTTTGCACCCACTGACCTTGTTCCAAACCATTTACCTGATTAAAGCGGAGAGGCGATTTGTGCCGTCATTCCCGGGTCTCTTCAGTCACTATCTCAGCCTTCTATGTCGCACGGGCTCCCACAGTCAACTAACTGCTCCCTCTACCCCTCCCCATCGGGCCTTTACTCTCTTCTGCTGAAGCCTCAGCAGTCTAATCTCTGCATTTTCTCCACTGGGTCTGTGCTGAGCATGTCCCAGTTGTACACCAGTGTTTCTGCTCTTTCCTGATGTTTGCACTAAAGTAGTACCCTTGTCTGTCTTGCGCCTAAAGTTCTTGGTTTTTGATGGTTAGGTAAGATCAGTATTCAGTAATCAGCTTTATTAATAGAAAATTCTGTCTGTTTTGCTTGACACTATGTGCAAGCATAGCAAAAACACTTTCCTCTTTCATCTCAAGAACTCATCTAAAATGAAGAGGGCCGTAAATGAATTATCCATGCATGCGCGTGTTTAGTAGGTGATCTTTCTATTTGAACATAATGGAGTTAAGCGTACCGACGTAACTATGGGTGCAACTGCAGAAACACACACACACACACAGAGCTCTGTGTTAGGTCCAGACTTTGATAGGAACCTAATGGCCACTCTTGCGTATGTTGGCAGCTGGAAGTGGATCGCAACACATCCTAAATAATTCTGTTTTTGTGATCATCTCACTATTGAGCCTCTCAAACACATCTGCAGGTTTAGACGTTGGCACAGAAAGTCTCTCAAATGCACACACTCAGTCTTTCGCACACACTTAAGCACACACGAACGCACTCAGAAACACTCTTCGTTCATACATATGAGGCAGCTGGCCACTCAGTAGTGCTGCGTGCCCTCTGAGCTGAGTGATTGTCCTTCAAACCCACAATGCAGCGAATGGCTCGACTTTTTCTCTGCTGCATTTTTAACACTTCAGACTGGAGCACGTGTTGCAGTTGGGTCGGCATCGTCAAATCCAAATGCCAATTTCAACTCCAGCCTGTTAACTTAAGACAAATGATTCTCAATCATTATCCTGTGACATTTGTCCTCATTGGCTTGGCCACGGAGCCCAGAGCTTTCTGTCTTCAAATCCGATCACTATAATTGGAGGGAAAGAATGTGACATTGACCCCAGCAGTGATACGCGCCGTGCAGAGCATGCGCTCGGCTCTCCCTCCGACACATGTTTGTGTTTGTACGCAAATGTCCGTCTGGATGAGCGTCTCACGTTGAATTGACAGGACGGGTGACGGATGATTGACAGCAGGACAGATTGCGGAAGACTCTGCAGTGCAAAAACAGAACTTGGGGCATGCAGACTTTTGAAATTATTGAGCTGCATAATCAGAACCTTTATGAATATTCATCTGTATTAATATAGCGGGAACATCCTGGGTCAGAGATGTGTCTTTGGATCTCAGTGGGCAAAAACTTTACCCACATGATTTAATCATTTCTCTCTCACTCGCTAACAATGTGGGCGGTGGGCCAAAGGCTGCTGTCTGCTTTAGGGTTTGAAATGAGCAATCCTCAGTGAGAGTACTTTTTTTTTTCTCTCCTTTCATCGAAACTGAATGATTTATATTTTTTTCCCTGAAGGTGTCACAGCTTGTTGGCAGCGTCCAACCAATCATGTTTTTGTAAAAGGAAAGTAATTGTTTATACTAAAACGTTAAACTCGTGTTTAGAAATGACGCTCGTCATTACTATACTGCAAACCAATCAAGAACGCTGTCTAGCATCACTTGAATTGAAATCTTCTATTAATTCAAATGGAAAGTCAACAAAGGGATCAGAGGAAATTATAACCAGAGTGAGTTCGTATATTATAAATGCAAAAAAACCCTTTCCTCATATTTGTCTTTGTATGACTTTATCAGTTTTCTCACATTAATTTGGAGGAATTCTGGCCCAGCATTTCAGCCGGGTTAACTGGGTGATTGCAGCACTCGGTATACAGAAGAGTTCATGGCCAGGTCACACGGCTGCACAACAAACCCAAATCCTCACCCCTCCACCGCCGTGCTCGACAGTTGGTATGAAGTGCCGACAGCAAACACGGCCAGACAATCTCCACTTTGGGCTCGTCATCGTTTCAAGAGTCTTCTCTTCAAACCTAAGCTGTGCTGCCCTGTTCTTTTACAGAGATCAGGCTTTTTTTCCTGACAAGCCACACTTGTTCAGTCTTTTTCTAATTGTACTTTCATGGACTTTAACATTTAACATGCTAACTCGGACCTGTAGAGTCTGCACGCTCTGACCTCTGGGTGAATTTTGTGCTTTGTGCACGCTGCCAAAACCTCTGCTTTCATAGAGGTGATCACGCGTGCTCGTGAGCAGTTAGTAGAGTACGTCTGATTAGCAGCACCTGGCTGCAGCTTCCTCTCTTGATTCCTATGGAAGCAGTGGAAGTGCTCTTAGGTTTTCACAGGACTGCACAGAGTCATGTGAAAACTGTTTCTCGCAGTTTGGAAACCAGCTGCTTTCTTTTGTTTCTTCAAACACATACTAACACTTGTTCACACTCAGTGTAGTGTTTGCCCACAGATTACTCCTTGTGGTGCACACTGACAGCCGATTCACTTCCACCCTTTTAGAACACCTGGAGAAAAAAAAAAAGAGCCAGAGAGAGAGATACTGAACACACATTCAAACCCAGCCTGTCTGTCCTAAGGGGCCTCCCCTGGCACTCAGCAGGTGCTGGTGCCTGTGCTGTGCCAGAACCCCCACTCTCTCCTCCCCAAGCTTTTTAGTCCTCAGTTTCTTTCTGTCTCTGGATCTCTGCCTGCTCTCATTCTGGATGTTTGCTGCTGTTTACGTCACTGCATTACGGTCTCCTCATTTTTTCCTCGTTCTTCCTCTCTGCTCTCCCTCCTCTGCACCCATTCTTCTTCCCTTCTTTATTGTCTCCATATTTCAAACTTTCTCTTCATCTTGATCCTCTTTTCGCTGCACCGTTTTCTTAACTTCCCACCCCTCGTCCCCACCCCACTCTTTATTTTCTTCCTACCGCTCTCTTGCATTCTTAACACTCTGTGCATCGAGCAGCATCGCCGGGTCATCAGTGAGGCGTGAGAGAGATACAAGTGTAAGATGGAGCAAAAAGAGAGAGTGCACGAAGCACCTTGTGGCAAAACCATCCTGATACGTCTGTGAGGAGCTGAAAGCCCCTCTGAGTCCCATAAATAATAAATCATTGAGATCACTAGATTTGACTCAAAGTCTCCACTCCTCCTCCTCCTCCTCCTCCTCCTCCTCCTCCTCCTTTTCCTCACTTGTAATGAGTTGGGAAGAAGGTACTAGGAATGTGACTGGGGCCATGACACATGGGAAAAGGTCCCAAGAGGAGGGCAACCTTTTTTCTTCCCATCTGATCAGCCTCGTGTCTACCCACTTCCACACTTGCTTTCAAGTTTCCTTCTTTTCTTTAAAAATGAGTTTTGGCAGGGTTATACAGGCAAAAGCAAAAGCTTGCAGGACAAAAGATGATGTGGAATTGGAGTTTTCATGCTGCGGGCCTCAGCACAGGATTGTCTGAGATATAATGCGACTTGTTGAATAGCTCTCATTTCTTCAGTTTATTGTTTACCTGCTGAGGTTCGATGGTGCCAAAACTCAAGCTGCGTAGGTTTTCAAAGGAAATCTCCTCCTTTATCACTAATCAATGTCTAAATCCTTATATTCCTTTGGAAGCGTTTGTTTTTTTTAATCCGCGAGTGTGTCACCACCACTGTAACCTGTGTGACATCAGGCAGACAGTACAATACTCCAACCAAACTCACATTCACCAAGTTCTCTGCTTTGGTATTTTCAGTAAATATCAGCCCTCTCATTGCAGCCCCAAATGTACAAGATAAACGATTATTACATGATTAATCCTCCTTTTACTGAACTTCTAGTTTCAAAGAAGCGCAGTTCTAATTAGCTCCACTCTGTCATCTTAACAAGCTGAGGGTGGCCACCTTAATTATCAATTAATGAATCAATTAATTGATAATTGGGCACTGAGGAGGTCATCAGGGCTGTGTGAACTAAGTCCAGCACACTGCTTTGGTTGCATGTTTCTTATTCTGCTTCTTAGAAAATATTTGGTTTTGCCCTCTTATCAAAAATGACTGAGTCTGTTATTTTTCTCTGCTGGCATTGTGAGAGTAGAGAGTAAACAAACAATTTAAAGCTGCACAGATTATACCCAAATTTGTATTCTGTGACATGTTCAGCCCTCATTTTATTTCAGGTAGGTTAGCCTTTCTTTGAAGGGTCTCATCACCCACAGGGCTGCAGGGTTTAGTGGCAACAAGTGCAAGGCAGAATAGGACCTCTAAGCAACTGCTGATTAGTGTGTGTGTGTGGTTCAGTGGACAAAACTTATCAGTCATAGTGAAAATGAAACGCTGTTTGGCTAGTGAGCAGGTTTCAGTTCCCACCCTGGAGTAAAAGCCAGCAGCAGGCAGACTGCAGGATTAGTATTCAGCTGGCTGTAGACAACAGAACCAGTGTGTTGGTGTTTGCCCTGTGGCTGTTGTCTTGCTGTCAGGTTAGCCAATGACACGTCAGAGCTCACCTCTCTGGCCTCAGCAGCCCATGGCTATAATACACTTCGCCTGGCTCTTTTTCCACTCTCCGCTCTGCCACTAAAATGGACCGTGTCCATCTTTTTTTTTAAATTTATTTATTTAAACTGGAGATGCTCAAGAAAGCTTTCCTTTTTTTTCTTTTTTTTTGCCAGCGTTTTATCGTCTTCTGTTGCACAATCAAACTTTGGACCAACTTATTAAAGACTGAGCAGCTAAAGTTCAAGCTAGAAATGAGTAACTCACAAATTTATAAATGGAACAGAATCGGAACATGTCTATATATTATTTTAGTATGTACTGAAGGTAAAATCCTGATGATGCTGTAAACTTTGATTTTAGTAACTATGACAAAAAAAAAATCTAGAACAAAATTTATATTATATATCGTATACTCAACAAAATTATACACACAAATATGAAACAAATATATAATATGCACTAAATGTTGCTAAATGAATGTGAATGAATTGGTTTCAGTAGAAAAAGCATTTTTGTCATGCATGTGAACAATAGCATGCTAACACACTTGCTACACATCTGACATACTTGCTGTCTTTTTACAAAGGTTATGAAAAGAAACCTGTCATTGAAAATATCAAGGCCTCATTTTTTAAGCAATGCCAAAATGGTAAATATTAGACACTCAGTAACATAATATGAAGACCAAATAATCATCTTTTTTTTTTTTTTTTTGGAGCAGTATTTTAAAGACTGTGTTCCATAAATCGCTGTCGGTGTCAAAACAATCCTTTCTGCACGTTATTTTATCAGGTGAAATTATAAGTGAATATGATGCGTTAAATGAAACTGAGATTTTTTTTTTTTTTTTTAAGAATACTTTATTTTGCTTTTTTCAAAAACAATGTTACACTTATTAACTGACAAGACAAAATCAATATCTCTTGAGTAATAAGACACACCTAAAATAAATACTGGGTTGATTAACCTTCCCATTTTTGAGGATTTATACTATCTGTCTCTCAATGTATTTCAGATTCCTATGCATATATAGTTATCTAATCCTTAACTATTAATTCCCCCCCCTTCCTTTTTTTCCCTTTTCTTTTTTTGTGTCACGTCATTGAAACTGAGATTTTAACCTGAGTATTTGATAAAATGTTGTATATTAATTGTCGATTTAGCTTCTTTTTTAAAAAATGACTTTTGCTAATTGCACTAATTTAGTTCAAATGATTATATTTTGGGAAGTCTGAAATGATCTTTTAATGTGTCTTTTTTTTTTTTTTTTTTTTTTAAGCTTTCAAACTTTGATTCAGTGACTTTTCATTACATGTTCGATATCTGAAGATTGCATAAACTGGATAAAAGACATCATCCTGGCAAGTTCCTTCTAGAGTTGATTTTGATCATTAGGCATGTCTCATTAGATGGAACCTTTCCTGAGCGGTGCCATCAGAGTGACTCTGTTTAGCCTGTTTAACCCGGTTAGCTCAGTGCTGTTAAAAAGCACGAAAACAATTGAGAGAGATTTCGCAGTAAGTAGTAGATATTCAGACTACATGGAATTGCACGAATCTCTACAGACGGAACATCAATTTTAACACAACTCTCATGTTCAGGCAACAAAAACTTTCTTTGCAGAAACGCTTCCATGTAACGTGTGTGGCAGTTTTATTTATATAGGAGGTTTTTGTTATACATAAACTGAACGGCTTAAGATAAAAACACAGAAACCTGTGAAGGTTTTACAATGGCTTAAGGCAGTGAAAACAGCGAATTAAAACAAACACACACACTGAGCTATTGAGTGAAAGCCTGTGTGAACAATTAGGGTTCGAGTCTGTTTTTGAATGTCAGCACAGATGTAATTGATCTCAGGTCAGCGGGCAGCTTGTTCCAAAGAACAGGACCACAGTAACTGAAAGCACCCTCAGCGTACTTGGATCTGATTCTAGGAACATTTTAAAGATCTGCACCCGATGGCCCGAGAGGTCTGATCGGGTGTCGGTGGTATCTTTGATGGACCCGATGGGCACAGTAATCCCAGTTTATAAACCAGCTTAGTGAGTTCACCCCACTGCCAGTTGTTTGGTACTTTTTCCATGTGTTCATTACTTTGACTCATTTTGTTAATGGGGCTGCTGGAGTCTGCTACACGAAGGCAAACGGATGCTCTGTTCTGGAAATCACCTAAATATCACCTCTAAAATCCATAATCCATTAGCTCAAAGCTACATTTATTGTGATGTTTGTGAAGGTGAAGTGTGATTGTCGCAGGTGGCTCTGGTGAGACAGCATCTGCTGGTGGATGTTTATTTCTAATTCCCCATTGAAAGTGAGATATCTAGGTGTGATGTATCGGGTGAGGTGTTAGCTGAAGCTCGACGAACTTTTCCAGCTTCCCCCGTGGAGGCTGAGATCAGCTGAAGCACATTTCTTTGTCTATTTCGATCTGTGTCTGCTTCCCTTAGTGTTTGTCTCTCTGCTGTTGCTTCCGATGGGCTTTTCTTTCAGGCCTTGTCCTCTGTTTTCTGCTTCTTAACTCTTAACTTTGTCCATTGTTTAAACGTACACTTTCTCATCTGTCTGTGTTTCACGTTGTCTTCCACCATCACTGTCCATTTTCCTCATCATTGTCTTTCCTTCTCTTCTTGTCCTTTGTTTCTCGCTCCTTTTCCCCTCCCACCCTGCTGAGCAGGGAGACCTTTGATGTGAGGCCGATATCTATTCATGCAAGTCATTCATCAGCACCGTGTTGCTTTTAAAGCAATGGGAAGGAAGCCAGATCAATAAGATGGCTGAACGGATGGATCTCTTAGGGGTCTTCTTCAGCCTGGAGAGATAAGGGATTTTTTTTTTTTTTTGAATGGATGGCACTTAAAAGAGTCACACAGGGTGGGCGGGGGCTTGGATGGGGTTGAGCGCAATGAATAAAGATCTGAACACATCACAGCCACTATTAAAATAGGCAAAGGCATTTAGATGGAAAAAGTGGTAGAAATATGGAGAAAACCCTGCGAGGGGTCTTACTGGAAGGCCCACGTGTCTGAAGAAGTTACGCTTCAGTGTGGACTAATTAAATCCACTTCAAAGCCCTGAAAGTGAATTCACAAATATTATTCATGTGATAAACAATAGAAAAAGTTACACTTGAGACAATAAAGCATAAATGTATTTATGAAAGTCAAAGCCAGTAGTTTTCAGTCTTTCAGACAGTTAACTCAGAGCCCATTAATCATTGAGGACTCAGTCTTGTGTTGAATACTGCAGCATATAGAGACCTGGAGGCCGATATGCCGCGGTATAAACTGGAAACATGGCTTCGCTTACTTTGTACTATTCTGTATTTTTCAATTAAAAGTGACACATGCTGCCACGGAGCCTGCCAGCATTGTGTGTCTGATAGAAAACGCCTCTAGCTACGACAAAACACCAAAGTATCTTTTTTACGTATAGCCTATTATGACTGCTTGACACGGTACAAACTCTTAAAGTTGAACCGTGTATGAAAGTAATAGCAAATATCGCTGCAATTAATGTTCTAGTCTGGGAAAAGACTTGATACAAAGAAGTGAGCCGTCCTGAATGATATGAGACTTAATTTGATGTTGCGTCTCGTTTTTTTTTTTTCTTCTTTCTTCCTGGAGGAAAGTGTCACAGATCACTCATGTTTAGGCATTTTGCCATCATCCTTCTGATACCTCGCTCATCAGCAGCGGTTGCCAACACCGATGTTAGCTGGGACATAGGAAGTCTGACTGAAGATCAGCAGGAGCCGTGACAGGCTGAGTGCTGAAGATGTTGTCCCTGATGGATGTGCGCACGCGTTTTTCGTGCGTGTCTGAGAGCCAGGGGGAGTCGGGGAAAACACACACACACACACGCACACACACAGATGCTAACAAACCATGTCACCCAGACATGTCACCACAACCATCATCACCTTAAGGTGTTTTTCTGTAGAGTGCAAATAGCGCTCAGCGTTCTTGTATATTTTATTTGTACAAATTTGAGTGTGTGTGTGTGTGTGTGGGGTGGGGGAGGTTGGGGTGCAGGAAAACACATTTGGTTTTCAAGCAAAACTATGAAAAAAAAAAATCACAAAGTGCTGAAGAATGAAAGGAAGAGAGCGCAGGGTAAAACGGAACAAAGATGATACTTAATGTCAAAACTTAGAGCAGCATCCAGGAATAAGGATGAGGCATAAATTGTAGTATGATGGTGAAAGGACATGTGTGCATGTGTGTCTAAAGATAAAACCACCGTGCTTGACCACCCTCCCAAACAATCTGAGGAAAAGTGCAAAGTGTAGTCAGCTTTTTTTTTTTTTGGGTGCAAGTTTTTCTCTCTCGATACCTGTTTGACATTTAATATGCTCACCTCGCATCCTGTGAAGCAGCGACGCCATCCTCAGTCATTTCATATTCTGTAACTGTGAATATATCTTTAGTTTGGATTCTTGGATCTTAGTAAAAAGGACAATAATTCCTGTAAAATGAAAATTTGTGCAACTTTATCAGCTGGTGATATTTGTCAGGCAATTTTGGTGGATTTACAGTACAGATGGAAACGGCTTCGGCGAAATGTCAGCTCGACTTCAAAGGTTCTGCTTATTGTGGCAGATTCGCCGCTCATGACAACCAACGTTACCCGCAGAGTTTCAGACCTGTCGCTCTTTAATAATGATACTGTTCAGTGTGGGCTGAACGGTTTTATTAACATTTCTGTAGCATCAATTGCTGTCAGCCAAGAACACACACGCGCGTTTGTGTTTGATGACAAAAATCTGTTTTGATACATTTATGAGTGACAGGAAACAACACTCATAGTCAAATTTAGCTTCAAATGATCCTCATGCTCATAGATTTCCTCATCTCTATCAGTTTGTTGTGGGTGGTTTTTTTTTTGGACTCATCACTTCCTCTGTCTTTCCACCCACAGCTGCTTCCTGTCCCTGCTCCTGGTGGCTGCCGTGGTTTGGAAGATCAAACAGAGCTGCTGGGCATCACGGCGGCGAGAGGTAAGCCCGCTTTGCTTTGTGGGTTAGCCAAAGGAATAAATATATGGAGTTAGTTTTTTTTTTTTTTTTTTTTCCAAGAATCGCAAAGAAATATGTGATTGCATTAGCACTTTCTAAATTATTTATTAATGCTAATGTCTAAGCTCATTGTGTCACCGTAGTTTCTGCCCCAAAGCAAGGACTAAAAATCCCCATCAGTTCTGCTAATACTTTAAAGCAATCAGCACTACAGGCATTAAGGTGACACCACACTCTTGGCTCCTTCGAGTATTATCAGTGTGCACACTGTGGTTTGAACAGCCCTGCAACTATTAAGTGTTTGGTTGTTAATATAGTGAAGCAGGCATTCATCTCTGGGGTTTTTGTATATGAAGCAGCAGGTATTTGGCAGTATTTTGAATCATGCGTGCTCCTGTCTACTCAGGGCACACAAACAATCAGGAGAGAATGTGAAAAGCACGTTTTTGACTTCTATAGTCAGAATCTCACATTTCAGTTAACCTGGTTTTTATGTCATTTGATTATGTAACATATCGTTGTGTGTTCAATGCAATGGTTTTTGTGGGTTAAAGTAACTAAGGCTAATGAAAATGTGCAATCATGTTGCAAGTCATTGGAAGGACTGCTAACAGAGTATTGCCATCAGTGTGTCCTGTAATTGATGTCTTGGTAGCCAACAAGTCAACTCTGCAGTTTTAAACATTATACAGATAAAGAAGCATTCACTAGGAGCCCACAGGATGGCTTACTAGCTAATTATCAGCAAAAATCTGATGGTTTTTTTTTCCCTTTGCGTCACACATCTCCCCCTAAGCTCAGTGTTTGCACGATTAAGGCTCAACAAATGTTTAAGAGTCTGGCCTGACTAGCTGTTCAGCCAGATTGTCCAGCTTTACGTTTGCTGGTTGCATGTAGGAAACTAGCGTGATGTGAGAAGTATGAAAAGTCATCAAGTGCAGTTTTTGCATGCTGAATACGGTCTCCCTGGGAAAATGACAAAAATGCTTTTTCATGTGCGCTCCCAGAAAGGTTTAGACCACCTTTTCAATGAGTGGCTGAAAGGTTGCGCACAGGTGGCTTTGTGTTTCTGCATTTGTGCTGTGTGTGTGTGCGTTTGTGGGGGGCCAGTGTCTAAGAGCATGCACGCTAATGTTGTGCTTAATGTGAACTTTTGCTCTGTGCTTTTTATACTCGCCGTGTCAGCTGAAGTGCCTTTTGCCTGTAACATCGTCCGAAAAGTGCCGTAATCAGCCTCACCTCTCCTACCTGCACCCACTCTGCCCTCTCTTCATCATAAAACCACTGTTGTCCATCTGGATGCTCTACAGTCTAACCTTCACACAAAATTAAAACTGGAACTTTGTTAAGAGGATTGGAGGCTACAGGAAACTGGGGCCAATGTTGAAATCCCCAACACCTGGAAAAGCTTGTTGGTTTTGCTAAACTGCCTGTTGGAGAATTAACCTGGGCTCACGTCAAGTAATTTATTTCACTAGATTAAAACTAAAATTAAACGTTCCCTTTTGAAGATAAAGATGTTCTTAGTCAAACAATACTTTGTACACAACACAGAGTCAGGTCCATAAATAGCTGGTAATGACATGTTTTTGTAATTTTGGCTCTGCACACTGCCGCAGTGAACTTTAATTTAGGAGTGCAGACTTTCAGCTGTAATTCACAATGCTTAATGAAAGTATTACATTAACTGTTAAGGAATTACAGCCTTTTTTTTTTAGAAATAGTCCTCCATTGCAGAGGCTCAAAAGTAATTGGACAGTTGACTGAGAAGCAGCTTTATGGCCCAGAGCGGCTGCTCCCTGATTATTTCATCACAAATTAAGTTGTGGAGTTGATTCCAAGTGTTAATCTTGTGTTTGGCATCTTTTTGCTTGAGCTCTCAATATGAGGTCAAAAGAGATATTGATGCAAGTGAAGGAGGCCATCATTAGGCTGAAAATAAATAAACAAACAGATCCATCAGAGAGGTGGAAAATGTTTTAGGAGCGGCCAATTCAGCAATGAAATACATTCCTAAAAAGAACTGCGCTGGGCAGCTCTGCAGCACCAAAAGACTCGGCAGACCGTGGAAGACAAATAAAGTGGATAATGACTGAATTCTTTCCTTGGTTAAGGCCATCCAAGTCAGCAACACTCGAGGCGGTAAACACAGAGGGTTTACAAAAGGTGCAAAGCACTGATTGCACTCGAACAGATTAGATTTTGCCAGAAACATCTAAAAGAGCCTGCACAGTTCTGGAAAGAAATTCTTTGGGCAGATCAAATCAAGATTAACTTGTACCAAAATGATGGAAAGACAAAACTGCGCATAAGGAGAAAAACGAAGCACACCACATCATCTGTTAAACACGGTGGAGGCAATATTTTGGTGTGGGCATGTGTGGCTGTCAGTGGAAGCAGGTCAGTGGTGTTTATTGATGAAGTGACCGCTGATAGAAGCAGCAGGATGAATTCTGAAGTGTACGGGGAGATACTCACATGCCCAGATTCAGCCAAATGCTGCAAATCTGATGTGACGGCGCTTTACAGTGCAAATGGATAATGACCCAAAGCATACTGTAAGAGCAACCCAAAAGCTCAAGGTAAATAAATGCAATGTTCTTCAATGGCCAAGTGAGTCACCTGACCCGCAGCCCAGAAGTGCATGCTTTACACTCACTGAAGACAAAAGTGCAGGCAGAAAGACCCACAAACAAGAAACAGCTGATGGTGGCTGCAGTAAATGCTGTGCTTCCCCTCAAAAGACAAAATGCAACATTTGGTGATGTCCATGGCTTCTAGACTTCAGTCATTGACTGCAAAAGTCTTTTTATATATATATATATATGTTCGCCCGCTCACCCACTGAGCACCCCGGTGCCCGCAAGCCTTATATTTAAAATGATGTTAAAACTAATTTGTTTAATTAGTTTTGAGCCTCTGAAAATGAGAATATTTTTATAAATGTCTGTAATTCCCAAACACTTAATGCAGTCATTTTTAAAACCCTCTAAATTAAAGTTGAAAGTCTGCACTTCAATCATGTCAACAGAGGTGAAATTACCAAAATTGTTCATTGTCCAGTTTGCTTATGGACCTCATTCTATGGCTCTCCTATGGCATTCATACAGTCAGTGTTGTTGTGCTCAAACATGGACACTCGCAACACTTTCAGGAGAGATATATGCCTCCCCCCACTTTGTGTGGGGGGAGGCATATATCTCCGTGTCACTGCTCCTCGTTTCCTTTGATACAGTAAGCAAAGCGCTGCACGGTGAAGAACCAAATAGGAAAATGTGGTGAAATCCACGATTTTAGCTGACAGGACAGATTACTTTAAAATAAGCCGGGGTCCTTGTTGTAGAAACTGTAGAAACTTTGTTAGAAAACGTTGACTTTCCTGTGTGCTGTATTGTCAACCTAAATATTTATTATATTTACAGTAAATAATAATACAGGGCTGCGTCAATGAATGAATAAAATAAACATTCAAAGGGCCAAATTGTGAACATATAAATTGTCATATTCATATCAAATAAATACATTTCTGTTTGTTAGGGCCTGTGGACCTGAGTGAGACCGCTTTAACGTGTGTAGCTAACTCAGACGTTACCATCCC
>JAVDPK010000881.1:949443-959867 GCA_034780415.1 Cichlasoma orientale | reverse complement strand
CCCCCCCCCCCCCCCGCTTTTCCGTGTCAACACAAAGCAAAAACTGTGTTCCATGCTACCCCTTTCTGTCTCTCTACAACAGAAATACATGTAGAATGAACAACTGACATCATAGGAGAGTGCCACGTGATTCTCAAGGGAGAATGTCGTGCTCCTGAAACATTAAGGACTGGGTAGGTGATGAATCTACTTTAGCTTAATAGCTCTTTGTCTTGTAAGGGTTTTTGTCTCCTCACAGTTGGCTACTGACTGAATAAAACAACAATAAATAAAAAAGCTTGATTTCCCTCCTTTCTCCATGTAGCAAGCATAGCCTTGTCAAGACAAAGAAGCCAAAGTATCACCTCTTCCTTATTTTTCCTTCTTTTTTTTTTTTTACAGAATGAAAGCTCATTTCAGCTGCAGTGTTGACAGACTCGTGTTGTTTGTCTCAGCTAGTGTTGTCTTGTGTTGTTTGTCTCAGCTGTCAGGGATGTCCGGTTATCTCCCCTTCCAGCAATTCAGCTGTGGCCGCATCCACACTGGACAAGTTCAGGGAGGGAGAAGCCATCGCCTTGTCTCACTCTCTGCAAAATGCTATTAAGGGGGAGGAAACCTGTTCAGTCCTCCCTGCTCCTGCAGTCTCCGTCCCTGCTGGAGGTGGGAGATGGATTGCTCAAGGTGACCGCAACTGGCGCTCTGTCTGCTCAGCCCGACCGTTCTCATGCCACCATTCTTCACACTTACTCATTCTCTTCTTTCGTCTTGCACGTTGCCAGTACCCCGGGCAGCATTCTTCAGAGCTGCCTTTAGCAGCTTCTTGGTTGAGAGCACCCCCCCCCCCCCCGATCATGTTTTCCCTCTCTGCTGCTGTGTGGCCTTGTTTCTCGATGAGCAGATGACGTAAAAGTCGAACATTAAGCTCCTTTTAAACAAGTCAAAGCTGTGGTACTGAATTATGCTAATTACAGTCATTTACCAGCAAATACAAGAATGTCTCCAGACATACCTGAAAACTCTGAAAGCTGCCTTTAAAAAGCAGTGCTGTACTAGTTTTCTCAGACAGCATAAACCATATGAAATGCAAAGTTCATCACTTAAAGGACAAAGTAAGTAAGTTATGATAAGTGGCGTTAAGGTGATCAAAACGCTAACTTGAAACTGCTGCTAGTGAAATTCATACCATGCAAGTTAGAAACAAGTTTAAATTTAACTGAGGCAGGTTTGAAATGAAACACTGGGAAATAAATTATATTTGCAAGGATCTTAGTAAGCAACCTGTAAACATAGACTGTATGTAAAAGATGGCTGGAACCACTGTGACATCACCCACTGCTCAGTGGACGATGGTTTTAATGCCTTGAGCCTGTCATTGTTACATCCTGCTTTTTTTCCCTTTCTTTTCTTTATTTTAAACCAGATGTGACCATATTTGAATGTGAAGGAAGAATGGTGGCATTTTAAGCTAATGCTAGCTTTTGCTAGCTAGTTTGATTAGAAAGGCACTTGTGTAATTTACTGTGATATTTAGCCCTCTGTATCCCAATAGAATTTGATTAGAGTGCTTCAGATTTCTGGGAATTCCAAAAGAAAGAGGAATTTTAATGAACACCTTGAAAAAACTATTATAATGTGTCAATTATAAGGTAGCTTTAATTTAAAGGTCACAAATAGGTCGTTTAATCTATATATAACCATTTCAGATTTGTACAGTTATATTTCCAGCATTTCCTTCTCTTTCTCTTTTACATTTGTCTCCTTTACTGTCCTCTGCTCTCTTATCTTCCTTCTTGTCTCCTGAATTGAAGTCAGGGCTCTAACATCATAAAATGTTCATAAACATTCATATTTATTCCTGATATTGTCAGTTATTGACATGCGACCCACTCGTTTCTAGAGAGCTAACAGTTAGCCGGCTATAACAGCAGCAGCTGATGCCATGCCAGGTAGCATTAGGGTCGAGTGTCCTAAACATCACTTCCCCTCTAATAAACAGTTTCATACAATGTGAGAATGTAATCAGAGTTTATTTGCAAAGTGTCCAACGATGTTCAAAGAAAGTTTCAATAACAGTGGCAAAAACATCGGCTCTTATTGACAGGAAATTTCAGGATATCCTCAACAACTCACCTGAATATCGTCGTCATCAGTCCATTATGGGGAAACACAGAGTGGTCACCATGGGTTAATGGGATTCTGATTTTATAATTGTATATCTCCAAAGATAGCTATATAAATCTTTAACTCCTTTTGTGATCATGTATGGGGAAATGTTCCTTTGCTAAGCTGTAAAATGAAATTATTTCTCTTGTATATTTGGACATTTCAACCTGAGACTATGCAGATTGACTCCCTTCAAATTGACTCAGATTCGCCCTCCACTGGCCATTCGATTAACTGCAGGTCTTTGTACTTTGATGTTTTCTCAATTTCCCAGCCTCCGAGGCTGCTACTTGGTTGCATACGGCATAATTTTTTTTCACCAAGTAATTGACATTATTTTGGCTACACATTTTGATGCAATGAACCAGGGCAAGCGGACGTGTAGGAAAGATCTGTTTTCTGGGCACTGAGGCAGCAACATCAACTATGCTCTTCCTTAAAACACTGCAAGGCCCCTGCAGATTAACTAGAGAGATGCTTTAAGATTCTTTGAGAGATGTCTTCCATCTCCTTTTCTCTCCTGAGGTCAATGTTCGCTGCACCACCGCACAGAACAAAAGGCCTACTTCAGAGGTGATCAATCCTGAAGTGAGAGGTAGAAGGATGAGGGTGAGAGAGGATAAGGGTGAGTCACGGTCACTCAAAGAGGATTCTGAGAATATTTAGGAAAACATGCATCGCGCTTAAAGGAAAGGCCTTGATAATGGTATCCTCCACATAGTCAATCTAACAAGAGTTTCTTTGCACTTGACAGGATGCGGATTCATCAAAATGTGATGAAAAAGAATCAAGAGCCACTGCAGCACTGGCAGCCGGCTACCTCTGCAACACTGTTAGAAGACGGGCTTTATGCTCATGCTTTAGCTGTCCGTGCCAACTCCAAAGCAAATATTAGCTTTGGTTTTTAAAAGGAAAATATCTGGCATGCAAATGATACACTGTGTGTGTGCACAAGTGAAAGAGTACTAATAATACATGTGTATTTGTACAAGTCCCGCATGAGTTTGGGGGCATATTCTGCATTTGTGAAAAGATAACATTTGTTTCTGCAGCGTTTGTGTACACGTGAATGAATAGCAGATCAGTGTGTGGGTTGGCTGAATTGTATTTGAGCAGTGTATTCTGTGTCAGTGCAGATTTTGCCCTCGTGTCATTTTCATTTTCTGCGTACGTAGGAAATCTTACTGTGCGTGTGAACATGAGGCTTTTTGTCTGTCAGTGTTCCCAAGACGGTTCTAAATCCTCCTAATCTTAATTCTGCAGAGATGGTGCGTATAATTAGAGTTTGGATCAGTGCCAGTGTCTTATTGCTCACAATATACAAGCTGTCTTAGCTTCCCAACCCTACTACACTGTGGGTGACCCCCATTTGATCTAATAACATGTAGCACCCCCTCCCGCCCTCACCCATCCATCATGGCACTGGTGCGAGCCCAGAACCTCCGTCAAAGCCCCGCTCCTGCACTTCTTAATTCTGTTTCATCTTATTACAAGCTGTCTTTACTTTCTTTTATCTGTTTCTTCCTTCTGCATCTGTCTCATCTCCTCCATCTTTGTGCAGTCTTTGTTTTAACCTCCAAGGCACCTCAGTTTACTCTAGTCATTCTAAAGTCAGCAACTTTAATACATACTGTGGATTCCAAAGTAAGGATGCTCATTAAACAGAGGGCCATGCCTCACCTCAGATGCTCTCACACACTGGAGCTACACTCGCTAACATCTGCAGTACATTTATGTGCAGAACTTGCTGCATCTGTATTAAAGTGTAATTTTCTAACATCTTTTTTTTCTTTTTCTTTATATGATTCGTCAGGAAATCTCTGCACAGCCGTTTCCATGTCCGCAGCGTATATGCCACCGTTCTGATTCTTTCCCTGGAAATCACATCCCCGTTTCTGTGCACTGCTTCTCCCGTTCGCTCGTTGCGTTGGTGTGCGCCGTAGCTGTCAGATGATGTGATGCACTGAAGCTAATCGGATTGCTTTTTCAGCCATATGGTGTTTTGGTTGGCTTTTAGTCATGTGTTATACTGTTATTGTGTTTTTCATTTATAATTGCAGTTTTTATTTATGTCTGCTGAAAGCACTTTGTCCTCTGGGCTTAAAGTGCTACAAATAAAATTATTTAATTACCCCGACAATTCAACTCTATGCAGTGCAGCATACTGAGATTATAATACTTTAAAAAAAAAATTTAAACTGCGTATTCTAACCACAAATGCTGGCATCTTGCAGGTTAAATATTAACTGTGATTAAACATTCACGTAACTTTCAACAAGATCTGTTATAATCTGGCCAGTTGGCAGCTCTGTTTGCAAACCTAATCAAACCTAATACATAATAAAACCTAACATTCCAGGCTAAAAATCAAGACAAGTTCCCACATAGTGCCAGCTGATTTGTGAAACTGGCTTGCAGTATAAAACAATGCATGGTGTGAAGCTAAACACATAGTTACTGGTGTGTAAGCTGGCAAAAGAAAACAAGTCGGGATGATTTAAACTGTGTATTTGGCTTCATTGATTTGGTTGTTTACATATTAGATTTGACCAGTAAATAGAACAGAGGCATGCTGGAGCAGGGCCCGTTGTTACTCAGTCTCCTCAAATACTCTATACTGCTGAAAAAAATAAATAATGAAATGCCTTTTTAATCAGAGTATAGCATCAAATCAATTAAACTTCTGGGATGTCGATCCGGTCAGTTAAGTAGCAGAGGGGGTTGTTAATCTAAACAACAGGTGCACTAGAGGGGTAACAATCAGAATCTGCGTTATTTGCTATGTATGTGTGGACATGCAAGGAATTTGGCTTCAGTTGTTTCTCTCTTGGATGTTATATACAGAAAGCTTAGAAAGAGCCTAAATAAATAAATGTACACACACATAAGGTGAAAACTACAATACGATCCCTATTTACAGTTGTGAGTGTTACCAGCAGCAGGCAGTGCAAGTAATAATGGATCTATTTACAGGTGGTACAACAGTGCAAATTACAAGTGGTGCAGTAGCTGTGCAAATGAGCATGGGGAGGGCAGATGGGTTATGGCGAGATCAGGGAGACGGCCTGGGGGAAGAAACAGTTTTTGTGTCTGGTAGTTTTGGCACCCAGAGCTTGGTAGCGTCTGTGTGAGGGGTCTGCAGTGATGCTGACTGCCTCGTGTTTTGGCTCTGGACTGGTATAAGTCCTGAATGGAGGGCAGGTCGGCCACAGCGATCTTCTCTGCAGCCCTGATTGTCCGTTGCAGTCTGTTCCTGTCCTCCTTGGTGGCTCATCCAAACCAGACAATGACGGATGTGCACAGAACAGACTGGATGATGGAGGTGTAGATGGTCAGCAGCTCCTGAGGCAGGTTGAACTTCCTCAGAAAGTACAACCTTTGCTGGGCCTTCTTCCTGATGGAGTCAATGTGGGACGTCCACTTGAGGTCCTGAGAGGCCTTTTTTCTGCTGACCGGGTGCCAGTGCCGGTATTTGAATTGTTTAGGCTTTTTTTCCACCGTGAACGCACTCGGTGCTCGGCCGAGAAACGGGTTCAACTCAGGCCCCGCAAGCTAGCTGCTCTCAAACCAAGAACACAGGAGGGCGTGACTCTGCCATCTCAACGTAAAGTTTTCTACCGCTAATTCACTGCATGGTGTGTATTACATGAGAAAAGTGATGCGATTTTCACAGCTGTGAATTAGGTTGGGCCCTGAGGCTGAACTTGCTGCTTTGTATCAGTTCATATCACAGATAAAACGACGCAAAGTGTGTACTTGTGGTCTTGCTCGTAATCGCTGTCTGTGTTTACCTTGTGATGCACACAGATGCTGCAGTAGTTTTGTTTGGACTGTAAAATAGCACAAGAAAGCGGAGCGTGTTCTCCCACATTTGTGTCCTTCGCCTTTTGTGTCCAGATGAGGACCCGCCCACACTCATATGTAAAGGATCAGTTCACAAAGCGCGGTGGAAACGCAGGCTCGTTCTTAAGCGTTTCGCCGGTTCATTGAAACCGACACTGTGGCACGAGCACCGGCACCTCTGCGGTGGAAACGTAGTAAGAGATTGTGGTTCCCAGGAACTAAAGTCCAGAGTAGACACTGTGCTGGTGAGGATGGTGAGGTGGAGTAAGCTGGGTGGCTTCCTCCTGAAGCCCACTGTCATCGCCACAGTCTTGAGCAGTTTAAGGTGGTTCTGACCACACCAAAGGACCAGTTGGTCCATCTGTAGGTGGCCTTGTAACGGTCTCTGAGGCCGATGACTGTTGTCATCTGCAAACTTTAGGAGTTTGACAGGAGGTCCTCTGAGGTGCAATTGTTGGTGTAGAGGGAGAAGAGCAGTGGGGAAAGATTACACCCATATGGGGGGGCACCCATGCTGATGGACCAGGTGGTGGTGATGCTCCCCAACCTCACCTGAGGAGGACAGAACTGTGAGCTGTTAGTTTCTGGTGGAGGGTCTCTGGAATGATGGTGTTGTGGATGGTGTGAGTGGAGTGGGGAGAGGGTGGCAGGGGGTTCAGGTAGGAGACAGAATGGGTGATGGGTGTGAAAAATGACAGTAGAAGCCATTCAGCTCCTCTTCCAGTCGCTTGATACCCACAGAGTGGGGGGATGATCTCCTGTAGTTGGTGATGTCTTTTAGGCCTCGTCACTGTATTGCGGGGCCCGGTCTCCACTTCTGTCGGCCTCCTCCTTGGCCTGGCACAGCTTGCTGAGTTTGGTGGTGAACCATGGTTTATCGTTGTTGTATGCGCACAAGGTTTTGGTCTGGACACACAAGTCCTCACAAAAGCTGGACAGCAGTGTCAGTCAGTTCATTAAGCTGCAGCTTCAAAGCCGCTTCAGTCAGTGCAGACAAAGCAGGCCTGTAACTTGAGCTTTGACTCAGCTGTCCATCTCTTGACTGTTCTTACTACACGCTTTGCCGATTTTAGCTTCTGCCTGTAGGTTGGGATGAGATGGACCATGCAGTGGTCAGCACGGGGAACAGAGTGATGAGAGTCCTTTAAAACAGTGTAGCAGTGGTCCAGTGTGTTAGCATCTCTGGTGGGACACTTTATCTTCTGTCTGTATTTAGGGAGTTCATGGTTGAGGTTTGCTCTGTTAAAATCCCCAAGGATGCGGCACCTGGATGGCTCAGGGGTGGAGCAGGCGACCACATTCATATGCCACTTTGTGGTGCAGGCGGCGCGAGTTCGAATCCCGGCTTGTCGCCAATTTGCCCCGTGTCTTCCCCCGTAAAAAAAAAATATCCCCAAGAATGATGTGCAGAGAGTCTGGATGTTTTTCCTCCATGTCTGTTACCTGCTCAGCCAGGTGCTGTAACGCTTCCGTTGGGTTTGAGGTGGAATGTAAACACTGACCAGGCTGAAAGAGGAGAACTCCCGCAGTGAATAAAACAGTTGCAGTTTTTGAGGCAACCCCCAAAACAGGAATGGGTTTACAGGTGGAGGCCACTCACATTTTTCCCTCCTCATTTTTTCACTAGTTTTTTCACTAGTTTTGCATTTGGCTAGGGTCAGAGTCAGCATGGTAGCATGAGGCGATACCTGGACCCTACAGAGCTTGCACAGGTAGTCCAGCTCGTCCAGGATGGCACATCAATACGAGACATTGCCAGAAGATTTGCAGGTGTCTCCCAGCACAGTCTCAAGAGCATGGAAGAGATTCCAGGAGACAGGCAGTTACTCTAGGAGAGCAGGACAGGGCTGTAGAAGGTCCTTAACCCATCAGCAGGACCGGTATGTGCTCCTTTGTGCGAGGAGGAACAGGATGAGCAGAGCCAGAGCTACAAAATGACCTCCAGCAGGACACTGGTGTGAATGTCTTTGACCAAACAGAAACAGACTTCATGAGGATGGCCTGAGGGCTCGACATCCTCTAGTGGGCCGTGTGGTCACTGCCCATCACCGTGGAGACTGATTATCATCTGCCATTGAATACCTGAATTGGCAGGTCCACCAGTGGTGCCCTGCGCTTTTCACAGATGAGAGCAGGTTCACCCTGAGCACCTGTGACAGACGTGAAAGGGTCTGCAGAGGCTGTGGAGAACGTTATGCTGACTGTAACATCATGACCGGTTTGGTGGTGGGTCAGTGATGGTCTGAGGAGGCATATCCAATTAGGGACGCACAGACCTCTGCAGGCACCTTGACCCTTAGGTATTGAGATGAAAACCTTGGACCAATCGACAGACCCTACTCTTATGCAGTGGGTCCTGGGTGCACAACAAAGCCCAGCCTCTTGTAGCAAGAGTATGCAGGCAGTTCCTGGAGGACGAAGAAATTGATCCCACTGACTGGCCCCCACACTCGCTTGACCTAAATCCAATAGAACACCTCTGGGACATCATGTTTTCAGGGTGTCTTTGTATTCAGTCCTCTGTAGGTTGATAATTTTCATTTTCATCAAATGATGTGGCATCCTTTTATTCCCAACACATTGCCCAGTCTATATCAGTATAAATATCCAGCATGACTTTTTTTTTCTCATTGAGATCTGATGTGTTTTCTCTGCATATACACATCAAAAATATTTAGAACTACAGCACTGACTACAATTTCAAGTTTGGATTCATCACTTTGTAAGACTTGTTGCCAATAATTTTCAGCCCAGATCTTTTCTCTCAGTTCCCCTTCCTTAAGAATGGCTTCTTGACAGCCGCCCTTCTACTGAGATCATTTCTGATGAGGCTTCAGCCAACAGTAGTTGGATCAACTGAGGGGCCAGATTCATCTGTCAGATCCTGTGTCAGGTCTTTGCTAGATTTTTTTTATTTTTTAATGATTATTTCTTAGGGAGATGACTTTCAGATACTATTTATCTGCTGTAGATCTTTTTTAGGCCTGGCACTTCTTTTCCCCCCTCACTTTCCTCAAAGAAGTTTTCAGCTAATAGCTTTTTGGGAGTCACCTTGTTGATACAAGGGGTTATGTCTATACACAGTGCTGGGTCATCCCTTAAGTTAGGTGCCTTTCTATGCTTGATTGATTCATAGGTCAGTGTTAAGTGACTTAACAAATAGAAAAAAGCACCATTCCTCTGAAAATGCTCAGGTACAAGAACTGGACTGAAAATGAGTGAAAAAGCAGCCAATGGCCAAAGCAGAACTTCATTCATTGCATACCCGTATCAAATTCTGACCCCTTTTCCTCACAGTACTAGGCGCTTTGCCACAGTTCCACACATTTTAGTCATCTCGGTGAAGCAGTCCGATTTCAACACCACAGCATGAGAGATCAAATGAGCTGCTTCAAACAGATCTGGGGTGTGTGGTTCCTGTATTGATTGGTTAAATGCGCTTTCAATGAATCTTAGTAACTTTATTCGTTTGAAGGTTTCCATCGCTTCCGACACATTAACTTCATCTTTCCGTTTCATATCGGAAGTGTCTGATGGAGCAATGTGTGTGAGGCAGTGCAGTCCTTAATGGTATGCAGCATATACAGAATAAACACTAACGTAGGATTATATGGCTGAGATGGACCAAGAGGAGAAGAGCATGGACAGCGGGAGGCCAGCAAGGAAGAGTTTGCTAGTAGAAAGAGAGAGACACAGAGATGTAGAGAGGGAGGGAGGGGCCGACGGATCAAAGCCTTCTCCCATGTCAGTATTCACAGCGTGCGTCTTCTACCCCCCACCTCACCACCAGAGAGATGGAACGATGAAGCGAGAGAGAGAAGCAGCAAGTAGCTAACGTTCCTCCATTGCCTGAGAAATCCCCCCCCCCCCCCCGCCTCTCACTGCAGTTTTCCTTCAGTGATTCTAAGGCATGATGGAGAACTCTCTCTCCAGCAGCGTTTATTAAACAGACACATCAATAAATAAATGCTTTGGTGTAGCGCTCTGAGACGTGCGGCACGTGTACTGTATGCACACCTGTAACTGTATGCAGCATGTGTCTGTGTGTATGCTCTCTGCACTCAAGCGATCTAGCACTCCATCCCCTCTTCCCTCGGGCAAACGCTTTGTACATCTTTGTCTTTCATTCTCACCTCTCCCAAGCTTCCCCCCACCTCCTCTTCCATGTTCTCTTGACTTCTGCCTCACCAACAGGCGTCCTTATTTCTTTTTACTCTAATTTCCCCCTTTCTATTTCTCTCCCGCATCTTGCCTTTTTTCCTTTTGCCCCCTCCCTCCCATATATACATGCTCTGCTGACGCACTCAATCTCTTTGGCACAATACTGCTCACTTTGAAACTGCTCAAACACAGTTCCCTCAGATAACTTCTGTGTGTGTGTGTGTGTGTGTGTGTGTGTGTGTGTGTGTGTGTGTGTGTGTGTGTGTGTGTGTGTGTGT
>JAVDPK010000881.1:932954-949343 GCA_034780415.1 Cichlasoma orientale | reverse complement strand
TGTGTGTGTGTGTGTGTGTGTGTGTGTGTGTGTGTGTGTGTGTGTGTGTGTGTGTGTGTGTGTGTGTGAGAGAAAGACAGAGCAAGTACACATTTCTGAATTGACAGTTTTATTTTAGGGATGCAATTACCATCTTTTAACAATATTGGTCAGCCATTTGATGATTTTAAAAACTTTTTACTATTTGTATGCTAACAATTCTTCAAATGTCTGCAGTTCAGGGTTTTGCTCACTGGAATCCAAATGCAATTATAGCCAATTTCATTGGTTTCCCTTAGCTTTAAGAAGTGTTTGTGTCTTTTCAATTCATTAGCCTACTAATTTAGTCTTAGTTCACTCTCATGGCTCTTATTAGTAGTGTTTCTAGCTGTAGCAGACAGTAGCTTAGTCAATGGTGAGATTAGTGGTGCGTTTAGCACCTAAAAGCCACATATTTCCTCAAAAGAAGGCTAAAAGGAAAGTGAACATTGGACTTGAATTGCCTTGTTGGGCAGAATCGCTGATAGAAACAATGGTTCGAGTAACCACAGTACACAGTACGTATTTTGCTTCCAAGAAGCCAGACTTGTAATTTTTTAGTGGTCTTGAGCAATAGTTCTGCAGGATTTCTGAAGGTCTACCAAAGCTTTGCATCTAGCAGCCTTTTGCAGAAACACATGATTTGTTCCCTTTTTTTTGTTGTTGTTGTTGAACCCATGAAACATGCCAACAATAGCATAGTTTGACAGGCATAAAATAATACTTTAAAAAAAAATCTTGGTATGGTGTGCAGTGTGTCCTTAAATGAGGAAACTAGACAAATGGAGGACAAAAAGAAGTGGCAGGCCACAAACCTTTCTTCAGCATATGAAAAGTATATGAAAATCGTGTCCTTAAGAAATAGGAAAAACATCTTGCAAAGACCTGACACTGGACCTCCTCAGGTCTACCAAAAGAGGAACGAGGAAGAGAGAGGAGGTCTGGCAGAGAGGTACAACAGCAAGTGTCTACAGCCATATGTAAAGTACGGTGGAGGTCATGGTTTGGAGATACCAAACTAATCCAGTAAAATCATACCTGGATAGAAATGAAATGTAACATATAAAGAAATGAGGGGGGGGTGGTTCAAGGCTCTTGCACAATACCATATATGTTTAATCTATAGAGTACTAATATTTGGCTGGAAAATACTCATAGTTGAGTTGATGTTGTACCCTGAGATTGTTTGCTTTGCCCAACTAATTTACCAGAAATCCAACCAATTATTGGTCAATTAGTGCATCTTGCTAAGTAAATGAGCAATTATGTAAACCGAATTGTTGGTGACCAGCAGATGAATAATTGTTTTAGTACTATTGTGTACTCACCCTGGTGCTTGTTGTGACTTCACATGTACATTTCATTCAGACATTCAGACATTTTCCCTTCAGGCACATTTGCTAGTGTGCTTTTTACTCAGTTGTGCCTTTGGAATTAAATTCCTTCTGTGCGGCTGAGATAATTCATTTGCAGCTGAGAAAATATCCACACATACATGACTGGCCATGTGCACGTATCCCCAACCTGTCTGCGTGCATGCTTGTGCGTGCCCACCTCTACGCACTCATCTTATAATTAGGTTTATATATGCATAGTTTGCTCTGCCATAGTCAGATATTGCTCCCATCCTCACACACTAACTGCCCTGCAGAAAACTAAGAGCCAATTTAAGAAGTAAGCGACTTGCACTGTAACTCCTCTGGCGTCTGGTTATCTTTGGAGTGCTGAGTGTTTGCTGTACAGCGGCTGCCTACTCACAGCATGGCATAATACGATTTGTGCAAATTGTATCTTCTATAGGACTCTTTCCAGGATGGCTATTCTCCATATTCTGTTTTCTCCTTAACCTGGTTATAGGAGAGGGGGCACTAGACTAAAAAAACGCTGACTCTCCATCGAGGGCGTGGGAAAATAGATTTAGCTTGAGGACTGAAAGGAATCATTTAAAAAATGTATCAAACCTAAGAAAAAAAAGTTATTTCAATTTTAACCCACTTAACACAATGTTAACTGTATGCACTAAATGTGGCTCACAGTTGGAGATGACTTCTAGTGAGCACCAACCCGACTTCATTCTTGGGAGGAAGAAATAGCCCATTAAGGGCCTATACTGTAGATAAAACAATAAAAGTTACTTCTTTTTATTGAAGTCACTATTTGACCTTGAGGGCAGAAAATAACTCGTGCCAACAAATGCATCGAGAAGTAACACCAAACTCTACACTTCCCCCAGCATCTTAGCAGCTCTCAGCTCAGCTGTTTCTGTTTGTCATTAGCGAAATAACTTCAAAGTTGTGAACACTGAGTATTACTTTCATCGGGTAGATACAAAATTTAAGCTATCGTATTTAAAAGTTAAAGAAAAAAATGAATATTTCAGATAATGAATTGTTGAAAACATTTCTGTTATGATGAAAACTAGTAGTTACAAACTGCCCTCTTTACTAAACTTTAACTGGGCTTTAATAGTCTATTTCTAAAGCATGATTTTTTTTTTTAATTTATTCTAATTTCCAGCAAAAACGTCTTTTAAATCTGGACTGATTGAACTTGTAGAACTCTGATTGTCCTTGAACAAGAGCCTTTTATCCCTGCTGTCACTCTCAGATTTAGACAGAAGTGTTGTAGCAGCTCGGTAGCACAGGCCATAAATTGTGGATAGTTCCCGGGTGTACAAAAGAAAAGTCTAATTGTGAGTGTGATAATAAAGCCATATGATTTGAGCCAAATGCCACTTTTTAAACAAAGGTTACATGTATCTTAGACACGAGACCAGGTTGTGTGCAGGTAGGTTGAGGGAGGTGGACTGAATCTATAAAGTTTGTTTACCGCAACATTCAGATGCTCCTCCATCTGCTTTTTATCCAGTAAATCAATTCTGCTGCTTTGTGCTGTTCAAGGAGCTGTGCTTATGAAAAAGGATGTTGTCTGCATGCAGATTCTCACTTCCTCTGCATGCTGTTTACCACGGCAGATCCAGACTGTGATGTTGCTGCCTGGTGCAGCCAGTTGCATCAGTATGAACGATGTCAATTCAGAATGCAGAACTACTTCAAGTTTATCACGAGTTCATTATTTTACAGGAGAGCAGAGGGCAGGAGGTATTCAGTTTTGATGTTGGTTGTTTGATTAACACTTAAGTAGTTGGTGCACACTAACTGGCCACTTAGGTACACCTTGCTGGTGCCATGTTGGACCCACTTTTGCCTTCAGAACTTCCTTAATTCTTTATGGCATAGAATAAAAATAAACTTCTGGAAGCATTCCTGAGATTTTGGTACATGTCGACATGACGCCCTCATGTAGTTGCTGCAGATTTGTCACCTGCAGATCCAGGAAGTGAATCTCCTGTTCAACCACATCTGAAAATGCTTTGTTAGATTGAGATCTGGTGACTGTGAAGGCCATTTGAGTACAGTGAACTCATCGTCATGTTTAAGAAACTAGTTGGAGATGATTTGTGACCTGGAAGCAGCCATCAGAAGATGGGCACACTGTGGACATGAAGGGATGGACATCAACTATACTCAAATGATGCTCAGTTGGGTCTAAGGGGGGCAAAGTATGCCAAGAAAACATCCCCCACACCATTACACCACCAACAACCTGAATCATTGATGTAAGGCAGGGTGGAGCCATGCTTTCATGTTGTTTATGCCAGATTCGGTCCCCACCAACTCAATGCCGCAGCAGAAATCAGAAGTCATCATAGCAGGCAATGTTTTTCCAATCTGCTGCTGTTCAGGTTTGAGTCTGTGTGAATTGTAGCCTCAGTTTCCTGTTTTTAGCTGACATGAGTGGCGCCCGCTATGGGCTTTTCCTGCTGTAGCCCATCTGCTTCGAGGTTTTGACTTGTTGTGCGTTCAGAGGTGCTCGCCTGCAAACCTTGGTTGTAGCGTATGGTTATTTGAGTTACTGTTGCCTTCTTATCAGCTTAAAGCAGTCTGACCACACTCCTTTGACTTCTTATATCAACAAAGCACTTTCACCCAGAGAACTGCCGCTCAGTGGATATTTCCTCTTTTTGGACCATTCTCTGTAAACCCTGGAGATGGCTGTGCAGGAAAACTCCAGTAGATCAGCAGTTTTTGAAATGCTCAGACCAGCCAGCCTGGCACCAACAACCATGTACATTCATAGTCACTTAAAGCACCTTTCTTCCCCATTCTGATGCTTGATTTTGAACTGCAGCAGGTCGGCTCAACCACGTCTTTATGCCTAAATGTGTTGAGTTGTTCCCATGTGACTTGTTAATTAGATATTTGTGTTAACAAGAATAAATAAAGTGGCCAGTGAGTGTATAGTGTAATATTAAAAAAAAAAAAAAATGAATGACTGGGCTTTTATATAGATTTGTGAGGGCTTAATGTAGTGCATGATAGAAAACAGTGCAAATAGAGTGTGGAGTTGCATGTTCTCCATGAGCTCTAGTTTCTCACTCCTTAATGGACCATCTTGTCATTCTTTGAGGTAATTTTTTTTCATTGCCAAAGCCAGCTAACTGACTTGTTGGCAATAACGGCACCACATTCAGTTCAGTTTATTCTAATTAAACCCAAAACGTTCCCATTCTGAGGACAAAATTTCTGGCTGGACTTGTGCAGTTGTCAGAAAACAGCTCTGAGTATTATCTTCATTCAGAAGGTGTAACATGTGAGTGAAGAAGCTGTCTGAGCCTCGCTCACCCTGAAACGCTGTCACAATGAGCAGATGAGAGGATAGAAGTGGTGCAACCGTCAGAATGTGTCTCCATCCATCCGGTTTTTTTTGTATCCGCCTATCCAATTCAAGATTGCTGGAGGCTATCTTAGCTCCCAACAGCTGACACAACTGCTCTTTTGGGCCCCGGCTCTCCGGCTGAATCTGCTCTCATTCTTCTTTATCCTCCATCTCTGTCCTCCAGTTGCTTGGCCACCAAACAGTTATGGGCTAAACTTTTCTATGCAGGACAAAGTTTGAAAGTTTTTTTTGTTTGTGGTCTGCAGCACACGTGCAAACACCAAATCACAAAATTGCTTTCATGTGTTTTCAGTTTCTCCTTTTTTTTTTTTTACAGTGCTGCACAGCTTGCATCTATTACAAACTGAGATATCCAGAGTGAATATATTCCAGGTTTGATAAAAAGGAGCTGAAGCTAGTATTGCCTACAGCTGTTTGATAGTCGTTCCTTGTGAGTGTATTAAATACCTGCAGCTTCATACAGGAGCAGGACGAGTCTCCAAACACAAACACAGCAGAAATATTCCAGCTCTACTAATAAATTATCCTCAGCATGGGGACAGGATAAATGAGAGTCTAATGGAAAATTATACTTTTATTACATCTTAGACAGGTGAGCTGTCAGTTTTACAATTAAATTATTTATATTATTTACATTTTGAGTCTGATCCATTTATTAAATTCAGAATTTTGTCTCGTTTCCCTTTTAAGTTTTTGTATAAATATGTGAACACACACATGGATGTGCTCCCATAACTGTACACAGATCAGCCGCAACATTAAAACCACTTACCTGATATTGTGCATGTCCTCCGTATGACACCAAAACGACGTGATGTCACTATTGTTTTTTTCAAAGGAAGAAGGAGAAATCAAAAGAGCCTGATTTTGCCTGTCACTGCTCCTGATGTGTGCGTGCACTCATACAATAGCAGCCCTAAAACCGCAGCCCCCCCCCCCCCACCCACATCACAAATACCCGTTTTAACCCTGTGCGGCGGAAGAGCGTCTGCACCTCTCTGCACGTTGTGTCGCCACGAGCCCAGCATTCATCACATCCACAAAGGCTACATATTTTGGCTGTGGGATGTTTCACACGGCGGGATATCTAATCATGACAAATCGAGACTCAGCACAATGAGTTGCTCATTTGCTTTTTCATTTGTTCTTGTGCGGTGGCTGCCGCAGTGAAGAGTGAAAAACTGAGACTGGGCACATCAGATGCTTAAGCCTGTTTTTATTTGTGTTCATGGTAATGAGGCAACTATCTCCCATTGTTTTTTGATTCATTCATACTTTTTGGGCGTCATTCTATTATAACGCACACCATTTCTATTTGTAGGATTTGCTTGCAGGTTTGCTTGTCATGACTGATTTGATTTATGGTTTCTTTCTGTTTGATGTGTGAGAGCTTTTTTTTTTTTATATATATATATATAAAAACCCTCTCAACAATGCTTTACCTCCTCCACAAACTTTCCTTTTATTAACACCTTTTGTTAAGCAGTTTATTGTTTTATTAATTTGCAAATTTGCTATGACTTCCTGTTAGAGCTTTTGAAGCCATTTGAAAACTCCTGGAGAAAACAAGCTGTGCCGGGACGGTCAATTCATAAAAAGTGAATGGCCGTGTGGTTCGTTAGGAAATGCGAGTAAAAAGGGAAATGATGAGTCATTCATGCAGGCGGTATCCAGGTAACTGTTAGGCAGCGTCTATCAGATGAGATTAAACTGTCTGCAGTCATTCCACAAAGTACTTCTGAAAATGCACATGTTCTCACCATCTGGTGTGTGTCGGTGTGTGTGTTTGTGTGTCAGTGCTCACGCTCATTTGTGACACCTACTGTATTATAATGAGGATTTTAATATATACCAGCTATTTTTTTTATAACAAACTCAATAGTTTTGATACCAATTATAATACTACAGAATGACAAAGACAATTTTCTCCCCCAACTGAAGGCAGTCGATGTCTTTTTTTTTTTTTTTGTCAACAATAGTCTTTTTGAATTGAGGGGCGAAAAAAGAATTAGGAAATATTTTGTCTTTTTTCTTTGATGCATTTCTTAGCGCTTATTATCACAGTTGTGAAACATTTCTATTCATTTAATAACTGGTCCCTGACAGACTGCAAATGTTGCATGAGAAGCAAATCGAGGTTGGATAATAGGACGTGTTTCTTTTAATATAAAGCTAGTGCTAGGTGACAGTTTCAAATTGGCTTTTCATAAATATTTGAAACCCTAGCTGTGATAATAAAGAAGAAAATCTACCTACTGATATTTGTAAAGCGCACTTATTAACATCTTGTTTTTTGCGTGTTCTGTATAATAACTGTGGAAAGTGGTAATATGGCAAGTTATGATTTTACGAGCAGAGTAACTGCCACATATATCACGGCTAGACAAGAATGGTAACATTTCCTAAAATGTTACCCTTTTAAGGTAAAACCGTTCCTTTAAAAGCTGCGACTCCAGAAGATATTGTAGCTCCTCCCATCCCAGCTGTTAAAACAGAGGAGATTTGGATATGGGCGCACATCCACAGATACGTACAAGAATTTAATGAGTTGGCTTGTGCCACAAAGAGAATCCGGGACATTATATTTAGACCCCTTTTTCTTCATTTGGCTTTACTATACAAAGAAAGAGAGACTTTCCCTCGAGCTATTTCTGCATCCCGTATTAAGTATATCATTATAAGGCGTCACATTTAGGGAGAAAGTGCTAACGTGCCGATAAAGAGAATCGCCATCCTCAGAGACGATGAAAACACTCAGCATATTAATTGAAAGCTGTTGAGGGGTTCACAGAAGGATCAGCATCCTCCCGTCACATCAGCACCATGTGTGACTTCTACTTTGTGCGCGTTTTCAAGTTGAATTGCAGCTCTGCCCTTTGCTTGCACCTCTTTTGGAAAGACCTCACTGTACCGAGACGGATTCTTTTTATTGTGTGTCCACACACGTAACTCTGCACACATCAAGCTACACTATGTTGTAGCTGTTTGACTTTTTATTCACTGGAGATATGTTTCAAACAAATGATCATTAATCTCCCCGCTTCCCTTTGATTGATTTTTTTGTCTCGTTTCTGTCAGTATTGTAGCTGCTCTCAGGACAGTTGCAGGTGTTTTTGTGTCACACGCGTTGCTGCTGGTGTTCAGGTCCTGGTTCCTCGACAGTTGAGGAGGTTTGTTTCTGTACTCGTAGCACTTTGGTTGCTTTGACAGTCGGAGACACGGGTGCATCACCTTGTTTACTGTTGTCTCTGGCTTTCTTCAACCTCTTGATCTGTCTCTCCTTGTTTTGACCTGCCTTTCTGCTGCTCACTCTCTGCTTCTTTCACCTGGCCCATTCTTCTTATTGCACTTCTCCTTATTTCCTTGTCCATTCTCATTCTCTCAGCTACTGTTTCTTGTCCCTTTCCTCCTCCCATTCCTCTTCATAATCACCTCCCTCCTCCTCCTCTTCCTTTGGCCAAGGTCCACGCTATAAATCAGAACAAAATGAGAGTGTGCGTCTGCCTTGCAGTGGAGGAAAGTTACTAAAAAGTTACTCGAGTGCACTTTTAAGGTACTGTACTGTCGTTGATTGTCACCATTAAGAGTTCTTACTTCTGACCACTAAGCAGGGATACTTAGAAATACTGGCTTTAGTATTCTGTAGGTTTTATGTATAAAATGTGCTCAGCACTAACAAAGGTAGTTAGAATAAGTTATACTTCTATAAGCTACGATACTAAAATGTTGGAAAAAACTTTCCATTGAGGCAAACATTACAAATAGTTTATACTAGATACTAGTTGCCTTATTTAATAGATTATGTGTCGGTTTTAAGATTTTATTAAATCTGCCTTTGTGTTCTGAGTTCTGAGTGAATGTTTAATCTCATTGATCCAAATCAATCATTACTGATTTGTAAAATGCAAGTCTGCCATTCTGAGTAATGAATTCTTTTCATACTCAAAGCTCCACTGATTTAACATTTAAGTTTACAAATTAATTGATGGATGCAGCTCTGATTTAACACGCAGTCGCACTGCTAGGCTGCAGACTTGGGAACCAGATGGCGGGATGGTGACGTATTTACTAGATTTCTGTCAGAGTCAATCTGGTTCTTGTATTTATCGAGAGGTCGGGAGGGGGATTTATTAATTTGTCTCCTTGCCTGTTCAATGTTTAATAAGCCACTCACGTCCTCGTCACATGAGCTCTAAATCCTGATTCGGTGTCTGCTGTCACGGACGTGTATGCATCAGCAAAGGTAGATGTCACAGTCAGTAACGTTATCTGAACTGGTAACATCATTATGAGGTCACGGAAGATTGCGGCATTGACTGTGAGAATGTTACACCTGCCACATTTGAAAAAGATCAGACAGATGTTGATTGGTTTTTTTAGGCTGCTGGTTCTCAAACTGCGGGACGGGAGGGTCGGGTGCCACTGTACGGTCATTGTGCTAACCTTTATTTCACTGCATGGAAGAAAGTGGGAACCACTGTGTTGGTGGAAAAAAGTCTGCTTTGCTTTGCTCACCAAGCTCCCTCGATTTGTTCAACAGACACGAACAAATCGAGGGAGCTTGGTGAGCAAAGCTGTTTCTGTTACTGTACCTATGTTAACCATAGTGTGTTCCACAGACTGACAGCTTAGAGTTTTGTGGTGCTGGCTGGCGTGGCTACCGTTTGTTGACTCAACGGTTCGTGTGCAGGAAATCGGTAGTTGTGAAAGCGTAACAAAAAACAACTGTGAGCCAAAACACGCGACGCACTCATCCAGAAGACTTGAAAGTTGACGCCGCACTCCCTTTGGTCACAAGCAATGCACTCACCAGGTGTGAAATCAAACTTCACACGAGCAAAGAACACACAGAGACACACACAGAGATTGTGTTTGCTCAGCCAAGTGGACACAAATGAAGCTAATGGCGGTCAAAGTAGGCTTTTCACAGTTTTACTTCATTAAACAATCTAAATATTTTCTGCCAACGCAGTTCTGTGTGTGTGTGTGTGGGTGTGTGTGTGTGTGTGTGTGTGTGTGTGTGTGTGTGTGAGAAGTGGTCCTTTAAAAAAAAGACTTGACTCAGAAACACCTCATGATGGGCAGCTGTCTGGAGGATGGGCAGTAGACAGTATTTATTTGTCACTGACCTTCGCACTACTCTTCTTCCTTTTCCATAGCAACTGCTGAGGGAGATGCAACAGATGGCCAGCCGGCCTTTTGCCACCATCAACGTCGCCTTGGAGACTGAGGAGGAGCCGCCTGACCTGATAGGAGGAAACGTCAAGGTGAGCACAACCTTTTCTTAAAGCAATCGCCACAGAGCCCCAGAGATCTCCTCTTTGTCTGGGTTGACGGGACCGCAGGCAGGGAAGTCCCATCCATCTTTGCCGGTGTCACTCATCTTCCCTCGAGTGGGAGCCTTGCATCTCTTGGCTGCGGTTCGATTACAGTCAGTGAGAGACGCGTGTCGTCTGCTTTACGTCACTGTTGGCTCTGAAGATTTTTGTTTTTTTTTAAAGGTGATCTCATTAGTTTTCAGCAAGCCAAGAAGGCCAAATTGAGCTCATTTATGAAGAAGAGTTTGAAGTGTACTGCAGGTCTAGTACACCTAATGAGGGTCAGTGCAGTATGCGTTTGGATGATGATGAAATTGGGCTCCCAATGAGTAACACAGCACATTACACCAGTTATTTCCAGGTTATGTGGGTAGCCTGTGAATTCTAATGGGAATGAATGCAGTTAACCCTGGAGTTAAATACATGCAGACAAGAATAAGTTTATGCTGATTAAAAGTGTACTTAAAAAAAAAAAAAAAAAAAAAAAAGACAAGAGTTTCTTCCCACATTGAGATTTTCTTCATTTGAGGAAATATAATGAAATAAATGTGCACCTTCTTGCAGGAAGTTTTTGCAGATATGCAAATAATTGATTGATCTTACTGAACACCTTTGTTTTAGGGCATCAGTGTTTTTGATGGACTAACAGAGAAATTGAAGGTAGCAAGTGCACTGCAGCGCTCAACATCTGTAGACATGTGATGGATATTCCTGTGAGACTAATGCAGTTTGATCATCACTTAATGGTCTCGACCCTACAGTCACTATTGCATCAGGTCAGTGTTGTGCCAGATGGCACCAGTTTGTGCCTATATGAGAACAGTGCAGCGTATTTACTGGTAGCAGCAGAACCGAATGGCATATTTCCAGTAGTGAGAACGCCGCTGATGCAGACCATCTCCTGCTGTGTGCCACACGTGAGAACCAGCAACTTCAGACAAAGTCGTGACTTGATTATCCTGACTCCATGTGTGAAAACAGCTCATGTCTGTTTACAGTTTTTTTTGATAGCTTTCCAACTCTGCAAAGATGGATCACATCTTTAGTTGAGACCAACCGTGCGAATTATGGCTGTGCTGAAAAGAAATCTGTATAGAGAGTAAATATTGTAGTAGTAGATGGGTAAATTTAAACGTAAAGGTCAAGGTGAAGTAGAGATGGAGGTTTAGAAGACTTCATTATAGAGAGAAGTTTAACGCGCCAGCCGAGGGGAAGTCGGAGTGGATTTAAATGCAGATACTGAGAATGGGTGCAGTAGCAGAAAACATTTAAAAGCAGGAATTGTGCACTTATAGAAATTGCAGTTTAGTATACGACGGGCGCCGAGCCGCAGGCAGGTATACCTGTGACTGTGCACTTTGTGATGAATGACCCCTGAATGCAGATGCAGTGCAGAATTATAGGACTGTTTTAGCAGGGTACCGCAGGGCCCCTCGGCTCTGACAGGGTCCATGCATCTCAAGGGGCTTGGATCATGAGCACAAGGTTACTTCTAGCAAAGGCTGCAGGGCCCCTTGGGAAGATCAGCAGCTAATCAAATCCGTGCTTGAACAGAAACCATGCCGCCTCTTCACTTCTCTGCCCCTCTGTCCTTTGTCCTCAGTTCTTCTCATCTTTTCTTTCTTTAAATGTCCCCTTCCCTACCCCCTTCTTCTTCGCCCTTGCTCCTTCTCTTCCTTTTTCTTCTTTCTTCAGTCGTCTTCTGTTCTTCTTTTAACTTCTTTGTGATTTACCATCTTTTACTTTTTTTTCTTTTATCTTCATTTTATTCATTTTGCTTTCTTTGGTTTATTATTTGCCCTTTCTCTTTCTTGGCTTTTCTTTTTTAATGTCCTGTTTTCATCTCTTCTGTTAATCTTGGCTTTTATTATCTTATTTCATCTTTCCTTTGTCTGCTCTTCATCGTAATTTCCTTGGTTAGCCTCTTCCGCTTTTCTCTGTTTTGCAGCTTGGCCCCACTTCCTATTTCTTTTTTATGCCCTCTCTCCTCTTTTAATGTATTTTTGTGTTTTCTTCTTCTTGATTTTCCTTTTTCTTTCACCTAGCACTGGCCCTCTTCTCTACTTTTACTCTTTTTTTTTTTTACTCTTGTCTTTCATTTATTTATTTTCTTCATCATTTATTCTAATCTATTCTGTATATTTTCCCATCGTTCTATTTATGTTGCTGCTACTTTTCTTCTCTTTTTATATCTTCAGTTTTGTCCTCCTCTGTTTACGTTCACATTTTTTTCTCCGTTTTGTTCTGTCCTTTGCTTTGTTTCTTTTCCTTGCTCTTGACTCCTGTCTGACATCCTTACTTTACTATAGTGTCCTCCTCTAATTTCCTAGTCCTTAACCGATCCTATCAGCTATCTGGGGTTTTCTATTGCCCTTATCTGTTTTGTTTTGGTTTGTTTGTTTTTCTTCCCCTTTGTGTGTGTTTATATGCATTCTGTGTGCACCCCTGTGTGTTCTTGTGCTGTTGTACTGTGGTTGAGAAAGAAAAGGTGCTGCAGAATTAGACCACCTCCACCTCCACCTCCTCCGTCTCTGCATTACCTTTTCTTCTTCCAGCTCTGGTCTTTTTTCCCCCGTCTATTCTTCCCAGCCTGCTCTCCTCCTCTCCATCAGGGCAGGAGCAGCCCAGGAGCAGAGATCCAATTTAGATCTTCCTCCTCAGCTTTCTGTGCCTTAACCTGCTCAGACAGTGAGTGCGCACTATCCTATCTCCTCCCAGTTCAGATTGAGCGACTCGGAGCAGGTTCTTCCCCTTGTTTCCATGCTGTTTTATCAGGATGCTACAGTTGTGTATTAAGGCCCACAATCTGAGTATACAGGAGGCCAGCCGCCGCACAGCAAGCTCAAGATCATTAAAGTTGTTTATAGTCACAATGGGAAGTCCAAACTTGCTCCGCCGATGAGATATATTCACTCAGCTCCTGCCAAATGGAGCCTGCGGTCCCAGCATAGCAGGCAGATGATTACCTTTGTGACGCCTTCTGCTCTGCTTTTATTCATAGATACTAGACGAGAGGAAATCGGGACATATGTGGCAACAAAAAACTGTTTGCTGTTGGGGAAAAGTTTTGTTTTATCTAATACCATTCTAAGCTGCAGGTCGAGTGTATTCCACTAATCTTGGTGTTCGGTGTTTCAGGTCTGTGCGTTTTGTTTTGGCCACCAAATCAATGACCTCATATTGTTTGGGGCCGAGTGTGTGTCAGTGGATTAAAGATGGTGATTGATGCTCTCATTAGTCTGCTCTAATAAAATTAGAATGCAGTTGGTACTACTGTACATGTACTTAACAACCGGGTTACACTCTCTCGAATGTGGTTTCACATTGTCCTTAAGAACTATTATTTTTTTATTAAATCCAACAAAGACCTGACGCAGGACCTGAGAGACGCACCTGAAGGTTCAGTTGATGGGTGGCTGTCAAGAAGCCAAGTAAAGGAAATGAGGAGAAAAGTTCGAGATATGCCAAATTACAGAAGAACGGGACTAAAAATGAGTGGCCACGGGTCTCGTGGAGTGATGTGGTCACAGCTGATTGAATTATGAATGGAGAGAAGGACCGTCAGAATTGGCTTCACCATGCAATACAATAAAACTGCGTTTATAATGATTCCACTAGAAATGCAGTAAAAGTATACCTGGATAGAAAAACACACTCTCTGTCTCAGTCCATCACGTTCTGATAAATTGCTGCACCTATTTCCTATTTTTCCCAGCAAAATCTAAAGAAATGAGTTTGGCTCAAGGCTTTTGCACAGTGCTGTACTTGCATAAACCTTTCTGGAGTATTTAGTTTAATGGCTGTAATGTTGGCATTACAGGCTGCCAGATATTTTTTGGTGAAAAGAAACCGACTGAATGTGAACTCAGAGTTGGCTTAGTGGAAGTGGCTGCACCTGGGGAGTCACAGCAACAGAGAGATTGACTTGCTCTCGTTGCTGCTAAGGGGAGACTGTACCCTGGCTACTGCTAAAGTAAAGATGAATGCAGCGGATGAAAGCGGAGCAGCATGCAGCCGCTTTGTATGCCCACATCAATGCGTGCATGTGTGTGTGGGCAACCCTTCCTACTGGGCTAATTAGTGGAGGTAATTTAACAAAACCTTTTGCCGCTCTGCCTGGCCACTCTAGATAACTCTCCAGAGTGGTGGCTGGTGAGGGAAGTTGGACAGGGGGGAGCTGGGGGGGAAAAAAGCTTCAACACTATATAACAAAGGGATCTGCTGGGGAATGTTATTAACATGCAGCTTCTGAAGAAGACCACAGAAAGAGACACCTCCTTTGGGGAACATCTTAGGCAAAGACAAAGCACGCTCAAAGAGTTTAAAAGGATGGATAATTGAATTTTTCAAGGTGTTGTGTTTTGATTCCCCCCCCCCCCCCTCCTTTAATGTCTGCACAGGACAAAATAAAGTGTATGTTGTGGGAGATAAATTGGGTGTGTTTTTTTCCCCCTGTTTTGTTTTTGTCAAAAATAGAAAGTGAAGCACCCGCCTCGTAGCCTCAAGTTGAAATTGAGGTTGTACATCGGACGCAGTCCTGATGAACACTGTAATTGACAGTGAAACGAGGCCTTTTGAAATCAAAATGATCCCATTGTCACATCTCACATCAGTCTGATGGCAAGTCTCCTCCAATACCATGCTTATTTGCAATACCTACTCCCTCTTCAGTCTCAATACGGGACGCCGGTGTTCCAAAATGAGAAGCGACACGAAAACAAGTCAGAAGCTAAGAGCAGCTCGCAGCTGCTGCAGTGGAAATTGGACGTGGCAGACGAGTCTTATGACAGCTCTAAGCTGTGAAATTAAAAGCTGCTAGTCTTTTTCTTCTTTTGTTTATTTTTTACACAGAATACAGATGTGTTCAAGCCATCACGGCACCACTTATTTATCTATTTATTTTTCTTTTCGATTGTAAACACACTGGATGAGAAATACATTTTGCCCGAGGCAAAAACAGACCTGTGGACTGGAGCAAACCCAGCCTGGTTGAAGGGCTTCTGGCAAGGCCAAAATAATTGTTTCATCTTTTCTTGCGCCGAGGGATCGAGGAGCAAAATTAGCCAAGTGTGATATTGCGCTACCTTATGTTGTATCGGTTGTCAGTTGTCAGTATTTTTGTTCCCGTTTCTTTCAGCAACCCATGTCAGCTGAATATAATGATGTTCTGGCACCGTGATTTTGAAAATGGGAAGAAATGATCCTTATAGTGAGTGCTTTGTTGTCTTATCTTGTTATTGAGTCATCACTCATTTATCACACGAAGCTGTAAAGGATATTAAGGGTTTTTTTCTGCCTTGAGGGAAAATATTGGCTTTTACTTTAATCAAATGAAAAATAGGATGCTTTTATCTGCTTCTCTCCCACCTCTCTTGTGACTCTTTAAATTTGCTTTTCTAAAGTGCCTTTGCAGCGATTATGGAAACCTTTCTGACTACGTCCCACTGTACCCTTAACACAAATTAAATTAATATTTACTTCAAGTTAAATCTTATTTTTCCATTCTCTATAAAAACATACATCGGATCTCATCCTTTATTTATATATTTAATTTTTTTAATTGGCTGCGCTGTTAAAAGTTGCTGCGGTTTTTTTTCGGGCCTCGGAGAATTTGTCGTAACCCAAATCAAAGAGGTGATTTTTTTTAATCGCAACAGTGACAAGCTCACCACACACATGCGTTAAAGATGATGCATGTGCTGAGAGTTTGACTGTATTTGCCATCGAAGTGATCACTCGGAGAGAATGACTCTTGCTTTTTTCTCTGAGCGCTCAGCCTCTGTCTGCATGCTCACAGGTACTCAGAGAGAGAGGTGTGCCTGTAAATAGTATAATATACCCTTACTGCCCGAGCTGATCATCAGCTGAATTCCTGATTGGTTAATACCTGCCATTTCAGACAGAACTGCCAGAAATTTGAGTAGAACACGTGCAGTTTGCGGCCACATGTCTCGCACGGGATGAAGAGGATTAGCAGTAGTAGCAAGCTTACAGTTCCCCCAATAACCGCAGGTGCTGGGAGGTGTTTGTCACAACATGTAACAGCTTTAAATACACTATGTTGCCAAAAGTATTCACATGCTGTACCCATCCAAAGCATTGAATTCAGGTGTTGTTTCAATCACTTCCTTAGACATTTTGGATAATTTCATGCTCCCAACATGACTGCACACCAGTGCACAAAGCAGCTCCATAAAGACATGGATGTGTGAGTTTGGTGTGGAAGAACTTGAGTTCTGACCTCAACCCGATAGAACACCTTTGGGATGAATTAGAGCGGAGACTGTGAGCCAGGCCTTCTCATCCAACATCA
>JAVDPK010000881.1:918974-932854 GCA_034780415.1 Cichlasoma orientale | reverse complement strand
ATCGATGCCTTGTCTGTTCGGTGAGGGGTCCTCCTGTGGCGCCCCCCCCCCCCCCCGCCTTTTGGCCATCCAAATGGAAAGGCAGGGATGTGTGCTCTCCCTGCTTTAAGACTTCCACGGAAGCACTTGTAAATGGCTGCAGATGGAATAAAAATCCAGTTTTCTGGTTTTCTATATATCTACATGATTTGGTTAGTGAGAGAATATTTGTGATTTGAGTGAACTGGTTCTTTAAGGTAGTTGAATTATTTCCTGTTAAAACACTGAAATGACACGAGTATCACTGAGGGAAGTATAAACGTTTTTTTTTCCCTTCTCGCAGGCAAAATGAACTCTTGTGCTGTTATGAATTTATCTGGAGTTTACAGTGTTCGCTTTTCTCAGGTCCATCTTGCACGTGCTCGTTTCTTCATGAAGCTTGCATCGCAGGCCAGCACATTCTCATTGTGCGAAAATCAGTACATGTGGTATCATTTGGAAGTGCAGTTGAATAAACTGAATTAAATGGCAGTACTGAAGGTTGCCCCACAATATATGTGTACTCTCGAGCGCCTTCCACAGACAGGTCCGTCTCACCACGCAGAGCTGTGCCTTTACTGTACATATTGTAAATTCTTCCCCGTCCCGCACTGAGCGTAGATTCCCTGCAGGTAGCAGGCAACACGGGTCACTGCTTCCATCTCACAAAGGCAGATGCATCCATTCATCCATTCAAATGTCCCACCAGTTCAGCCTTACCAGCAAAGCATGATTGGTCACAAACTTGTCAATAGATATGTTTTCTCTGCAACAAAGTCCACTTACTTTTAAAAAATATAAACTTGTCTCAACCTCTTTCCATTTTACATTGATTGTGTTTCTTTAAGTTCTAAAGAGGAACAGACCCAAGATACGTCGTAGGCCTTCACACTTAAAGCTTAATGAATGACTACATGAAGAGTCCCCTTCCAAAGTGAGGTATCCACCATTTGAAAAAGATGAGAGTACATTAAAGCAATTTAGGTCCTTGTGTGATGACATAATACACTTTTATCTTCTTTTAATGTTAAATTTCAACTTAAATTTCATATATATGATTATTTTTTCTGTTTTGGAAATGAACTCTTCATACTTGCAACATAGACACAACAATAATCAAATAATTTCACTGTGACTTGATTAGAACGTGTGCTTCCGTCTAACATTCTGGGTGACAAAATTTAAACTGTGCCTTCAAAATAAAAGAGCGAAGCTGAATGGGTGGAGTGCCGCGCACGCGCGCACCCTCCAGCTCAAATTTCGTGTAGCACGTCATCACAGTTCATCTGAGAGAAAAGTCTTAACATTTAATATTTTTCTTTTACATCGAGGAATGTTCAAGGACAAAAAAAAAAAAAAAAAATAAGAGTTGTGCTGTTTTATATGTATATATTTAATAGTTTTCCTGCACTGCGGCTTCAGTGTCTTTCGCTGTACACCTTCTGATCTCGCTGGCCATTTTCACCGTAGTTTGGATGTTATTCGATTAGTGAGGTCTGCGCGTGTGTGTGTGTGTGTGTGTGTTTGCGTGTGTGTGTGTTGTGGGGAAAAGTTTGTGTTTGGGCTGGCGTGAAGCAGGAAATGAGGTGTGTACTTCCTGTTTATCCCCCCCTATGGTGCCGTAGTGGCGCCCTCTCAGGTGGTCTTCGCAAAGGTGTGGGCTGCACAACACATCAGCTCTGAGTCATGATTCACAAATAGAAATTAAGTGTGATTTTTATGACAGAGAGGGAGAGGGGAGCAGGGTAGGACAAAGTTGACCCTTTCCCTCACCGTCACTTGACACATAGAAAATGGCTGTTTTTTCTCTTGCGCCCCGACCCTTCCCCCTTGGATCTTGACATTTGTCTTTGGAGGCCAGGTAACCGAGGCCTCTTATGGACTGGAGAGCGCCAGGAGCATCAAGCCCAGGCCCAGCAGCAGCAGCATGGAGAGGCGGATAGGCTCAGCTCCGTGGTCCAAAAGGCCCGGAGAGGGAAGAGTGGAGTCTCCCTCGACGCCCCACAATCTGTCATTCTCGTTTACCTGAAGGAAAACATACAAATCTGGGGATGAAACATCCATTTGTGTTTCACAGAAATACAAAACAATCTGTTACCTGCCGCCGGATTTAACACCAGGAAACACATTTTCAGCGCAGGCAGGAGGAAAAAAAAAAAGATCCGGGGTTTTATGAGCAACTATGTGGGTATAATGGCCAAATTTTCCACATCCACAGTTGAAAAATAAGATAAGCGATGCCAAGGACATAGCCACTTATCAACCTGATGCAATTTCACAGCGAGAGACGGCCTTTTTTTGGCTGCAGATGTGTTCAGAGTAACTCTTCAATCAGTTGAGCTCTTTTTTTTTTTTATGAACGTAACGATTTATCAGCCAAACATTGCTTCAGTAATAAGATGACCATCACTGGGTGCAGTGGCCTCGGTTTCTGTTGTGCGTAACTTCATGTTTTTTTTAATAAAAAGATTTGAATGTTTACACTATAAATGAATCCCCTCTCTGTGGGGGGTTTGCACGTTCTCCTTGTGACTGCGCGGGTTCCCTCTGGGTACTCTGGCTTCCTCACACATGCGTGTTTGGCTGATTGGTGATTAACTTTTAGCATCCGTCAGGCCAACGCCGACCCCTTTTTACCCGTCTGGACACCCAAGTGGAAAAGCTGCAGAGAAACTGCATTGCCTGTACTGTATGTATGAGACTTCATTTGAAATTAAATATCCTTGATACCTTCAGGGAAACTGGATAATGAAATCACAACTTCATACCTGAAAATGAGCATTTCAAATAAAAACAAACATAAGGATGTGTTAATTAAAAATATTTAATCATGAATGGGATTTTTTTCCCTCCGCTCTCCTCATTTGTAAAGTAGTGAAGACCGAAGCTGTGCTGCAGGACAGTTTGGAGATAATGTGACAGGATATTGGTCATATCTGCTGCCCACAGTTAATTTACCGACTCAATTAACTTTGATTGGTGTCAACTCAGCGACGTGTCATTCAAGCCTCGTTTGATGCTCGACCGTTGGGTGACAGAATGTCCGCGTTCTAGAAAGTGTCCTTTTCCTGCTTGCGTTATCTCTGTGCCACAGTGTCAGCTCCACTGCAGTGAAAGGATGACACGGGCTGTTGAAACAATTGCGTGTGAGACACACCGTTCAGAGGGCTCGGGGCAAAAGGATGTAATTTGGGCTTCGGCCATTTTTCTGCAGCTTTCCCCCTGGAACCAAGTAAGTGGCCTACTTATAAATTTAGCTTGTGAAGTTTATTTATATCTGCTGCCAGACTGTCAATTATGTTATCTACAGCATTTTTTTTTGGTTCCCATTTGGAGCATAATGCATGGAACAAATTTCTTTTCCCTGATGTAAATTACATAATTTAGAAATTTCTCCTCATTATTAAAATCTGCAATACTGTGTGCATGTTTAATGCAAAACAGGCTGTTGACATTAAAATTTATGTCCAACAGAATTCAGCAGTTGTTTACTTTCCTCCTGCATGGTATGGGCTTTGTTAATGGAGTTTACAGAACCTGTTAACAGTGTTGGTAAAGTAGCAGTTTAAGTTATGTGTGTTCAAACTGATGGTGTGCGCACAAGGCGATAACACACCCATCCTGTACACCCCGAAGACCAAAGACGACTCAAACCCTGCGTCCGCGTGCTCCTCAGAACTCCTTGGAGTTGGATTTCTAGAGTCGGAAAGTCACTGTGCTGGTTTTGTTGTGTTCGTGTGCTTTACAGCTGGAATGTGAAAACAACACTGGGATTTACAGAGGCTTTTTTTTTAAAGTGTTTAAATAATATGCTGAAAGCTGCTTCCAGCTCTGAGTACAAGCTCCGATGAAAACCAGCACCTGTTACACTGTGTCGCTATTTATTTAACACAAACGAAGCCAAAACATTCCGTTCAACTTTGACGGTCAAGTAACTTTTCTACTGGACCTTTCCAGTCTCTCGCATTGTTGTGGAGGAATTTTGGCCCGCTCTTCTTTATCAAACAAGGTGAACTCTGGGCTTTGACCGGGCCGCGGCTACAACGCTTCCTTTTCGGGCATTCCGTTTTAGATTTGCTGTGCTTGGGATCATTTTTCTGTTGCATGACCGAATTTCTGCTGAGCTTCAGCTGTCAGAGAGACGGGCTCGCATTTGACTCCAGAACACTTTGATGTTCAAAGGAGTCACCCAGGAAGTGTCCCGGTTCTGTGGCAGCAAAACAACAAACAGGGACGGCACAGCACACAGACTAAAGGAGAGAGAAGACAAAAATTCAGTGACAGGCTGCAGTCGTATGTAAACATGTGGGGAGCGGAATTAATCAAGTGGATTTTATTAGCACCACTAGCTGCTACTTACCCTCTTTATTCCTATGGAAACAGTAAGGTGGTGCTTAGTTTTTTACACACTTAGTTGTTTTTGTTAAATAAATAATGACACAGTGTAATATTTAACATGTTTTTTTAACTGTCTTCACAGGTAAAACCTTAGATGAAAGATGGAGTACGTGCTTTTTACCACGACGCTTTAATTACTTTGCTGACCTGTCTGTCTGGATTGATGCTAATAAATACTTTTCTATGTACCTGAGGTCACTTTATGTGGAAATGAATCCATCCATCCATCCATCCATCCATCCTCCCTCTTCTGTTTTAAGCTCGGCTTTGTGCGCTGAATCATTTTATTTTTTTGCAGAGATCTAATGACAACACTGCAATCAGTAAAGTTAAATTGCACCTTAAAGATGCCCTGATTGACTCATACTCCATAGGTTAGTCTTCACTGAGCTGAGTATTAATCAAAGTATGAGCATGAGCATGTTTTATGTTTTCTTAGGCGCTTATTTCTTGCACAACTTTATATTAAAAAAAATGAACCTAAAAAGCTTTCAGCAGCTTTTCCCACTATTTGAGGCATAGTGGGGAAAACTGCTGCTTTTCCAGCATTTCTTTGGAATTTACAAGTAAAAACACAAATGATTTTAAAAGGCAAAAAAAAAAAAAAAAAAAAATCATGTTTTTCTTTTCTCGATGCTTCTTGACTCACTGAGGATACCTTGAATTTGGATGCTCAAGTAAAGAAGTGAATTTTCTGCACAAGCTGCCAAATAAAGAGCGAGCCAACTCTCTTCATCTCAACTTCTCTGTGACCCGGCGCTGTGTGAATTATCCAGGCTGTGTAAATCCCATCCATCTGCTGCTCCCGCTAAGTTAAAACAAACACTTTAAGATATCTGCGGCTTTATGACCCGGCTCTGAGTGAGGCCGTCTCCATTAGTGCCTCTGTGTTTGGGGAAGGCTGTACATCATATTTTCGGTCTTCCAATCTCGTCTCACCTGAGTAGGTATCTGTGCTCGCAGGATGTTCTGCTCTGTTTCCATAGAGATGCCTGGGGCAGTGGTTGCCAAGTGTGGGCTATGGTTGTCCGTTGCTGGACTGGGCACCCCGGGCTGGCTGGCACCTGTTTTCACATCCGATCCATTTCCAAAGGCCTGAATCGCATTTTCTGGAACAGAAGAGCAGCCGCAGAGACACTGACATGACATCCATGCTGAAAAACATTTGATCATTTTTACATGAGTCATCACCTCGAGTGTTCTTCTGCTTTTTCTCCCGTGTGACTCTTTTGATTGTGATTGGCCACTTTAGAACTACATACAAGAGAACTGAAATTGGAAGGTGGTCAACTTTGCTTTGTGACTCATCAGGCTGCTTGATCTGAAGCATTAGTTTCACCCCGGATTTGGCAGCATTTTTCAAATATAATAGTTGCCTAAACCTAAAACAGTGTGTGGCAGCGATAAAGAAAAAAAAAAAAGAAGAAGAGGCTTTTTAAACCGTACAATTATTTCCACTCGCAGGAAGAAAAACCTCGGTAGTTAAGAAAAATACAAACAGTCCCTGAAAGAGCAGCGAATGCCCCACAGTTCAGAGTTTTCAGATTTACACATCTTGCTGCCCTGCTGGGCCACCGGTGTAAGGAGCTGCCTGTGTTATTCATACCTGGGGAATCAGTTTAAATATGTTATTCTTCAGGCGATAAAAAAGCTGTCTGCCGCTAAACAGGACAGAAAGAAGCGTGAGCCAAAAACTCACTTTTTTTTTTAAATGTAAGAAATGTAAACACATTATGGAAAAACGCCTGAGCAACAGATGGATGCTTTGGTTTTAATTGCATGCGTCTCTGAGGCGAGGGCTCCAGCAAGTCAGATGTAATGCGGGCCCATGCAATGGCAAATCTGAATAGCAAAATGAGAGCTATGGTCATGATATAAAATAATTATTAATTCATTCCCTGTGAGCATGCCTGGCAGCTAATTCACTTAGCTACCACTTAGCTATTCACTCAGCTCTAGTCAACTGGCCTGTTCTGGCCTTCCTGCTGGTTTTCAAAACTAAGGATGTGCCCATAATCAGCCTCAATATATATATTAAGGAAATAACTGGAAAAAATAATAGTGTGTTGTTTTTGGTTTCAAAAATGTGTTGCAGTGCAGGTTTGTATGGGCATAAAGTACCCCCCCCCACACACACACACACACACCATTATCACCTTGGTAAAGTTGTTCATGAGAGACAGATGACTAATGTGAATGAAAAAGAAGGGACTGGTAGTTAGGAAGTTATGGTGCATGTAAGCGAAACTGACAGTTGGGAACAAATTATGGTGCGTGTGGAGAGAACGGTGGTTAACGATGAGGGGAAAACAGTGTCTGGGAGAAAGAGTAGTTTTATATAAAAATAGTATGAGAAGCAGAATGATGTGTAAGGCAGACCTTAAGTAGCAGTGCTTAAGTTGTGCATGTGTCTTCTAATAAGTATAATTATCACCTTTGTTGTTCTGGGACTGGATGTATAAATGATGTAAGTGCACAAAAACCATGTGCATGTTCTTCCTCCACACACACACACACAAAGTATTTATAGCGGGAAGAATGTGCAGTCACAAGTGAGTCCACGCATGCACACTTTTTGGAGCGAGTCAGGCCTGAAAAGCTGCAGCGGAGCCAGAAATGATGGCGAGACAGAATTTTACATTAAATAAAACAAACAAGTATGCACGGCTTGAATTTCTTATTAGAATTATTTTTCTGGTTACAAACACACTTACCTATATTAATGTGCACAATTTATCTACAAAAACTTCAATGCAAAGAATTCAGTGTGTACTAAACTGCACAAGGCCACTTATTATCATTATTACCGGTAACTGCGACACTATAAATAGCTGAAGCCATGCTTAATGTTTCCCTTACATGAACTGATGCACTTTTTTTGCCTCTTCGTTTATTTCCTCTGAATTTACATAGTCACATCTTCTTTCTTGTTTTCATTGCTGTGTTTCATAACTGGCGGCACAAAAAAATCCAAATAATGGACCGACGGAGTCTCTGCATCCATTTAAGGCCAAAGATGAGAGTGGAAACCAGGCTTCTGCACAGATCTGACAACAAGAATGTTCATGCACAGGAGGACTGAAAACACCTGAGGCTGCAATGGTGGGAATGAGCTAGGAGTTATCTTAATTTGATTGATTGTGTGTGTGTGTGTGTGTGTGTGTGTGTGTGTGTGTGTGTGAGAGAGAGAGAAAGAGAGAGTTGAATTTATTAAGAGAAAACTGAGAAAAGTGTGATTTACAGCATTTTTCTTTGTTGTTTCTGCTCCATATCAATTTTTTTTCTTCCATTCTCGTTGCAATCACATGCCAGCTCCAACTTTTTGGTCTCACTCAATCAGGCATCCCATAATAACAACCCACAGTAGTGAATCCTTCTGCGGTGAACTTGTCCAAAGCATCTGTGCCTACCAACAGATCTGATCCTGGAACTGAAGGTCTTTTATACTTTAAATTTATGCCGTCTGCAGCGTATAATCAATATGAACGTTATACGTGCGATGTTTGATTTTATGCATAATGGTGATTTTAAAGTAAGGTCAAAATTATACAAATTATGCTGCGGGATTTTCATATTTTCCAGTGCTTTCGTTCACTCAGTGAAAACCAAGGACATACACTCTCAGACCCTCTCAACCTGTCAGGATTCTCTCTTTAGCAAAAATATGAGCACCACACGGGGTCACGGGCAGTGGAGTGCCAGCGCATACAAACCATCACAATATCTGCTGAAAGTCCTCTACTGCAGCAATACAAGTGAAAAGTGGAAATTAATATAATTGTGGAATTTAATAATACATTGAAATACAGGTTACAAATGGATGAGAGTGCTAGATAGCAGGGTCCTAAAGAACAACTGATTCCACAACATTTTTTTTAATAAAGGACACACGTATTGTGATAAAATAGCAGAAAGGTAGTTGCTGATTGGCTGTGGCTGGTTGCTGCTACTGTCCTAAACACCACAGAAGAAAACAAAGGGCCGACACTGTGCACGCTTTCCCTGTACAGCATATCCAAACATCCCTCAGTCCAACTTAAGAATACAGTGAAGTAGAGTGTCCTCTGCATATGGGATTGCAGGTTGGAAATGTGAAGCATTGACTAAAGACATACTGTTTTCCACCTACAGTCGAATAACAGCCGAGTCACAACAGCCAATCACCAGACAGCGGTGAGCTTAAATAGGTTTTGATTCGCTGGCCAGCAGCAACAGTGAGCAGTTATGTTCAACAAAAGCACAAAAAGTAAAGCAAAAATGTATTTGATCATTTTCTTGTCTTATCAACCACCAAAAGGACTTTACATTTCAGAGCCCTTTCACCGCCAAACTTTTGATTTTATACTACCTGTATCAGTTTGGGGCTTCATTATCTTGCCCAAGGACTTCCGATCAGAGGATGACTAATCACCAAAGGCTCCATCATCCACTGCCGCTACCTGCCACTGCTCATTTGTAAATCCGGATGTAGCTTTCTGTCGTCACTTCAAAACACAGATCTAATCATAATTTTAACTGGACCATTTTGTTAGAGCTTAGAGAGTGTTTGATATTTTCTGCTCCTTTCTAAATGCCAAATGTCAAACATTATCAACTAAGTACTGGAACATTTAACACAACAAGAAGCAGATGCTGTATGTTAATGTTGTATCTACATATGGCTGACGTTATCAATCCAGCAAAGAAAAGATGCAGAAAATGATGAGTTAACCAGAAGCCTAAACAATTTTAATGTTGGTTAAAAAGTGAAATGTGATTTTTGAAATGAAATGTTTTTTTTCCCAGGTCATTAAACATGTCAGGTCTTAAAAAACGATGTTCCTTTATGTAGAAGTTCAGTTCTTAGTATTTGAACCCTGTCTCTCTTTACCATGAGAGGCAGCGCAACACCACCATACTGTAGCATGTAAGAGGTTCTGATTGTCCAAAGTCTAAATCAGCTTCCCACACGGCACACAATGAGACATCTAGATTTACATGTAGATTTATATTAATGGCATAAATATGTTTTTTTTTTCATTTATTTAAAGTTGTGTGGCTCTCTGCCCATAACATTTTACAAGCAATAAAATGTCTTACTAAGAAAACAAACACACACACACACACACACACACACACACTGAAACAACAGCGATCTAAACGATGACTCAACTTTGACTTTTGAGACAAATCTAACTTGCTTTTAGTGAGTGTTGTACACCAAACATAGCAGTCAACACTAATGTGTGTGCATGTCGGGTGCGCTGCTTAAATTGTGCCATTCTGCTGCAAATTAAAAAAGAACTCGATTGATTGGTCATCAGCAAGTGTGACCACCTCTATGAAAGCCGAAGCTCGGCCAGTTTGCTGGTCTGTAGCCTTCAGCTGTGTGTTAACAGAATGCCACCCTGGCTCGGCTAGCATCTCCACAGCATCCCCTGGAACTCCACCTTGGAACCTTAACCTCCAGGAGGTCCTGGGAACCCACACTTAAGTTCTCCCACCACTGACTTAGCAAATCCACAGCAAAACAAACTTCGTGCCCCTGGTACACTAACCGAGCTTCGTGCCCCTGGTATCCCAGGCTGCCTTCGTGCCCCTGGTATGCTAACCGAGCTTCCCAGGAGTGGACGTATTTTGCTTCCAAGCAGCCAGACTCGAGTTGCCTTGATCAACAGTGCTCCAGGTTTTTTTTGGACATTGGCTGCTTTTTTTACTCGTTTTCAGTCCATTCTTTGTACCTGACCATTTTCAGAGGAATCTTATTTTTTTCTTTTGTTAAGCTACTTAACACTGACTTATGAATCAGTGTTGCGTCTACACACAGCAGACAGCACAGGACCAATTTTAAATTGTATCTTTAGGCACTTTGTTACTAGCAGCCTGTTGCAAAAACACATCATTTGTTCCCATTTCATCCGCTGAATCTATCAAGCAATGCCAAAGATAACACAGTTTGACAAACATAAAATTGTACTTTTGCACCAACAAGGTGTCCTTAAAAACTGAGCACGTCCTCCTCATAGCTCGTTAATGCAGGCACGTTTTACAACCAATACCTACGTTTTAAAATAAAATTAAGTGACCTCTAGTGGTCCTACTTGAAGGGGCGAGAGAATAACGCGTGTTCTCTGAAGAAATACATAAATATGGATTTTCTTGGATTTCTGAAAAGTCTATGAGGACTAAATGGCATTAGATGCAAAAGTTAAATAATAAATAAATAGACTGGTTCTTATGTAGCACTTTTCTACTATAATTGAGCTTTAAACAATGTTCCTCATTCACACCCATTCATAGAAGCACTTTGCATTCCAGATTCTAGAAGCCTCTCAGCACATTAAATGTTCAAGTTCACGACAGTATAATGAGAAAAAGACGGAACAATGGCTTGTTTGGAAGGGCTGCCAGGAGAAAGCCTCTCCTCTCCGAAAATAACATGGCAACACAACTTATGTTTGCAAAGCTGTAGCTGAACAAACCACAAAACATGTGGAACAAAGTCCTTTGGACAGATGAGACCACAGTGGAGATGTCTGGCTATAGTGCACAGTGCCACATTTGGAGAAAAACAAACACATCACATCAACACAAACACCTCATAGCGCCTGTTAAGCACAGTGGTGGAGGGGTGATGATTGGAGGTTGTTTTGCAGCCACAGGATCTGGGCACTTTGCAGTTAATGAACTCTTGTGTATCCCAAAGTATTCAAAGATCAAACGTGAGGCCATCTCTCTGAAAGCTACAACGTGGTTGCAGCAGGACAGCGATCCCAAGAACATCAGCAGCTCTAAAACAGAACGACTGAAAAAGAATGAGGCGCTGCAGTGGCCCAAAGTCCAGACCTCATTGAAATGCTGTGGTGGGACCTTCAGAGAGCTGTGCATAAATTGATATCTGCAAACGTCAGTGAACTGAAGCAATGTTGTACAGAAGAGCGGGCCAAAAAGATAGTCATACAGAAAACAGTTACTTCAAGTTATTACTGCCAAAGGTGGTTCTACAACAACTGAATCATGAGATGTACTTAGCTTTTTAACAGGACTGCATAATCCTGTGAAAACATTCTTTTCACATGTACAGTGTGCACATGAAGGATCAGGCTTATAGCACGTGTACTTCCACAGACCACCGGCTGCCATTCATCGCTGTTAATTTGTTGAAGCATCGGCAAATTTATAATGACTAGAAAACTTCATCTTCCTCTCCTTTCACAGGAGTATAGGAAACAGATGTTCAAATTTGGATGTAATTCAATTAAACAAATGCTGCCGATGCTTCAGGTTTGAATCCTCGTGATGGGAGCGGATAACGCTTCGTGCCTTCACTCTCTGCACTGCCAGAAGTAGGCAGTAAAACTGCAGGAGCGTGAAATACGGGCAGAAAAGTCTGATTGTTGATACTTTGTAGAGCGCTGACACAGTAGGACGGTAGAGGAGGTCAGTGAAGTCAGAAATGAACACTGGACTTTGAATTGGTTCCTTTAAAATGTATTTAAAACCTTCAGAAGCCCTTTATTTTTTTTATCTGTCAGCTTTCTGTAAAAGTTTATTATAATGATCACTGATTATTTAAATGGCCCGTTTACAGTAAGAAGCCTGTGACTGTCAGGAATATTGCATTATGTGCGTTGTGTATAATGTAATGTACAATTTACTGTCTGCTGGATTTATAAGGAAACTCATTACATCCGGTTCTCGGATTTACTGCAACCAGAATGAATTATGATCATATGATGAATTAATATTCTATAGGCATTCATTTTCATTTGGCTAATGGGTTACTCAGCAGCAATTATGTGTTCATGAAAGTCACTTCAATTAAAATATGCTCGAAATGAAGACATGAATGAGAGCACCATCTATTAATATCCATATCTTATACTATAAGATGAATGCGAGTGCTTAGACATGAAAATCCCGCATTTTCCAACTGTTCCTGAGGGGAACAGTTGGAAAACTGTTCCCCTCAGGAACAGGATGGGGGGGGGGGGGCCTGAAGCCCCGCGAATTTAGTGACGCGTCTTCAGTGGACTATCAGCGTGTGACGCACAGACCCTGATTTCCACCAGGATCATAACCAAATTGATAATTTCTCCTGAGGTAGTTTCCTTTTGCAAACTAGATTCTGCAGCAGTCAGTGCAGAGCATCAACACTGAGCATCAGAGCCGGTGGATGGGTGACCTGCCTGTTCACTTTGCCCCGCAGCTAAGTAGGAAATGCATGTTGCAACAAAACCTCAAAGAGTCAACAGCGAGGAAAGCAAAAAAAACCCCCAAAAAAACATTGATCCCAACTGAGGCTATGTGTATTTATATCCATATCTTGCAGAAAAGGCTGTGGACTAGCGTGCTAATGGTGCTGTGGGTCATTAGCATTGGTAGGACAGGTGGGAAAGTATTCCAGTGCGCTCGAAGCGTGCAGTTAGGGTTCGGCAGCGCACAGCAATTCCCTGGCAGGGTGACGGATGAGAGGAGCGAGGGATGCAACTCCAGCTGCTCGCCACCATGCCTCACCACCCGCCATGACGCAGAGATGAAGTGCCAATTGATATCTTTAGTGGTAAGCTGTTGCGACAGTTTCTTTGTAAATGTTTGGACACGGCTGTTTAAGCACAGCCATCTCTTTGACTTTTAAGTTTCCTCCTGAGAGCTTTTTTTTTTTTTTTTACATTTTCTACCCACCTCACAGGTTCCTGGGGCAATAAGGCAGAGCACATCCTATGCATGCCCCCATCCTGCCCCCAGCCTCCTCAGTGTATTGTTGGTTACCCTCACTGTCCCCTCTTACACCACCAATTTAACTTCCAGAAAAGATTTTACATAATTGCAGAAATAAAATTAGCTTCACCTCCATCTGTCCTCATTTTTTTTTTTTTTCCTGACACGCACAGCTTTCAGAAAACGAAGAGGTCCAGAGCTGCTGTTCTGCATAGTGATGCGACTATTACCGCCGTGATGAGGAGGTAAGGTGGGGTGACAGCTGTTTTTAAAACCTGACTGAGCTCACTCCATTCAGGGAAGTTTTCCTCAGCAGCCCCCCCTCCCCTGTCTGCAAGCAACTGTATTCTTCCCTGCCACTATTCTCTCTGTCCGCCTCATTAGTTCGAAGGCAGGAAACCAAATTACGCTCAATTACAAAGTCATCAAAGGCCATCTGAAGTCCTGTCTCAGCAAGCAAGCCCCAGCGCAAGGGTGGGGCTGTGTGCAAAAATAACACATTCAGTTGCGAGAAATTTAAACACCGAAAGAGACGAGGAGGATTTATTTAATTGATGATGAAGACGTCGCCGTGCATTTGTAGAACTGAATGATCACTAAAGACAGGAGAGCCTTGCTCTGTACTCCGAATGAATAACAATTCTTCATACACTGTGATTATACGAGAAACATGGGAGAAAGAAAACATTCAGGAACTCTCCCGGGGCACATTCATTTCCCCGCTTATTGGATCCAATCCAACCTCTCTTTGCCAATTGCTTTTG
>JAVDPK010000881.1:903890-918018 GCA_034780415.1 Cichlasoma orientale | reverse complement strand
CCTTACAATACAAAGCGCCTTGAGGCGACTGTTTGTTGTGAATTGGCGCTATACAAATAAAGTTGAATTGAATTAAAGCTCATTGCACATTTAGAAGGGCTACGTTTAACAGCTGCAGATATGATCTAGTTCTGGTTGTGGTTTAAAAAATTGTGACAGAAATGCTGGAAACATTATGTGATTTTGGCATCTAATATAACTATGAAAACTCATTTTAGATTATGACCTTGGGCAGTTTTTATATGATAAAAACGACGCTCTGCAGTGCACAGTGGTCGACACACCGTGGCTGATCACTTGTGATGGAGCTGATGCTGCTGCAGTGTCTGGTTAAATCAGTGGTAAGAGGCCGTTTGTCTGGCATCTGATGAGAATTTGGTACTCGTAGTTGAACATATGTATAAACTGACCTTGAATAGCAGCTGCAGTTTGCTTTGTACTGTCACTACAGTCAGACAGGCCTAACGTTTGGTGTCTGTGGTTTGTCACTGATGTTGTTATTCATGCTGACAGCTTTGTAAGAACATGTCTGCTTTTGTTGTTAGAAAAAAATATAATAACCCCAAATAAATTCCAGTGTGTGTGTGCGTGCGTGAGTGTGTGTGTGTGTGTGTGTGTGTGTGAGACACCAGCAGCTACAGTTTTTATTACTTTGTCACTAGTGTCATTCTTCTGTCACTGGTGCTATCATTCATTCGGAGGGATGATCCCGTATCATCGTAGCTGTTTTGTTGTTGTTGCTGGATGAATAAAAGATTACACCGGATCGGCGGATAATTCTAATGCAACACCAGCTGCAGTTTATCACCACAATGTACTGCAACTAAGAAAACATGCTATTATTATTATTTTTTTTCCAGGCGTGATAAAAGTCCCTGTGAATCATATAAATATATGATATTTGTGTTAACCCACTACTTTGTGCCACCATCTGTGGTGCTTCATTAGTGCCACTGGTCTCCCTCTGCCATAATTCACGGAGCTGCTTATCTGACACTTTTAATTGTGCAAATAAATAAATGAATGCTGACTGAAGCAATAACAATGGCGAACGAGCGACGCTGTTGTCTTTCCCGTGTCACTGATGTGCCACGACCTCTCCCAACAATGCCTTTCAGACACGATAAAAACAAAGCGGTGGTCTACACATCGCTACTCAGAAAGAATAGCTGAGACTTTGTTGTCTTTCTTCATTCCTTTCTTACTGATTAACAGCGCAGTGAGTATTAGTCATACAAAAACTTTCAAGATTAAAGACGGGATGTTTTCTGATTGTACGTTGTGAAAATGACGAGGAACGAGTCACAAGTTTAAGAGGATTTTAGAAAAGCTCTGTTATTCTTTGAGATAATAAAGTCAGAAATTTGCAATTTTAAACTTCTCTGAGATTAAAGTCACAAACAGGTGAGAAAAATTGTGAAGTTTTTCCTGTCAGTGAAGTGAATGTAATCCAGTTCCTGAATGATAAAAACCATTTGGTCACAAATCACTTTATAATCTCAAAGTACATTTTTAAACTTTGAATTGCAAGCTGCCCCTTAAAAGCAGCTCTGGCGGTCTCCCTGTTAGCTGCAGTTTGAAAGGTCCATTTGTTTTAAGTCCCAAAGACCAAAGAAGGAGTGGGCAGTGGATATTACCCAGCAGTGTGTTCCCATGGCACAGCGGTGAATTGTAAATGGACCATCCGACAGAAAAGTAAATGCATTATCAGAGCTGCCTTAATTCTTCATGGCACAGATTCAACAAGGTGCTGGAAACGCTCCTCAGAGATTTTGGTCCATGTTGACATGACATCATCACACAGTTGCAGTTGTTTTTCCACCAGAAGTTGCTCTATTGGACTGAGATCTGGTGATCTGCTCATCCCACTGGAAGTAGCCATCATCGGATGGGTGCATTGTGTTCACAAAGGGATTGACACAGTCCGCAGCAATACTCGGGCAGACTGTGGGATTTAAATGATAAATGCTAAAGGGCCCCGACACCACCACCATCCTGAATCACTGATACAATGCAGGATGGACCCACGCTTTCCTGTTGTTCACACCAAATTCTGACCCTACCATCCGAATGCCGCAGCACAAATCAAGACTCATCAGACCAGCCAACGTTTTTCCAGTCTTCTCTTGTTCAGTTCTGAGAGGCAAATCGTAGCCTCGGTTTCCTGTCCTTAGCTGTGAGGAGTGGCACCCTGTGTGGTCTTCTGCTGCTGAGCCCATCTGCTTCAAGGTTTGACATGTTGTGGTTTAAGAGATGCTCTTCTACACGTAGCACCTTGATGGTAACGACTGGTTATTGGAGTTACTGTTGCCTTCCTATCAGCGCAAAACAGTCTGGCTACTCTCCTCTGACCTCCAGCATCAACAAGGCAATTTCACCCAGAGAACTGCTGCTCGCTGGATACTTTCTCTTTCTCAGATCATTCTCTGTAAACCCAGGAGATGGTTGGGGGGGAAATCCCACCAGATCAGCAGTTTTTGAAATACTCAGACCAGCCCATCAGGCATCAACAACCACGCCACTTAAATCACCTCCCATCTTCATTCTGTGGCTCGGTGTGAACTTCAGCAGCGTGTCTTGACCATGTTTATATGCCTAAAAGCACTGAGCTGCTGCCACGTGATTGGCTGATTAGATATTAGTGTTAACGAGCAGTTGAACAGGTGTACCCATTGAAATGGCTGGTCAGTGCATATGCATATATATATGTATGTATATATAAATCAGTGAAAAAACAAGAAAGTAAATGAATGAATACCTCTCTGTTATATTTTCTCTGTCTGTTCTGTTTTTCGTGTGTGCACAAAATAGCCCGACTCCCATGTTGCAGTACATCAAAGGATTTTGCACTACTACAAAAGTGTCACAGATTATTTTGTTCACGACTAGACTTTCTTAATTCACACGCTTGTTCTGGTTCTGTGCCTGGGTTGTTATTGCTTCCCTGTTGCCAGAGTTCTCACCCTGCAGTTGTTACTTACTCAGGCAGATGTTGTCATGGAAAAAAGTCAGGAAGTCGTTGCATTGTTCCCTGTGGTTGCCGCTTGCTGCGCAGGAGCACCAGGGTCCCACATTGGATGTGGAGTTGTCAAGGTAGTTGGGAGTTATTGTGCTTCCTGTCGAGGAGAGGAGAGGTGGAAAACAACACGCTTCTGTATGTTTACGGGCATACTGAGCTAACGCATCGTCTCACATTACTTTCTTTACAACACAGTGATTGAATCTGACCCTAAGCAAGCTTGCATAAAAAGGAAGCAATCTCTTTGATTTAGCTGAATTGAGCTGAATATTTAACATCTTCTGCTGTCTTTTTGTTATTCAAGCTATTCCGCCCGTCGCCCTGTGCTACGCTCCTCTCTCGTAAGTACCTCATAAATGTGCAGTTTCCAAAGAAAACTCAAAAACTGTCTGACTGAGAAGTTTGATGTCATTTGAGCAGAATTCTGGCTGATTTAATCTTGTTATGCTTAGCCTGATTATGACCTTACTCTGATTACGATAATCAAATAAAGGCATTTACATGGCAATTTCTATCATCCCAGCATTGCCCTAATCATGTTAAGACTGAGTTATTAGTGTGCATGTAAATGTGTTCGTTGAGAGGGAAAGTGAGAGGAATTTAAAAGGAGGAACGGATGAAAACAGAGTGAATGCACACAGGGACGCAGACTGGCAGGTTAGTTAGTGCCGCTGCGTGACACCAGCTGGGACTGCATCAGTCAAGGAAATCTTACTGTATTATATCTGCATTTGAAAACAGCAAATTTGTGGTTAAAAACACTCTGTTTGTGTAAGTGGTGATTATTCAAAATTAGATTTTTTATTGTGGGTGAATTTATCACACACACAATATGCATATTGTGCAGAACTGGTGGCTTAAACTCTCCATCTCTGGCAAGTCTTACTTTGTTACAACAGATCCAAGCAACAAGTAGCAGAGCAGTTGTTTAGATTTTCCAAACATGTGTACCCACCACTGTAGGCAGCCTGGCAAACTCTGATAAGAGCAGCGGCCTGAGACACAAAGTTCAGACACCGTCAGATTCTTTCTTTTCATTGTGAATCTTTTCAACCTTTGGAGCCTTTCAGCAGGAAATGATTGGGAAGTCATTCCCCAGGAAGCCTCCTAGCTTGTATTTTTAAAGAGGGTGAGAATAAAATTGCTGCACTTTGAGGCAAAAAAAAAAAAAAAAGTTCTGATTTACCTCTATTGATTTTTCTGGGACTTCCAAACAACAGCACCGCAGAGTTTCACTTTGTCTCGAGTTGTCTACAATGGCCAATCTGTGCCGCACAGCTTTCCGTCTCTGTCTCTCTTTATCTGTCTGCTTCAGGTTCAAACAAACCAAACAACCTTTTTTTCCTCTTTTTTTTTTTTTGCAGTACTTCACTTGTCCAATAATGACATGTTTGAACTGAGTGGTTTTTAACAACCTTTTGTGCATTATATGAGCTTTTGTTAAGTTTTCATCCAGAGCACAATGGGCCATGTTCTACGCCTCTACCCAGTCCCACTCGTTGTCACGTCAGGGATAATTCTCTCAAAACAGCGGTCAATAGTTGTAATTGCACTACTTATAATGCCAACGATTTGGCTGGGCACGCTGTAGCCACATTAATCAGCACTTCATCGATTGCTAAAGCGCGCTCCTCATCACATTCCTTGATTCATTTCTTTTGAGCCCTGTTCAATGCACTTGTCTGCTCTTGGCCTTCCTCCCTCTAAAACCTTTTTGTTCCCAATCTATCACCAGAGGTGGGCGAGCCGGAGCTGGCGCAGAAAGATTTAGTTCTTACCTATCAGGCCGGTGTATGCGAGTAGACATGCTCCGTAGTTCTCCTGCTTGCAGCCACTGGCGCTCTGCTCGGAGGGTTGGCAATCATACTGGAACTGTGCCCAGCGAGACCTGTGGGAGCAATAACACGCCATCCATCATTTACTTGCGCTTGGCTGCTGCACACATCATGTCAATGAGTGGTGGCCAGCATCGGCGCTTTCTCTCAGCAACAGAATGAGGATTTGAAAACTACAATGGTCATCTACCTGCTCGCACTCCCACAACAACTCCCTCTGCCCTTCAAGAACTCCCGCTCTGCTGCACTTCAACCCCGACTCCAGTCACCCATGGTGACATTCATCCCCCTTTATTCTTTCTTCCTTCTTTTTGCCCCCCCTGGCAGTCATCTTCTGGAAGACCGCCAGGCTATAAAGAGTCAATGAGGGGCAAAGATAGGCCTCAGCTCTGCTCTCTTAATACTGTGGGTGCTGTCTGGCAGTCCTGGCCACGAGGAGATTAGACAAATATGGATCTTTCATATAAATACTTCCTCCCACAGCCACTTTGCCTTCCCTCCTTACCTTTCCCGCCAGCCGCCCAGACATCTAACCTCATCACCATCATCATACGAGGCTATCGAGGCCATCATATTGCATCATTGGCCCCCGCCGATTGGCATTTGCAACGGGATCCCCTCAGGGCACCACAACTCTCTTCTTTGCCCTCATTTGTCATGTCATTGTAATGATGTGCGTAAAACTCATAGGCTGTGCACTAAGTGAAGGCATCCTGCACAGGCTGCCAGATAATGCCAGCTGACTGGTGCGGGATTGGTGGGCCGTGCAGGGGCCTTGAGATGCTCTATCCATCGGGGCGGCAGTGGAGAATAATGCCTGATCGATAGCCGTGACAGATGAAGCCCTTTGTCTTCCTGACATTTGAAGAGGAACTAGATTAAATGCTGGCGACCATTTGCTGTCAGTAAGAGGAGGCTGACTGGATGCTTCTGAGAACCCCGTGTTCCTGAGAGAAGCACACCCTGTGAATCTTAATGACCTCACAAGACATTGTTAGTTTTCTGACTCGACACTTTACAGCCCGTTTAAATTTGAATTAAATCCTTTGTTGGTCACAGGGATATAATGCAGAATAGCCTCGCTTCCTCAGATAACTCTTTGTGTGCAGAGGGTCACTTTTCTGCAAACTATTTTCTGAACCCGACGATGTCTCGACCGCTGTTAATAAACATTTTCTAAGCAACCCGGCAGTAAAATCATGTATGAATCCCAAGTGAGAAAGGCTGTTCCAATAATGACTACTTCACATGACTGCGTCCCTCAGAAAATGAATGCAGAATTTAATTGAGCCAATTAAACACAGTTAATGAGTATAACAATTGCATTAATTAAACACAACTGACTAATTAAATCTAAATGAACATATCAACCCAGCCAGACATCGCTTCCAAGATACACAACGCTATTTATTGTCCTGAGGGAAAGTGGGCGAGCGAGGCCACCGTCAACAAAGCACTTGAAACGAAACAAGACAGCGGTGACGATACCGCCACATGCTGCACTCAGTCAGAAAAATCAACTTGACGCAACTTAGCTGTCTAGTCTCGTCATCTTTCAGCAAGCTCGTCAGCTTAGTCACTAATGGGACGATAAACCCTCGCAGTTTACAGACAGCACCTCTTGTTCTCTGGCAAAGGTGGTAAATAAGGCATCTCTCTGTTTCGGTCTCTGTGGTCAATAAGACTGATTGTTATTGCTCAACACTGACCAAATTCACTAAGTGTAGTAATTATGAAGCAAACTGTGGCTGAAATCAGATGGATGTGTTGTGACGTGTTCTGTGATAAACGGTATTTTATTCCAATAAGCTGTCCGTCGTCTGTGTTCCTTTGCCCATCTTTATCTTTTCCCTTTATTGGCCAGCCTCAGATATTGCTTTTTCTTTGGAACTCTGCCTGGACAACCAGCATCCTGGAGTTGCCTCTTCACTGCTGACATTGCGACTGGTGTTTTGCAGCTACCATTTAATAAAGCTGCCAGCCGAGGACCTATAAAGGGTCTGTTTGTCAAACTGGAGATTCTGATGTTCCTTTGTTCTTGCTCGGTTTTCCCACCGGAGCCTCTTACTTTTGTCTTTTCTAGTAAGAGCCAGTTTGGCCAGTTATGTAAAGGGAACATTACTGTATACATCATTATGTGATTTTTTTTTCTTTTTTTGTGAGACTAACTGAACCCCCACTACAACTGAGGGGGGATAGTTACATCTATGTGAATGCTCCACTAATAATAATAAGTCATTTAGATTCCATTAATCTCCAATTGTTTGCAGCATGTCTAAATCTAAACAAATGTGCATTTCCTTCAAAAACAACATTCCTGAGTAACCGGGACTGTGGCAGGAAGTCGGGGTACCCGGTGAGAACCCACGCAGACACGGGGAGAACATGCAAACTCCACACATGGCGGATCAGGACCCAGGACCTTCTTGCTGTGAGGCAGCAGTGCTAACCACCGCGCTCTAAGCTCAGCCATGTAAAATGAATCAGACTTTAAATTTTTCAGTATAAACCAGCAGACAGTCACAGTAAAAATAAATAAATAAACAGCTGGTGTTAAAAGCATGTGACAAGGCAAGGCTCAAATAGTTTCCTCAAAGGCTGGCAGATCAAAGGAGATCTGGGATGTGTCAGTAACCTCGGGTGGGTGTTTACCAACAAGTTTAACAAAAGGAGCTGATACAGTCTTTAAAGCCTGATTCTCCATTTAAGTGGGAATTTACCTTCAGCCTCTACGTGTCAGATAACATTTAATCAGTTTTAAGTCTTGGAACATCATTTTAAAGAACCGGGACCTTCCAAATCAATCAGTGTTTCTGTGCTCGTTTAGCCATTTCAAGTGTTCACACTAGGATGTGATGGCTATGGCATGCCTGAAAAAGTTTTCAGCTGTGTTTTTCCGTGCAGTTATAACACAGGAAGAGACCTCCGCCACAGAAGCCGCAGTTGCTGAAAACGATTAACTCAGTGTGAAAAGTGATGTCAGCTCTGGAAATTATGTGTAAAATGTGTTTAGCAGCAGGCAGCACGTGAGACAAGATTTGGTTTTTTTTTTTTCTCATTTCTACCTGCACACATAGTCTGCCTTGCAGGTCCGCAGCTGAGCCAGGCAGTTGAGCTTTTCCTTGTCTTCGTAGGAGCAGGACGGCACGATGGTTTGCCTGCGGCGCTCTGCGCAAGCCGTGTCGGTGCACGGACAGAACAGCAGCTCGTGGGTGTAGTCAGGGGGGACGCGGTCAAAGAACTTCCTCAGCGCCTTGTTGCACTTTGCTCGGTTACACGGCCCCGAGCGGGCTGACGGCAGGATGCAGGACGAGACGTACTCGGTGCGAAGCTTCTGACACGTCTCGTCTATGTTACACGCCTTGGCAGCATCCAGGCAGCGGTTCACTGTCGTCACTTCAGACTCTGAAAGGCAAAGACGACACAAATGAGAGGCAGAAAGGCTTTCATCCTCGTGTGCAGAAAATCAAATCCCAAGCAATGTTTACAAATGATTTCAAGGCCTAATTGGAGTTAGTATTGACTTACAGCCCTCACCTCTGGACTTGCATGCAGAGTTGCATTTGCAAGTGAAAAAATAAAAAAAATAAAAAGGCATATCTTGAAGAACAAACTAAACCAAAATGATGATTATATGTAATAGGCCTCCCTGTAATGAATAGAACATGAATGGTGTCTAAATGTTGCATGAGTGCGGGCAGTGGATGTGTTTCAGCCAAGGCCTAATGGCTGAATATTTCATTCTGCTGGGTTAATGCAGAGTGGCAGCGCTGAAAAAGCTGCTCCTCCATCTCTCCAACCGCACAACAAGGCCTGTAATTACTGTTCCTTCCTCCCTTCATCCATCTATCCATCTTTTCAACACTCTCTCCCTACATCTGGGACCATTCCTCACTCACCTGACTTCCTCCTTCCCTCACCGTCTCCCTCCCTCACTGTGCGTCTGCCACCCGCAGCGCCGCTATCACCCCCACTCCATCTGTCTCGTCCCTTCCTCTGGTTTAGCTCTCTCTCCCTTCTCTGCCATCCATTCTTCCTCAACTTTGTCCATCTCTGCCTCCCTCAGTGCCCATGCTCCTGCTGACTTCCTGGGTAATGAGCCACCTCTGTGGAGGCAGTGGAAACCCCTTTCATAAGCATCTTTTTTTGTTGTTGTATTATTTCCCAATCCATCATTATGTGTGGATGTGTATGTATGTATGTGTGTGTGTGTTTTTTTTCCCGAGCGACCTTCCAGTCAATACGGCCATGATGACGCTCGGCTCCTCTGGCAGATAGTGCTGCTCATTAGTTTATAAAGTGCCTGTAGTTGTGTCTCCTTGTGAGTTTGACTCGCACCAAGCTGTCATATAAAATATGAATGGCCTCAGAGAGCAAGCAAACAACCCATCACAAAGCACAGGTTATTCCCAACTTAACTACTAAGTAGCCAACAGAGGGGAGGGGTTGAGTGCAGGTTGAAAAATTGCATCCAGTAGCTGCATATGTGAAATCCTTCAATCTATGTATTTGTAACCCGCTATTTATTCAAAGGAGATTTGCTGATATGCATATGTTTTCTATCTATATATGCTTTCTGCAGACACAGAGGCCTTTTCTATGAACTACCCTGAAATTTTGCACAGTATGACAATTGTCATTTCCTTCTGTAGCTAAAACAATTGATTTACGTAGTGCTTTACAAAGCTTGCAACAATCTTGCTGTATCAGAGAAATAAGAACACCAAACAGATGGTATTTGCCTCACAACAAAGGTCCACAAAGTGAAGCGTCACTAACAGGGAAAAAAAAAGGTGTAACGCTCCTTTCTTGTTGCGCCACATCTGCCGTGTTTGAACAGAAGCCTTTTCGCGGCGCCGCTGAGTTGACGTTAGTTAACTGATTAATTGTTAAAGGCTCTGTTATTTGAATACTCCACTAAATATGACGAGCCGCGTCTCTGACTTGCATCTTTAAAAAGGGGTCATTACTCTCTCTGAGGGAGAGATGCTGTAAGGGTGGAAAAACATCCATTAATCACGTCTTTGTTGTTTTGGCAGTTTGACTTGTCAGGATGCATGGCACGGATGCCAACTATGACCTCTCGTGGAGGTACTGGAGTCAAATTTACGAGAAGGCAGTACAGTGCGGGTCTGGTGCTGCTGTAATTCCCAGCGGCCCAGAACGAGCGGTGTCCTTTTAATAAGCGGCACGTGAAACACGTGATCGTGCGTCTTAAAACGTGACGACCACTAAACCCGAACCGTCTGGTCTTCCTCACGGCTTTTGTGTGCATTTCTTCACAGTCAGATACAAACACAGTCACCCGCAAACAGGTGAGTGTGGCTTATCCCATTTGCCTAATCTGTGATCTCACTTAATTGTGCACAACAAGCCCATAGAAATTGAATTGGTTAAGGAGATGAAGGTGCATAGTACAGCGTGCACGATGAATTTCTGGGAGCCACGGATGCTGCTGAGCTGATATCACCACTACAATGCGCTGCTGAGCTCCTCAGTGGGTTTGGAGCTGCCTGAGATGTTGTGGGAAGATCCATGGAAATGAAAGAAGCTGTGTAGAGCAGCTCTGCTATGGGGGAGTACATGTCTGGTTACGGTATAGATTTGATACGTATTTATTTTATACATGCCATTGCATTCACCTCAGCCTCAGTAATTACTTAGTAGAGTTTTATTATAATCAGTTAAAAAAAAAGATGGAATAGGTGGAAATCAGGTTCAAGCTTAAACCAGCTTATATGCTCTACGGTCTGCACTGTAAAGCCGCATTTACAAGAAAAGCAATGCTCTGCATGTCTGCATTGAGTCGGATGGTAACCAGTTACATAACCTGAATTTACCTTCAAGGCTGTTATGCAAACTATCTCCCGGACTGCCCTCGTACCACCGTTAAATGCCTTCCCCATCCGCAAAGAAGAGCATGTACAGTTTACCAATGCCATCTTGCATTAGTTCAGGTTTGAAATCATGAAATTGGTATTCGACACTGATCCTTCATCCAGCTGCCAAAATGTAAAACTACCTTCAAATCCCATAATAAATACAATGAACCTTATTTGGTGTGGGAAGAAGAAACCTTGTGTGGCACGGAGTGCTTCCACTCCTCACCTTACCTCACCTCAGTGCTTACATGGCTAAAGCTTAAATACCTGGTATCTAAATAGTACAAAATCTTATTAAAAATGTTGTTATTTAAATTGTATTTGCTGTTTTTAACATTTTGTGGAGGTATTTTTTTTTAAACACACCAATTTTCCTTTTGTTCTCCTCCTTTCGGGACAATTTAGTTCATTTTCTCAGCGACCTGGTGGAGTTAGGCTGGAAAAACTGCACGAAGTTGTTTCCTCCTGATAGTGTATCACGACAAGCATCATTATACTCCACTGTATGCACGAATGCCTTCTATACAAATCACTTCATTTCAGTCATTACTTAAGATTCACAGGCTCTCTGCCTCAGCTTTAAAGAGTGGAACTGTTGTCAGAGAAAACACTTAACTTCATGTCATCTCCAGTGGAAAAAAGGCAGCTTGTCATTTTTGTGCAGCCTGTCTTTTCCAATCCTCCCAAAGAAAAAAATAAATAAAAGGAGTGTTTTTTTTGAGTCAACAGCTCTGCCTGTCTTCCATTTTCTTTTTCTCACCTCCTCTGTCTCGTTCTCCACGCAACCTCTTTTCTTCCCGTTTCTGTCTTTGCTTCACACTCCGGCTTTCAGCTCTTTACCCACCGCAGCTTTGCTGCTTCCAGCTGCATTAAGTAAATAGGTAATTAATCTGTGCCTTGGGGGCTAACAGCAGCACATACCAACCCCGCAGCTTGCCCACAGGCTCGGAGGCAAGACAGAAGCAAAGTGAGACGGTTACTCATCAAACACAAAACCACCTGCATATCTGCTCCGTCAAAATGACACAGACTCACAACTTGATCTGTTATTACTTTGACACGTAATTTCATCTAACCCACTTAGCTTGTTTTTTTTTGTAATAAATAGATGCTTAACTGTCAAATTACTTTTTCCCCAGCCAGGCAGTAACTGAAGAAAAGCTCTTGCTCATCTGATTACCTGCAGCGATGGAGGCCAGACGAACATAGTCTGTGCCCCTCTCCTCCGGTTCATAGGGGTAGCTCTCCACCAGGCTCAGTCCTGCCAACACAGACAAAGAGGAACCTTTTAAGGACAGTTAAATGTTTTCGCAGTAAGGCCCACCCTACACGTCTGATCAGAATTCATACAAACTCTTTTGAGCTATTGTGTTTACAGACAGAATGATGACACCCACGCACGCAATCGCTACCAAAAACACGACCTCCTTGGCAGAGGTAATTACCAAAATAACTTTTTATGTTTCTGCAATGTTTAATCCTCCCGCATGCACAAGCTCTTTAACTGAAATGATATTTTTAATGCTAAAATATAATTATTATTGTTATCTGTGACATTTCAAATTTAATGTTTTATCAAAAAGGCAGAAAAAAAATAGTAAAGGACTTTACTAATTTTTATTAAGTTGCCAAATTATAGTTATTTACTTCCATTCCTGGCAGAAAAACGAGTTCTGAGGTTGAAGTGGCTCAACGTTAAGCTTGATTAACTTCTGGCTTCTCAGAGGAGTCCAGTGTGCCGGATCAAATTTAGGCATAAAAACACGAGTTCAGTTTGTTATTTTCAAAATAAATAACGATATAGTTTTAAATTTTAAACTTCTTTTTGACGGATTTCTAAAATATTTATGGTTTCTTGTTTTTATGGCAGGTGCTCTAAAAAATTTGCTAAGCGCTGTTCGTACGTAGAAGTCTTAATATAAAGACGGCCTCTGCGTGTTGTGTGGCTTTTTTCATAAAACAAAAATAAAAGAAAACAGTTAAGGACACTATAATTAAAATATAATACTGCCAGAGAAGAAAACTAGATTTCAAAACACGACTCTGTGCAAAGAAAAACCCACAAAACTAGACATCAATGCGTGATCAGAGTTCGCTTATTTACTGTCACCAAACCAATTATCAATCAGTATCAACCTCAGCCTTGTTTGGGAAAATGAGTGTTGATGCTTTGTGAAATATTCATAAAACAGAATGAAATGATTTGCAAATTGTTTAAACTTTTAAACTGGAAGCAGTAAAAAAAAATACAATGTCACAAAATTTCATAAAAAAATGCACCCGTTCAATCTATAACACGAAGAATTAGAGCAGTTCTGAAGTTCCAATTAAGTGGTTGGTAAAGATGGTTAACAAGTAAAAGCGGTTCATGTTCTCTATCTATATATGCTGCATAGAACATTCCTCATTATGAAGCATTATGAGGAACATGCTGAAGCATAAAGTACATGCAGTTTAAAAAAAAAAGGGAAATATTTATTATAACTGTTGAAGTCTAAGTAATCAATGAGGAACAACTGTTCATGTTAGCTTGAACCTACACATACATGTTTAATAAAGCGTAACATGCCACCTCTTGGGAAAACAACCATCATTTTCAGTTGACTAATGCAACTCTTACCATGCAGCACAGACTGATGCAGACTCCAGTAGATACTCAGGCAGTTCTTCTCCTTCTTCATGCCTCGTTTACATTGGCAGCCATGCAGAGGGGTGGACAGAAGTGCCGTCATGGCGTTCTCACACTGGTTTCGCGCCCCAGGCCCCAGTTTCACACTGCCATCCCCTGCCACGCACTGCCTGAGGGTGCGCAGTCGTGGGCTGCAGGTGTCATCGCTGGAACAGGTGTCTCCAGCACGCAGACAGTCCCTCCCGCCCACAGAGAGGGCCATACGTGGGACTCCTGTGAGACAAGGGACAGGACAGGTTAGAGTCACGATGGAGTCTCTGGGGACTGTTGTGTAGACGAGTCTCCTCTTTGTTATTCTTCTCATGTATTAATAACAGTGCTAACCAATGTTAGCCTGGCTAATCTGAGGTTGTATTGAAGGCGGGAACACCAGTCAAAAGACTTTGTTTGTTTGAGGTTACAAAGGCTGCTATCTATTTATGCCTTTCTCTGTCCCTCATGTACCAGCAATTACATAGTTAACAGAGGTTGTGTGAGACTAAAGGTCACCCCACATTCACTATATTGCCAACAGTATTCCCTCGTCTGCCTTCACACGCACATGAGCTTGACTGACGTCCCATTCTTAATCCACAGGGTTTAATATGATGTGGGCCCACCCTTTGCAGCGACAACAGCTTCAACTATTCTGGGAAGGCTTTCCACAGGTTTAGGAGTGTTTATGGGAATTTTTGACCATTCTTCCAGAAGCACATCTGTGAGG
>JAVDPK010000881.1:869208-889561 GCA_034780415.1 Cichlasoma orientale | reverse complement strand
TATGTGTGTGTGTGTGTGTGTGTGTGTGTGTGTGTGTGTGATACACCAACAAAACTAACACAAAACCAGACTAGTTCAGAAAATGTTTATTTTGCTAAGGTCTCCAATGAACTTTTTAAAGTAATAAATAACTAAATTCAACTCAATTTGATCTATATAGCACCAAATTGCAATAACAGTCACCTCAAGGTGCTTTATATTGTAAGGTAAAGACCCTACAATATTACAGAGCAAACCCAACAATCAGACAACCCCCTATGAGGAATCACTTGGTGACAGTGAGAAGGAAAAACTCCCGTTTAACAGGAAGAAACCTCGGGCAGAACCAGGCTCAGGGAGGGGCAGTCATCTGCCACAACCGGTTGGGGGGTGAGGGGAGGGATACATATACAACATAACAAGAGACAGGCAGACATAACAGGCAGACTGTGATTTAAAGGCAATAACAATTCAACAGCAGGCATAACATTGGCACCAATGACCACACGTGGCTATAGCTTAGGAAGTAGAGCAGATCAACTACTAATTGAAAGGTTGGTAGTTTGATCCCTCCAGTCTGTATGCCAAATTATCCTTCGGCAAGATACTGAACACCAAGTTGCTCCCATTTGTTTATCTAAGTGTGACTGTGTGTGTGAATGTTAGATAGAAGGCACTTAGATGAAGGAAGTACTTGTATGAATCTGTGTATTTTTATGAGACATCCTGATGCAGAGTAGAAAAGCACTATATACACTATATTGCCAAAAGTATAGCTCATCTGCCCTCACACACACATGAACTTGAATGGCATCCCATTCATAATCCAGAGGGTTTAATATGATGCCGGCCCACCCTTTGCAGCTATAACAGCTTTAACTCTTCTAGGAAAGCTTTCCACAAGGTTTAGGAGTGTTTATGGGAATTTTTGACCATTCTTCCAGAAGCGCATCTTTGAGGTCAGACACTGACGTTGGATGAGAAGGTCTGGCTCACAGTCTCCGCTCTAATTCATCTCAAAGGTGTTGTATCAGGTTGAGGTCAGGACTCTGTGCAGGCCAGTCAAGTTCTTCCACACCAAACTCTCTCATCCATGTCTGTATAAAGCTGCTTTGTACACTGGTGTGCAGTCATGTTGGAACAGGAAGGGGCCATCCCCAAACTGTTCCCACAAAGTTGGGAGCGTGAAATTGTCCAAAATATCTTGGTATGCTGAAGCATTAAGAGTTTCTGAGCTGAGCCCAACTCCTGAAAAACACCCCCACACCATAATCCCCTCTCCACCAAACATTATACTTGGCACAGACAAGTACCATTCTCCTACTTTAACTGCCAAACCCAGACTCATCCATCAACAACAGCTGACTGTGGAAAATTTCATGACTGGACTTGTTGCACAGGTGGCATACTATCACAGTACCACGCTGGAATTCACTGAGCAGTCTGCATGCGTAGGTGCTTGGTTTTATACACCTGTGGCCATGGAAGTGACGGGAACACCTTACTTCAATGATTTGGATGGGTAAGTGAATACCTTTGGCACTATAGTGTAAGAACCCATTCTTCTACCATTTACACACTGCAGTCCACTCAAAAGTGTAGTCCTCATAGCGCAGGCACAGTATTCACAGTGTGACTCAGTTGCAGAAGAGTGTAGGTGTAAACCTTCTAATGGTCCCTCCTCGCTCCTGTCTGCACGTTACTGTTTACTGCTGTTCCCACCCCAGAATGATGAGCCAGGCCATTCTCCAGAGCTGTGTGACGGGTCTGGCTACCAAAAAAGTAAATGTTAGTAGGTTACCTAAGTATACTATATCACATATATAAAATAACTACGAGCTGGTTGGCTTCACATCCTTTAGTTCATGTGCACCAACAGTTTAAAATATACCAGATCAGTTCAGGTCCTCGCTACTGAAAAAAAAACCCCATCACTGTCAGTCAGTACTAACTAGTAATATGTTACCAGTCAAAGTTGCACGTAAACTGTGAGTCCTGGTTTTTAGTTTCTAATGTGTATCTGGAGGATTTTATTTTTGAGCTCTTATTTTCAGTCACTTTTTGTGCCTCACCAAGCTTCTGTATTAGTGTGCAATCTTCCATTACACGCCAGGAAATAATTATATTTGAAAGTTGCAGATCGTCGTGCCTGGTGTGAAATGGCTTTAATACTCCGTGCTGCAGGCTTGAAAATAAGTGAGTACATATAGACGTCGGCTTGTGAGTGCTGTGTTTCACTTTTAAATTCAGTGCGACTGCCGGAGGATGCCGGTGTGTGTTCATGTAGCTGGTTGTGTTTAGCTTTCTGTCTGATTTTGTAAAGCGTGTGTCTGCCCCTGCCTATACATGTGCCGGGGTCAGATAAGGTAACGCGACGAGGACACGCTGATTGCAGGCACGGGCCGTGACTGCACCACCGACCCCCAATTATAAGTTCTACAAAGAGCTCTCCAAATGTATATTTTAACATGCAGGGTAAAGGTCAGCAGACAATTAAAATCACAGAAAAAAAGACTTTTGGGCGAGTGGAAAACTAACCTTGAAACTGGCAAATGGATCTCTTACAAGGTGAAATGGTTTCAAACCGATTTGATGGTGGCGTCATTAGTGAGTTATCGTTTTTGTTCTCCACGGTAGATGCCCTCGTGGGCCAAGAATCTACTCTGCATTAATTACTGATTGTGGATGCCTGCTAATTAACAATGTCATTCCAAAAGATAAAAATAGGCAGGCCTTTGATGTAAGCGCTTGGCAAAGCTCTGTGGTCACACACTCCTTGGGACATGACCCATGATGATGAAGGTGGGGAGTTGATATTTCATTATGGAAGGCAGCAGATTAAAAGATGCACCAATGGCTCTGGCGTCCCCTTATCTAAGTTAGGAGAGCGTTATGTTCCATATGAGATCAGCATGAAATGATAATGTGTATTGACAGATTTGCTTCTGTTTCACTCCAGCTACCTTATGCTCTGTTACACTTTCAGAGCAATATCATTCTGCATGAGCAGATCATCATTCTGAATGTCATGGCAACATCCAAAGGAATAGGTTTGTGCTTTGGCTGGATTTGATGTCTCTCTGCAAGAGTGGCTTTGAAATTGAATTTTGGCCATTTTTAACTCCGTTTCTTTCTTTCTTTCTTTCTTCTTCTTTTTTTTTTTTTAACTAGTCTTAGTGATGTCAGTATATTCCTGAAAATGCGGTCCAGTGAGTGGAGGGCGTCACAGTAATAATGTGGTCCTTGTCACGTCGAGGAGCGCTTTCTCAGTTTAGGTCTGTGGTCACGAGTTTGGAGCCAGAGGCATCTTTTTAATGAGGAAGGACGCTGTGACAGGGGCAAGCTGACCTGATACAAGCCTGGACCCGGCCAACACTTTGTCCTACTAGTCTGTATGTACCCACTCACAGGAGCGTAGACACTGAAACCCATAGACACGAATAATGCACGAGCCCTACAGAGACAGATCAAGTCAGACACAAATGACTAGCTAGGCTCTCTTTGTGTCAGAAGCAATTTGAAGTGCCTGTTGTAGACTGCCAGGTCTGGAACACACAGAGAAGCTTCTCCATGTTCACTCATAAAAACATGCTGAGGGCTTCCATCTGCACCAGGGTTTTATCCACAAATTGCTTGTTGCAAGAGCGGACGAGACCATTTTGTAAACATTTAGGGCACGGCACGAGGCATTAAGCTGCTCAACTAAAATAAATATAGTCCTTTTAATAAAAAGTATGCTGTGGTTACATGATCCCTGTGGAGAAAAGTTCCCTTCTGTCCTTGTAACACAGGTAATTTGTCGCTACTGATATGATTAGCTGATTAATTGATTACCTAATCAAACATTAAATATTAATCAAGGCAGTTTTAATAATTGATTAATCATTTCAGCACTTTCATAAGCCAAGGCGGCAAACATTTGGTCATTTTAGTATCTAAAGTGGAAGAATATGCACGTTCCCGAGTTACATTGCTGTAAACTGAAAACCTTTGAACTTTGATCTGTTGTTTACATGAAGACGATGCAGTTACTTAGAAGTAATTATTTTTTTTATGGCCAGGTCACATCTGAATAAAATCCAAAATAGTACACTGACAGCAAAAAATGTCCCATTACTTAATTACTATATTCCTGCCAGTGTGATGAAAAAGATCAATTTTGATTTTTTTTTGAGCCTCCAAAAACATCACACTGAGATGACGGCATACCCAGACTCCCCCGTCCAGTTAGAAAGCTCATTTTGGCTGTAGACCAAAGCGGAACAGTGTGACTTTAAATTAACCTCATTAAAAATATGAGTACATTTTTCCAGCCATGCGGAGTTTAAAGAATTCAGATGACAGCCTTTAAATCAGTGGCCATAACAGACAACATGCTCTGAAGCAGCTGCGGAACTACACAGTGAAACCCAAATGAAAGCGCTGCTAACGATATTCACTGAAGCAGCATTTGCTGTCGCTGTTGTGACAAAATCCTCTCTCATGGATCCAATAATGATGAAACTCCCTCTGTCAGGCGAGGTAACAGCTCCCTTGGCCTGAGTGCTGTGCTCTAACTATTCACTAGCAGGAGAGAGAAACAGGTCCACACTGACTCGACACGCAGCGCAGGAGAGGAATTGGAAGTGAGCTCTTTCTTGGCGCGGATGTGAGTGTGTGGGCGGTGCAGAGCTGCTGCCGTAGCTTAAGTCAGGCAGGGCACAGCATGCAGAGCCACCTCACTTTCCTCGGCGCCTATGAAAAGTATCGTTTCCAAATCAAATATGTGCTCTTGGAAAAAAAAAAAAAAGGCAGCAAAACTGTAGAAGTACATTTAATTAACTGCAGTAAAAAGTCATTAAAACTACACTTTTCTCTTTTATCCACAACTTACGCTCTGTGCTCGCCCTGGTGTATATATTTTCTGTGGCACTTTGCTTGTTTCATTGGTCCTTATATGAAGTCTCATAAACTATTACCATATATCAAGGTGTGCTCTGGCTGTCTGCAAACACTGGTAAAGTGTGGCCGAGTGGTTTTAATGTCACCATCTTGATGTTTTGAGCAAAAGGTGGATCAGACTGAGACACTGAGGGACCTGTCGCACCCATATAATAGCAACCTGCCAGTCACAAAGTAGGCCCACCATAAAGCCCATCTTCTGTTACCCACTTGTTTTTTTTTTTTTTATTCTTGGCCTTGATTTGCAGTGAAGAGCAGACAGAAAGAGCGGGGGAAGGCATGCAGCAAAGGGCCACAGGTTGGACTCAAATCCAGGCTGCTGACTTTCAGCCCTAAAGCATATGGTCACCTGCTCACACCATGAGCTAACCTGGCACCTGCCCACTGTTAGCCCACTTTTTTTTTTACTCTGTTAGGACCCATAATGTACAAAATGAGCACCATGTTGCATTAAGACTGGAAATCAGCTAATGAGACCATAAAGTCATAAGGAAAGTAGAAAAAGGGTTGTTTCCCATATTTCGCATATTCTATACAACCAGACTCCTTTTGGAAAGCAGAGATGCACCTGCTGGCCATTAGAAAAACTGCAGGTTTAAGGCACTTTTGCAGTAGCTTCACTCATCAGAACAGGAAAATATGTCCATTTTTAGGAATGGGACTTAAAATTTATATATGCATCCATCCATTCATATGCATATGCAATGCTTTTATAATTTTTTAAATAAATTTTTAGGGAAACTTAGATAATTCTTGTATTTGGTTATTAAAAAACGGCTTTCTCCAAGAGGACTTCATTTCCTGGTTACTGTCGCGTCACAGTGCGATAACGTCATGGACGTGTTGGAAAATATTTGAATATTATTAAGTAAAGATGCTAAAAATTGGAAAACAATGCAAATTAAGTTTATTATAATATATGAATGAATAAATAAGGTTGGTTTCACTAACTTACTTACGTAACACTTAAGCAGCCTTACTGTGTGCTCTGCTGCGCAGCTGTGCATATACGGGGTGTTGCTGTATGTAACGCAGTCAGCCTCTTTCAGCTCAAGTGAGCTTTTAAGAGCGACGGTAGCGCTGGCTTTGCTCTCGAAAACAGTTTGGCGTTTGTCAGGATCCGTGTTGAGTCAGCGATTCACTTAATGGAAAAACACTTTTAATCAGTGATTAATGTCTGGTCTGTAGACATTACAACGCCTTACTTTATCATTTATATTTTCTGCTCGTATTTAAAGGCCTTTCACACCCACTCAGTGCTTTCAAATTCTGGCTGATTCTGGGGTTTAATACCCAGTCCTCCTGCAGATGACAAACATCCCCTTTAGTGTATAACACAGACTGGGAACTTTTGGACGGATAAAAGTAGCACAAGAGAAAACACTTGTTATTTGGTGATTAAGTGTTGCTAGAAAAAAGTAAAGCACAAGCATTCGATTTTAACTCTTTGGTGTACATTTGATCCTGTCACGGATGAGTACAGAGGGACAACTGTGGACTTTTTATTTTTTTTAGTCTTCCACCCAAATCTGACCCCAAACTCTCAGCTGTGAAAAGCCTCATTGAGTCAATCATTTCCTTCTGTTTAAACAGTAAAGATTGCCTTCTGTGCACCACAAAGAGATAAAACTTTGATTATCTTTTCTATTGTGAATGCAGCTTTAGTTTATGTATGCAGATGCCTCACGGAAGCAATTCATGAGCTTGGAATTACGAGGTCCCATCTGCATGCAGAGGAGCTTTGCCATTACCAAGAGTGGGGAAAAAAAAAAGTTTTGCATGTGAATGTTTTAATCATAAGTGGATACTTTCAACTTGGGTCTCTTTTTGCTGGCCTCTGCCAAGAAGACCAGCAAATCAGCACCGACCCAAAAACACAAAGTAAAGACAAAAACTACAAAAGCAAATTTTACATTTTAAAGAGTAAATGAACATGAAAATCGAACCTTTGACACCCCATGTGAGCAGCAGTTTTTAAATTCACATCCTAATGAGGAACCAGTTTGGAGTAAAATGTTGGCTGCCTTACAATACCTCAGCTCCCGCGGGACACACAGTTTGGATCGAGCTCTGAGGTGAAGCAAGGAAACTGAACCCCGGACACCCTCTGCCACATCGACTCCTCTGTGCTGTGTCTGTGCAGGGAGAGCAGACTGGAGGCGATGATCCCACAGAGCCGAGCTGTGCTCGTGTTATTCAACAAGGTCTGCAGCTTTGATTCTCTGTTAGGATGCTGGTTATACTTTATTATATTTATTTTTTCTTTATCCTTACACACATCTGCATGTAGAGGTTTGTAAAAAAGAATAATTCATGTGTAAACTGTGTAGAACGTATCACGGAGGGATGCAACAGCTATCAGAAATACATAGAAAAATACACACACACACACACACGCACACACACACATACACAGTTTAAAAAATTTACTACTTATCAGTATCAGTTTAGATTTAAAAATTTGGATACAAAAATTCACTCTTCTGTGCATACTTCGTACTTCATACTTCGTACTTTGTGCGCCCTCACTAAAGATTTTCTACTGAAGATTTCAGGCTTCAAAGTAGATCTTGGGGTGAAAAGTATCTGAGGATTAAGACTGCCAGTGGTTGAACGCCATATTTAATGCTTTACATTTCTCTGATGTTTTCGCCTCTAGCCTTTGTGTTGCATCATAAAAAGGCCAGAAGTTATTGCTTGTAACTGTGACAATGGATAAATAGACAAAAGTTACACGGATTATTTTTACAACTACAGAAAACGTACGAGTCTGCTTAATACAAGCAAAGCGCCGAGGTTATAAGGAAGCTGCTTTACGAGTCCTGCATGGATTACTGTCACTACTGGAGAAATAAGGATAACAAGGATCTTGGTGATGTGGGCTGCTGTTGCTGCTCTACTTTCGTTGTCACTTATATTATCCAACGTGATCAAAGTCACGTCAATCGAGATTTCATCTTTACTCATACCTAGAAAACTGCTTTTGTTCACACTTCTTAAACTTTATCGCGATCCGCCGCTCTGCTTTTCCGGCTGTCTGTCGCGAATCCCCCCGTGTCCCCATCTCCACCTTTTCCTGTTTGCTCAGGGTATCTCATCCCAAGTCTCCATCAGCCATCTGCATACTCCAGGGGTCCAGTCACTATCTCTTACCTTTATCTGGGACTCTGTTCTATGATGTCGCTTCTCATCAGAGTCTAACTGCCAAAAATACTGCATTTTTCCATCTTCCCTTCCCCTTCCACCTGATCTCTCCTTATTGAACACCCGACCGCAGCATCGTGTGTGCCACGTCTAGCCATAGCGTTTCCACATATAACCACATGTTACCAGCACACACATGAGAAGCATACAGAGGACGTTTCTGGGGGCTGTGATCCTGCCGTGCTCACACACACAAGTGAGCCCCTGGATAAGAATTTGGTTTTGTTTCATGAAAAGGAAATAAAGGCCTATATTGGCCTGTTCACTGTGACAAATGCTCTCCATTTATTGTTGGAAAATATATGAAGAACAGTGGTTCTTCATAAGAGCTTATCTTCGAGACAAAACATTTTCTGTAATGGTAGAGGCAAACTTTCTGAAAAAGAGCAGACAAAGGCTTTGCGCCTCCACATAATGTAATTTTTCTTGCAAAGTATATTAGAACCTTTGCACTTTCAGCTGCAAAGGAAAATAACTGATTTAATGCACTCAATTTACAAGAGTTAGAAGGGAAGTCTGATAAAATGTTCCCAAAAGACTTTACAGAAATAAGCTCTTAAAAGTGCTCCATGTGTATTTATTTATTTATCTGCCCCTCACTCCCCAGCCCCAAAAAGGATGTTAGCTGCCGCTGACCCGAATAAAGCTTAAAGTTAATATTTTTACTATGAGGCCATGCCATGGGCTTATTCAAAGGAATCCCATGGGCAAGCAAATTTTTTATATGCTTACATAATTCAGGGATATGCCACTTTGATCTAAATGGTCAGAAGCAAACCTTGTGGTGAGATTGTGCTGAGCAGAAAATGGCTTGAGTGTGCGTGTGCGTGTGTGTGTGTAAACTGACGTGTTTAACTTATACAGATTTATATATGATGTAATGTGGTTGTAATAAGCATGTGTAGCACTGAGGTGTCATTCTGTTTGGTGTTTCAGATTATTTTAAATCGGGTGTTTAAATATTGAAAAGGTTGGGCAAGGTTTGTGTCATGGAGGCTGCCATTCCACATGAACAGGCATGTGGACTCTCTGCCGCAGGGGACTCTGTCAGTTTAGTTTGGCTTTGACTATCTGTGCATTTTGACATAGAGGTTTTTTTTTAAATTAATCAGGAAAGTAGTATATGATGCTAGGCTCATGGGTTATTCCTTCCCCAGGACGAATGGTGTCCTGGGTTATCTCCTCCCAGATCTGGACCAGGGCATCACTGAGCTCCTTGACAGTCTGAGGTGCAACCTGGCGGCATCGGATGGACCAAAAGATAAGGTGTTGTACTGGATTTAGGTCAGGCGAGCATTGAGGCTAGTCAATGGTGTCAATTCCTTCATCCTCCAGGAACTGCCTGCATACTATCGCCACATGAGGCCGGGCATGACTGCACAGCAGGAGGAACCCAGGACCCACCGCACCAGTGTAGGGTCTGACGCTGGGTCCAAGGATTTCATCCTGATATCCGATGGCAGTCAGGTTGCTGCTGCCTAACCTGTAGAGGTCTGCGCATCCCTCCACAGATATGCCTCAACCGGACCATCACTGACCCACAGCATAATGCTCTCCAAGGCTTCTCTAGACCCTTTCATGTCTGTCACATGTGCTCAGGGTGAGCCTGCTCTCATCTGTGAAGAGCACAGGCTGCCAGTGGTGGACCTGCCAATTCTGGTATTCTATGGTAAATGCCAGTGTGGCTGTACAATGCCAGGCAATGAGCACAGGGCCCAGTAGAAAACCACTCTCTTGAAGTCTTTTACAGATTGTTTGGTCAGAGACATTCACACCTATGGCTCCACCTGTGAAACCATTCCTGTTTGGGGGGTTGTCTCATTATAGTCCTTCTAGCTCACCTGTTGTTAATTTCATTAAGACCAAAGCAGCTGAAACTGATTAACTTCCCCCGAACCTCCCCGCTGACAACAGATGCCTGCCGCACCTGGAAACTGAACCATCCAGAGTGCCGATTTTGAACCAGAGCAATGAGGCGAATACAGAAAATGATGCAGAATCAGATGTTAATTGTCTGATGGTAGGTAAAAAATTTTAAGTGTAATTTCTGACATTACACTTTAAACTGACCCATTGTTAATTAAACAGTATTGACTGAATGCAGCTAAAGTCACATACAATCATAGCATTTCAATGCAAAGCTTTTACTATTATTATAGGTCTGTTTATGAATGAAAAAACAAACAGAGTCCGGACAACAAAAAAACTGCCACACGTATCGAGAGTATGACTATCCCAGTTTGCATGCAGGTATTTAAATTCACGTGACCGTCCAGATACATTAACGAACAATAACTGACAGAGTTAGTTTTTAACAAAAAATGCAAAATCACAAAGTGGAACCAGTTTGAACAAATTTCTTGTTTGTTTTTGTTTGTTCAAATGAAATGAGGATATTTAATTGTGACTCACTGCTACAGTTTCACTGTAATGGCTGCAGTGATTAAGGCAATATATACACTTCTGCTTCTTAGGAATCAAAGCAATGCAGATTTGCTTAATTAATACTAACTTTTGTTTTGTCTTTGGCTGCCTGAAAATGAAGCAAACAGTGTTAAGCTGTGCTATTGACTGGGTTCTTATTTTCATTCACAGAAATTTTGAATTACTTTGAAATCAAAATCACAGTTTCCATCAACCAGCTGTAAGCAGCCTTAACAAAACAGCAGCAAACACAGAAAGATTATTTACAGAGCAAAAGTGCTGAGAAAAGAATAAAAATAGGAGCAATTCATTTTTTTTCCAGAAGATTTTCAGCCTGCTTGAGTTTTGTGATGATTTCAAATACCTGAGCACACTTTAGAAATGAAAATCTTTGTCGCTCTGGAAATTTTAGGAGAGAAGACTGATTGAAGTTCCTTGAATTTTTATGGGCACGAAGCAGTTCTGGAAAGTCAGTGGAGAGTATGCAGAGAACGTTATCCGTTTCACCCCTGTGGGCTTTCAGGAAATCTCAAAATAAATGTGATGAATGTGATGCGGGGAGACTCCATTGACCACAGCCTGCAGCAACACCAGTTTTTACAGCGAGGAGGAAGCAAACTGGCATCACTTACTGTCCCTGAAATAGCGAGAATAAAATTGCCCCATTTAGAATGCATGGATGTTCAATATCAACAATCATTCTCTTGTTTAAAATCGTTTTCCAATATGTGGTCATAAATACCGACACTGTCACCCTGCCCCCCTTCTCTCCTTGACACAAAGCAATATCGACTGTGAGCTATCGACCCCGACTGGTCCCGAATCTGAGCAGGCGGCAGACCTGCGCTGCTGCCAAAGCAATTAAAACCTCGACCGGACTTTCACTGCTTTGTCTTTACAGGATGGGATATTGATACAAACACCAGAAAAAGTTCATTAAAAAAGATGCAACAACACAGCGAGAGTAAAAGAGCCTAAATCACACAGTGATGCTTCTTAAGAGCTCGCTAGCTTTTCTTGAGAACGAGCCAAGATACTGCCGCAGGGCACTTCTGCTTAGAAGCCTGCACTAAAGCATTGTACTGTGAGTTCAATATCAATCAATCCGCAGCATATGTTAGACGCCTCCTGGGAATTTTAGATGCTGTTTCAACTTCGACTGATTTCAACTGTTACATCTGAGGCAACATTTAAAACACACGGAATTACTGTTTGCATGTTTCAGTCACCTGACGTCGCAGACAGACCTGTGCGGCCGTGCGCGGGGACCTCTGGAGCTAGTTTTCATTGTGTATTGATCTGTGTTGTCCCTGTGATAGGGACTCATGGGAACCAGGGGCTCATTAATCAAGCTGACACTTAGAGTGACACACGAGGCTGAGGCAGCAGCATCGTGGGGCTGGGGCGCCGCTGTGAACACCTTTTTTTTCTTTCTCCCCCTTCTCTTAATTTTTCCAGAAGACCGTGAGCCGCAAGAAATGTCGATGTTGTAAGTGGCTGTATGTCTCCAAATACTGCGCCCCCCCCCCCCTTCCCTCTTGTTTCACCGCTGCTAAATCACTGAAGTCCATCTATAAGCTTTTTGCAGAACCTGATATAAAGAATTTAAACATTTATTCAACACTGCCACGTCAAAAATAACAAAGAAACTGATGAAAAAGGAAAATATTATTTAGCCGCTCGGTGCACTTCTGTATTAATTTCTTCAGGAGTTTTGACAGTATCACAATTTTAATTGTTGGTATTAATGGGGTAAAGTTTATTTGATCCGAGCTTTAGCTGTCAGACAGACGGTCTCACATTTGGCTCTAGAATACTTTGGTATACAGAGGAGTTGATGGTCGACTCAGCGACTGCAAGGCGATCACCCCTCCATCACTGTGCTTGACAGTTGTTATGATATGCGTGCGCTTACATGCCGTGTTTGGTATCCACCAAATGTGGTGCCTTGCGTTCCGGCCAACCATCTCCGCTTTGGTCTCGTCTTGTTCAGATGCAGCTTTGCAAACCTAAGCCATGCTGCCACGTTCATTTTAGAGAGAAGAAGCTTTCTCCTGGCAACCCGTCCCAACAAGTCACAGTTGTTCAGTCTTTTTCTAATTGTACTTCTTGAACTTTAACATTTAATATGCTAACTGAGGCCTGTAGCGTCTGTGATGTAGTAATTCCTCTGAGCCCTGCACGGTCTGACCTTGGAGGGAATTTTAGCACAATTGTTGTTAAATAAATAATGACATGTTTTCTAGTTCACCTGAGCTTTTATTTACCTATTTTAAAGAACTGCTAAGGATAAGATTATTTTTTATTACGTCCTGATACGTAAAACCTCGACTTGAAGAACTGACAAGAAGACTGTGACTGTGTATCATTGTAGCTACTGTAGATGTTACTGTGACAAATATTTGTAGTAATGAAAGCCTTTTTTGTTACGAACTGCCTGAAAAAAGGTTATGCAGCAAAGCTGAAACTGACTTGCACCACTTCACATCCAAAGTAAAGGCCTGAAAGGATGGTTTGTCTTTGCTTTGTTTTCGGGGGTGGCCTTCAGTGATGCAGGGAACTCAGACACCCTGGTTTCAGCTGTAGACCATCACCTTGCTGACAGTTACAATTCTGCAGGTCTGATTTGTGTTCAGTGGCAGCATTCAGTATCAATGCAGTGCATTCTGTCACAGACGTCACTGCCTAACCCCAACCCCACTTCAACCAAATGGATGTGCCTTAACCAGTCTTCTAATCCTCAATAAATTTAACTAGTTAAACTGAAAGTAAAATTACTGAATGCCATCTTTAAAACTGTCTGATAGTGTCTGCAGATGGAGATGGAAGGTGGCAACGTTCAGTGTTGCTACAGTGCCTCAACAACACTGCCTCCTTAAATTAAAGGCCAGACTGAAGAATAGTGTGAAAATGCTCTAAGTGAATCAGACTAGTGTGTATTTTCTAACTGGAACTTCACTTCCAGAGAACAACCTCAAATATAATTCAACAGTGTTTACTCAAAGAGAATGGCGGAAGGAGTGAGAACAGATCTAGGCCAGAGTCTGCGGTTTGAGGAAGGACTTGGTGAGAACCCGGGCCAGACAGACCCCCTGGGATCGGCAAGAGGAAGTGAGAAACTGAGAAAGGTGGAGGGAGGGTGGGCCACGAAAACAAGCACAAACAGGCATGTAGGACAGGAAGGCATTTATAGATGCACAACCGCAAGGGACGTGTGTGAGGTGGGGTCCCGCACCTGAAATTCTGATAAATTATCTCAGGTAATTGATTTTATTTCCTAAAATGATAAATGCAGTGCACACAGTGTTTATTCTGCTGTCAACAGGCAACAACAAACTGGCCTACTCCAAACAGAAAAAAGATCTGCTAAGCTGCTGTTTGAGAAAGTATGAAAATAAATACATTTAATTCAAATGTTCTTAGGCTTAGCTGAACGCTGCAGAGATGAAGCCCACACATGCAGCAGTTCTGATGTACATCGCGCTCACAGCTGGATTGAGGTAGTTTATAGCTCGTTTGCTTGTTTGTGCTTTGCTAATCTGTGCGCCACTAAACTCAAGGGGGAGAAAAGCCAAAATAAAGGTGAGGATTTCTCCCCTCTAAACCTCCAGGATGGAGACAGCTATGGTTGCTAGGAGACAAATGACAAATCCCTCTGCATGCATTTTCTTGTCTTTATTACCCATTTTTCTAGTTATCCACACCCACACATGTACACACATATGCAAGCTGGCTGACGGCACTAGACGCCATCCTCAATCTTCCACCATCTCCTTTCGAACCATCATCATCTTTTTTTTTTCTTTTTTTTTTACTTTTATTCATTTTTATTTGTTCTCTATCATTTCTTTTGCCTTTATGATGCACTTTGTGACAAACCTGGTCGTTAAAAGCACTTTATAAATAGATTTGACTCCACTCTGTGAGGGAGTCACCGATACGCAGAATCATTGTTGGCTGTCACCACCGAAGGCAGCTCTAGAGGGAAGTTTGGAAACCATCCGCATACTTTCGACAACTATCTAAAGCCTGAGAGGCAGCAACATAACAATGTCAAGTGCACCTCTCCTTGACATTGTTATGTTGCTCTGTGACCTCAGAGGTTAGAGGAAAATACAGGCAAAGACTGAGGGCTAAAGAGTGTCACTTTTCACAAACTCTGATGCACATTCTAATGAATACACGATGATGCTAAATAGCCTTGTTAATGTGTCCTTGGAAAAAAGTCCATAAACTGAGTAATAACTGAAGATGACAGAAATGTAAATAAAATAGACACAAATACACTACAAAGTTATGTCTCTCTACTGAGAACAGCCCAATCAACTGCTGAACCATACCATGATAATTAGGGTTGTAAAATTCTCAGGAAAAGGCATGGGGTTTCATGCTGCGCTAATTATGTTTATCTTATTGGCATAATTACTTTTAATACCTCTTGGTTAAAAAAAATTAAAAAATAAATAAACAAAAAAACAAAAACAAAAACCACAGGCATATCTAAATCCCTGGTAGAAAAGCTTTTCTTAAAACAGCACCACAGTGGAATCACTCCGTTCAGAATCTCTTGAGAGAAAAGTCATTATAAACTTGCTTGTTTATTTCTACCCATCTGCAGCACAATGGGGTCCTGCAATGCAGAGACCATGCGGAGCCACAAAAATGCGAGACTAAAATAGGCTGTTTTGTGCTTATTGATGCCGCGTCATGTTTCATCCTTTTCCCCCCATCTGTTTACAATATGACAATGAGAAGATTGTGTTCTGCCATGGTATCCGGCGCATCATGATTCACTGAGTCACAATCTAGCAGAATCTAAAAAGAAAAAAGAAAGCCAAAATCCTCCCCTCAAGAAATGTAAAAAATTTTATGCATCATAAGATCACAGCACAGGATTTTTTTTTTCTTTTTGTGAGTCAGGCTGGACCTGTGTTATTACTAACCCGAGGTGGTGTACATCTCAAAATCACTGCACCACAAACAACCAGAGTTTGGTTGGTCGGAATTTAAGTGATTGGTGGTGCTGGGCCCAAATACTTCTGGTTTGCACTCTTTGCCCTGCTGACAGTGCAGACAGCACAGAGAACAAAGGAAAAGGCAATGATGAAGAAGTAAAATGGCTCGCTGGTGTACTCATAAATGTGCGATCCGTTTACAGCTTGTGCTGTTTTAGCCTCCACTTAGCCACATCGCTGTCTGTTTATTTACAGGTTTGGAGTCCCGTAGATTACTGCTGGAGGACTGTTTAAAAGCGGACATCTGTAACACTGAACAATAAGCCTAATGCTATCAACACGCCATGGTCCACAGATAGGGTAAAAAAATTCATAAAGCACTGAAAAAAGTACTTACAAATTACACATGATGATGCCGTGCTCCGAAATGATATACTGTTATTGCATCAGTTCAGTGTAGTTCAGAGGACCTTTATTGCCATGGATGTTTCAATAGACAATATTCCCAAACCAGTACATACAATTATTCAAACATCTAGGCAGTACACAATATGTGTACCGCCTAGATGTGATTATTGTAGGGTTTTTACCTTGCAATACAAAGCGCCTTGAGGCGACTGTTTGCTGTGTATAAATAAAATTAAATTGAACTGGTGCCTTCTCACCTTGTTGCTAGTGTTTTTCTAAACGTCTCAGCAGAAACCTGCATGCAAAGATCCTCCTGGTGTTTGTAACAGGCACAGCTATGACGACTGAATGGCTCCATTCACTACCATAAATACTAAAAGACAATATCAAGTATTTTAATTAGGAAAATTTCCATAATTTGGTTTAAACTTAAGTACACGTGGAGCTCTCAGAACGCTGTCTTTCAGGACATTTACTGCTATGATTACGCCAACGTAAATGTATCACATATTATGTTTGAAGCTATGATTATTAATGCTTAACTGGTATTTGTTCTGCTAACATCTGTGCCTTTTTTATTAATTCCCCCCTCTCGTATTTCTGACAATGCGGTCCAACAGTGACACACAACATCACCTCTCTATAGGCCAGGCACATTCATCTAATTGAATAGCAGGTTATTAAATAAATAAACCTCGATAAATACCTCTCCACCGGTTAAATAATTTGGTTTGTCAGCAGCAGCAGCACAACTATTTTCCAAATATGTTGGCTATCTCATCTTCTTCTGGTATGAAGGGAATGTGTTAGTGTTGTTTGTGAAGGAAATCTACTTTTGATATAATAATGGCCTTTATTTTTATTTGACAGTTCATCTATGATAAGATAGAAAGATGCAAAGTCCCAAATACCCGTACTGATATCTAATTCTTTTATTTCTCCATGGTGTCGCCTTTCTGAGTTTTCTGGCACCCTCAGTGGGGTTGAGGTCAGCAGACGTTGGAGGAAAATCCTTGGCCTTCTTTGGTCTTCAAGTAGCTCTTCCAAAGGTGTCTGGGGCGGAATGTGCCTGTGAAGATTGAAGTGTTACTTGTCCTTGGTCAGGGTGGAGTCAATTCAGTGCAGATGTCCCAGCTCAGAAGACTTTACTATATCTTATACTCCCACCGCTGTGTTTTACTTTGTGTTTGATCTCCGGTGGTATCATTCTCTCTTCTGTTTGTCTCCTACATACGCCCTTATGTTACTTGGCTCACCAGTAAATAGGACTTTCAGTCACCCACTGTGAAACGCTGCTATGTCTGAGCCTTTTTCCCCCTTCTGAGAATTGGTTTAGAGACACTGCTCGTCCCCCTGAGACCACAGACACTGCTTATCCCCTGAGAGTCCTTCTTTTCACAGGACTCTTAATTGGAGTTTTGTTATGTTCAAAAAGCAAATTCTATAACACTGTTGTTTTCTATATCTCACTGAACGAAGCTTGATGTATTGATCTTCTGATACGGTGGTCACTTTTTGTCTGGCTGATTGTGCTTTGGATACAACCGATCCACTTTGCACAAAATATTTTAGACATCCATGCACTGCACTGTGAGAAAGCTTCAGTCTAATCAGAGGTTCCCGTCATAGAAGCCTTTCTTTACTCAGAAAATAAATTTGACTCATGATACTTTCACTGAATCCCAAAGCCATGTTTGCCACTACAATAATCTTATTTAGTACACAATATTCAGCTGAAAATCTGAGGCACCCGAACATGCCTTTGATGAGTCAATCAGCTGTAATGCCACTTTAGTGGTAGGGGTCAAATGCAAGGACATCCACACTTACACATGCCATTAGTTTTTAAATATTCAAAATTTCAAAAAATATTGACATGTTTCTTGTAAAATGGCCAAAATGATCCTTAAATATAATCGAATATACTATTAAAATCAATCAATCAAACTTAAAACCTCTAAGGGCATGTTCTTATATTTACTAGTTTTCACATAACATCCACAAACTGCATGTTAACAGATGTTATGAAAAGCATCTTATAACACCTGTCAACTAATCTGAAAAATGATTCAGCTCCAAGGCTTGTGTTTTGAGTTGTGTTTGCTGGATGCCATTAATGGCAAAAAAAAAAAAAAAAAGGGGGGGGGGCTTCAAAAATAACAACTTATTTGCCCAATGGAAAGACAAATGTTTTTCCTCACGTAATTTATACAGGGTTGCCTCTAAACCTGTGTTACAGCGTTAAGGCTTGAAAAAGAAAGATATTAGGTGAGAGTTTTATGCACACTGACAGGAAAAGGATTAGGTAGGTTGCTTCAGGACATCTTTGACCTTTCAGTGATGTGACAGTCTCTCTGATCTGCTGGTAGTCAAGTAAGTTCACCATTTTAGACAAGAGCATCCAAGTTGGCTGATTTTTTGTAAAGGCAGCACTTTGTTTTGTTTTTTTTGGGGTTGCAAGCAAAAAAGTTTCTACTCAACAGGAACTCCTTGTGAGGCATTTCCCATGGGCTCTAGACAAACACACAGAGGCTTCCCACAGCAAGCACTGTATGCAGAGTCCTGATGAATAATGCAAATGAACTGAGCCTTTGCGTCACAACACCTTTTCTTAGAATACTAATTAACCTGACAGCGAAATATTTGATTCCTGCGTATCTCGTGTGAAATCTTAACCCCAGCACATGTTTGTGCTCATTTCACGTCACCCCCAGGATTCAGAAAATGTCACTTTGAGTGACCCCTGATGCCAACGTGCCACTAGGCCTGGGGTCCCTATTGCCTTCCACTGCATTCCAGGACAAACCCTTATCAGTGCAGCACAGTTCTGTTGGTAAACATGTTCAGAGATTTTTGCTCTCTCGTGAAATCTGCTCTCGTGATTTTCCGCGACTGGCAAACATGTTTTCTCAGCCAGGACACTTGATGTCTCCTCATTTACCTGCTACATCAACATGCACAGGTAATTTTTTTTTTTGGTGTATATCCTGATATTTGCCTGGAAGCATTGCCCCAGTATTATATGAACAGATGTCACTTTGTGTTGCCGTCATAGTTAGGGTAGGAGAAAACACACTATGTTCTCTTTAAAACTGGGAGTGCCGCACTTGACCTTGTCCATTCCGGTTACAGCCGCCCTGCAGCCACCATAATGCAGCGTGTCTATTGTCATCGGCTTGATACGATCATAATATGCACATTGTAAACCTGCAGCTGTACTGCATGGAGGTTACATACACGCAACTAATATATTTTCATCTAGCAAGAACAGAAGTCAGTTAGTAATTAAACATTCAGTTATGTTGCTTAGAAAATGAAAAGGTGTCATTATCAAAGGGAGTAAAGATTTAGAAAGGCTGCCTTTCAAAAGGGAGGCCTTTCTATTTCCATGTTTGGCACTTGTAATTCACTCTTTTCAACAATCACCAGGACTTTTTTTTTTCTTGAAAAAGGTAATTTAATTATTTCTGTATAGTAATTGATTTCAGTTAATAAAGGGGTGTGTTGAGGTCAGCTTTCGATTCACTGGAATTTAGGACCTGTATAAACAGTAAATGTCATGCTGTTTGTAATTTCTCTGTGCTCTTATGCTCCCTCTTTGCTTTCCCTCACCCCCTAACCGTGCTTCTGCGCGAGGTTTCGTCCTGTTAAAAGCAGTTTTTGTCTCCCCGCTGTCACCAAGTGCTTGTTCATAAGGAATTGTTGGATTATTGTCAGGACTTTACACTTGCCTAACAGTGGTGCTTCGTATGGGATTCATTACAGTAACAAAGGCACTTGTTGACAGACTGCTTTGAACTGCAGGGAAAAGAGTAGGGTTGAAAACAGCAAAGGTTGAAAAGCATATATACAGGCTCACATACACACACACCCCCTCTAATATTTGGCTAAATGTCCCTCAGCAAGCTGCACCTCAACCAGATGCTTCTAGTCGCCATCAACAAGCTTCGGGCGTAAGTCTGGCTGGATATTTGACCACTCGTCTTGGCAGAATTGGCAGAGTTCATTCAAACTGATTGGTTTCCTGGCACTGACCAGGCTGTTAACTTTACATTTTCAGTATGATTGAGGTCAGGAAAGGTCATTCCAGAAGCTCAAAGTTTTATCCATTCCAAAAAATCACTTTTGATATGTTTGGAATCATTGTCCTGTTTAAATACCCAACTGTGTCCAAGTTTCAGCCGTCTAGCTGCTGATTTGAGGTGAAGTTGAAGAATTTGGAGGTAGTCGTCCTTCTTCATTATTCCATCCACTTTGTGCAATGCGCCGGTATCACCGGCAGCAAAACAGCCCCAGACCGTGATACAAATATTTTGAAAGAGAGCTGTGCGTTTTATTTACTCCTGATAGAGTTTGAAGGTCACGCTTATCTGCATCGAGTATTGGAAATGGTGTATCCTGCAGTCTGGGGGGGGGGGGGGGGGGGTTTTTAAATTAAAACA